>JAJEJO010000406.1:190084-319375 GCA_020662805.1 Glaucomys volans
AGAAGAGAAGAGGAGGAGGAGGAGGAGGAGGAGGAGGAGGAGGAGGAGGAGGAGGAGGAAGAGGAGGAACAACTTACTCTATACCTTCCTTGTGCCAAGAACCCCTCAGGTAAGTAGCATAATCCTTTTTTTTTGTACCAGGGATTGTACTCAGGGGCACTCAACCACTGAGCCACATCCCCAGCCCTATTTTGTATTTTATTTAGAGACAGGGTCTCACTGAGTTGCTTAGGGCCTCACTGTTGCTGAGGCTGGCTTTGAACTCATGATCCTTCTGTCTCAGCCTCCTGAACTGCTAGGATTACAGGCATGTGCCACCTTGCCTGGCCATAATCCACATTTTACAGTTGGGGAAATTTGGGTAGAGAGATTTAATCTCTTTCCCTAAACATGAGGTCTTACTCCCAATTTCCTCTCTGAGGAATATTACAAAGCTAACAACAATATACCTGAAAATGTGTGCACATGTGATTGAGTGAGAAACAAACAACACAAAGCAGTATTTGCAAATAATAATGCCATGTAAAGTAGTTATAGGCACTAGATAAGGAAGAAGTTCAGATAGAAATAGTGGGAATTTATTGAATTACTCATCTGCAAAATTGTCTAATTTTGCAATTAGACAATTGCAAAATTAGACATTTTGCAGTAGTTAGATTAACAAGCTGAGAGAAGTTGAGACAGGTGTCAGATTTTGTTGTGCTTGGACTCAGCAGAAGGGTAAGTTGGAGAAGTTTCGTGGAGGAGAAGAGAGAGGCCAAGTTAGGGGAGATAGCTAAAGGCAGAGAGAAAGAAGGTGAACAGAAAAGATCCCTCCCAGGCAGTCTGTCTTGATTCCAGATCTCTCCATCCAACAAGGACTGTTCTCACTTCCTAGATATTGACAGGAAAAAAGCTGGCCAAGTAAGTTTCAAGTTTTTCTATGGCATTACCTAACTGAAGCAGGATGCTGGGACCGAACTTGGCATTGCTGAATGGAAAAGTCACTGGGCTGGAAATCAGAAGACCACGGTCTTGCCTTCATTTTGGCTGCCAAGAAGGTTATTTCCATACAACCTTGGTTAGGTCACTTACCCTCCTTTGTCCTCAGCTACTCCATTTGTATAATATGGAATTTGAACTATACTATATGTTCTTTCCAAGTCTAAGGTTTTCTGGTTACTCTAGTTTAAGCACCCATTGTGTCCCACCAAGGTGGCTGCAGTAGCCTCCTCACTGACCTCTCTGCCTTTATTCTGGACCCTATAAATTGACCTTTCACACAGAGGCAGAGGGGCTATCTGATAGGAAGCTGAGATCATCTCTTTCTTATAACTGTTCAGCGACTCTCCACTGCATAAAGCCCACTGGTGACAGTCGTAGTACATCAACACTGATCACTGGCCCCCAGTGTCCAGCACCAACTGTATCTTAAGCTCTTCTCCTGCCCAAGGACTCCTTGATCTTTTGGCCCTGGTATTAAAGAGCAGTGCTGAACATACCGTTCTGTCACAGACATTTGTACCCTGGCTGTTTCCCTTCCAGCAAGTCCATCCTCTCCTTTTTGTACCTGGATTACTCTCCTTCATCCTTCCGGTTTCAGTTCAGTCTCGTGTCCTTTAAGAGAGAGATGAGACAATCCTGGAATCCTGGGATTTGTCCATGAGAAGATATGCACTCTCTAGCATCCTGCACTTACTTTATTCTACTATGATTATTTGTTGAGAGGTCTGTTCCCCCACTAGGCACAATGCTCCTGAAAGCAGCAGCTGCTCCTATTTTCTCTTTCTTTCTTTCTTTCTTTCTTTCTTTCTTTCTTTCTTTCTTTCTTTCTTTCTTTCTTTTTTTTGTTGTTCTAGTTTTAATCCATCCCCAATCTCACTCCCAGCAGAGCTGAGTACCTATAACCTGGTTCACAGAAAGCACCAATAAATGTTTATGGAACTTTACTCCATGCTTTGCAGGGATGGCCACACAGACCTCTGTCAGATTCCAATGCCATCAGTCTCCAGCAAACTCTCATTTGCATACAGTCCAACAGGTGGAATGAGGCAGGTCCAACCTCCACTCCTTAAGTGCACTTAGTAGCCCCCCCTGAGCCCAGCAACCTCAGTCTGCTCTTTTCAGAGCTGGCAGGTTGAAGGCAGTCTCTTTGCTCCCCGTCCCCTCCCTCTGATCTCTCCAACCAGAAACCAAAAAGCCTCGTGGTCCTTGGGGTACAGGTTGCCATTGTATGGGACTTGCAGCACAGAATTGTATCTGATTCAGTTTAGGTATTATTTCAAGCATTACTAAACGCCCCTAACCTATCGACTCCTGGCTTTGTAGTCATTTCCAGTTGGAATGTTTTTAGGCTGAAAAAAGGCAGGTTTGCGAGAAGACATAAACATCTTTGGCGAGAGGTGACATGTGTTTTCCCCTAGCGAAAGCAAGGCACTCCTGTAGATTTTGCAACTTTTGGACAGTACATAAAATACATCTCTTAGGCGATTAATCTCCTGGAAGGCTTTGAGTGAAGCAATTACCCCATGTTTTTCTTTGTCACCATTGGAAAGTTTAACTGTGTCTATCTACTCTCTCCATGTCTGCAAAGCCAAAGCTCGCCTTGAAACCTCTGTAGCAAGCAGATGTAAAAACGCTTAGTGTTCACACGTTTGATTTAAATATTGACAAATTTTTTCATTAGAACATTAAACCCTTCGCTTTATTCATCTGCAATGCTTTCCAGGAGAGTGACTTCCCCCGTTAGGATGACTCCCAGTAACTCAATACAAACTTTGCAAGCAAGAGAACCAGGGGCCCTGGTAGTCTATTGTGTCCACATTCTGTGGGGAGGCAGCTGTAACTGGTTATGAACCAGTGCTGGAAATAGTATTTAGAGCTTTCTTGGCAGATCTCTTACATCGTTATTCAATATGAACTGCAAATCATATGCTCGTAGTTATGAAAATGTCAGGAAACTCCTAGTGTTCATGCTTTGTTTGACAAAGTTTTTTTTGAGTAGCGTTGGAAAGCAGAGGCATCCAACACTTGGGATGCAGAAGAAAAGAACCCCCTCCAACCCCCAGCAGGTTTTGAGAAGCTGGTAATTCGGTCCTCTGTGACAAGAGCTCAGCTCTGCACTGATGGACGTACATTTCACACAGTTTTGATTAGTCCAGGATGTGTGTCAAGGCTACTAGAGGTCTGGAAGGAAATGCGAGAAACTTGTTCACTTCTTGCTCAGTTTGGATCAACTGAGCTTCAGATCAAGGTCAGCAAACTGTCTACTCTTAATCCCAGTGGCAGCTGAGCAATGCCTCTTAGGGAGGGAATACAGCAGAGCCTAGAGGGAAAGGACAGAGCAGAAAGTGAAGGGAAGAAAAGAGGGTGGTGGGGAGAGAGAGGGAAGGAGGACAACGAAAAAGGAGGAAGTGTTAAAGGAAGGTAAAATTGAGATGCTCGTAATAATAATAATAAGAAGAATAAGAAGAAGAAGCAGGTATATTTCAACATTGATACTATAATTGGAATTTAGATTCCCACCTTTTCTTTTTTTAACCAGTGTTCGGGATTGAACCCAGGGCTTCATGCATGCTAGACAAGTGCTCTACCACTGAGCTACATCCCAGCCCTCTTATCACATTCTTATATGTAAGGGTATTTTCATTCCACTCTTTACAAAACAATGATTGTTGTGAAATTTTGAAAAATAGAGAGAAGCAGAAAGAGAACAATTAAAGTCCCCACACATAATTGCATAGACACATTACAATGTGTATTAACACACATTAACTGTTCTTACAAACTGGAATTAGACTAGACATGTTTTCTTTTTAGTATATATTTTCTATGGCACTAAAGATTCTTCTAAAATATAAACTTTAGTGGCTGCATTTAACATTTAGGTTCTATCCAATTTTTGAGTGTTCATAAAATGTGAGGATAAACATCCTCATATGTGAATCTTCACATATACCTAAGATTATTTTTCTAATCTAAAAAAATGAGTAGAGCTATTTCCTAGGTCAAAAGTATGAATATTTTTAAGTTTTTAAGATAGTTCCAAATAATCTTCTAGAAAGATTGTTATAATTTATGTTGTTACCATTGATATGGGAGAATATCTATTTCCCTGCACTCACTGCTAATAAATAACTGCTATGTTACCTACTACTAAATGCTATCACTTTTAAAGATAGCTCATTCTTTTATCCTTAGTAATGTTAGACATTTTTTTCCTATATTCACATTTGTAAAACATTTGTATTCATTATCACATCCACTTTTATACATTTTCTCTGTTCATTCTATTACTGGTTTTACTCTTTTTCTTTCTTTCTTTCCTTTCTTTTCCTATTTATTTATTGATTGATTGATTGCAAGAGACTATTATTCTTTATCCAATGAAGAAATTGATATTTTGAAACATTAACCAATTTACCCACAAGGACACAATTGGCAAAATAAGATTACAATTTGGATTTTCTATGTCTGCTTCATGTCAGGCCATGCCCAGTGTTCTTTTCTATATTCCAAAACTAATGTCCTTAAATCCAACACATCAAAAACAATCCACTGAATGCAAAACAAAAACCAAGAGAATCTATAAAAGTACAACTAGGTATGGTGCCCTTCATGAGAAGCATCAATCATTGCTTTGGTCTTTGATTATTTTCACTGAACTATGCTTAAAATATTGCAGAGACATAACAGTAGCGTAATAACCACTTTTATGATGTGTTTCATTTGAATGATCTCTGGTTTCTCCTGGAGGTTGGCAGACTTAAATCTGTGGGGAAAGGCAATGTGAAAAGAGATGCCGAGGAAGGGAAGACTTCCTCTGGTGGATGGCGCTGGTATAGGGGTTGATGGTCTATTATGCTGGATGTAAGGGAGTCTAGCTATCAAAAGGCCTAACTGACATTAGGGACATTCATGCCTCAGAGCGTCCTCTCAGAACAGGAGAAGCCATCTGCACTTAGCTGAACTAACAAACTTCACCTGAACTTCAGGTACCACTCTGGGTGCCAAATGCCTGTAGGGCTATATATAAAATGACATTCACTGAAAGTAAAGGTGGGTAAAATCATGTCACAAGAGGAACGGTTGAAGGAGCTTGGGGTGTAAGTATGGACATACAAAGCCTGCTGGGAACATGAGAACACTGTTTTCAAGGGTTTGAAGGTCAGCTGTGCCCTCTACTAGACAGGCGTGTTCTCTAAGGTCCTTTCTCACCTCTTGGTCTCGTTATCTGGGCTCATGGTGGTCAGTCAGGAAGTAGACATTTATTGGGAGCCTACTATGTGCTAGATGCTGTTCCCATAATTGGGGGCACAGAAGGGGACTGACCAAGTCCCTATCATAAAGAGCATACAACTGAGGAAGGATGGATGGATGGATGGATGGATGCATGGATGTATAACTAAGTGAATAAGTCAAAGATGAACATCAAAATGGGGAACAGAAGAGAAACATTTGAATGGAGGGAATATATCCATGGTATCTTCAGAAATGACTGAAGAAAATTGCAAAAAGTTAGGGCCTGGAATGCTGAAGTCAGAAGGGTGAGGAGAAAAGGCCAATTAGCGTCTTCTTTCCCATTCTCATATCACTAAATCATGACTCTAATTAAAGCTCCACCTGGTTAAACTGCATTGATGGCTCTTATCGCTTTTAGGATAAAGTGCAAGTTCCCTAACTTGACCACGAGGAAGCTCATACATCAGGGCCCCTCCATCTCTCCAGGCTTGTCTTCAGTTCTGACAATACTGGGAGAATCTGATAGAAAATTCCTGCTGGAGTCAGCTGAGTTCAGCTATGGGCAGCCAGGAAGGTGGCATTCTAGGGCCTGTATTCATTCCTTCATTCAGTCAGCATTAGTTGGCACCTGGTTTGTGCCAGGGTGTGGCTGCCAGTACAGGTTCTGCTGCTGAGGGAAGCAGCACAGTGATGAATGATAGAGTGGCTACTCCCTGGTGAGGGCTGCCTCCTGGAGGAAAGGAGTCAGGAGGAATGGCAGAAAGGGTGATGTGGTAGATCAGCTCGTGCATTCTGTGGATATTGAGAGCTCACTCTGACTAGCCACTGTTCTAGGATCCCGGGCTCAGTAGTGCCCCAAGGTTGGGGCAGGAGAATATCTGATCTGGTGTAGACAATGCAGGGTGTAGAGGCTGTGGAGAATTAAAACTAGGAACGAGATCAATATATATTAGTCCCTTTTACTACCATTACGTGCTGACAATTCGATGCTATAAAGTATTCCTCCTCTGGATGGATGCTCTCCCTGTCCTGTCCTTGGTACACCACTGCTGGGACTACAGTAGTGAACAAAACATCCTCAAATCCCTGTTCTCATGGACCTGACATTCCAGGAGGGGCAGTGATAGAGAGTGTAAGCTGTCCATCCAGGGCCCTTCCATCCTTCCTTCCTTCCTTCCAACTTTAGCAGTAGAACTTTCCACACTGATTGACCACTGGCTCAAGCAGCTGGAGACCATACCTAGATGTGGCCATACTACATTCTGGTCAAGGAGATGTCAGCTGAAGTTAAACATACTGCCTCTGGGTCAGGGTTTTGTAAAGAAAGGAAGGAGGGGAGGAAGATGAGGGATGGACTGTGACCTTAAAAAGAAAAATAAAGGGTGTAGAGTCTGTGGAGAATTAAAAATAAAGGGGTGTCCCATTGTCTAGAACATGGCCATGAAGAGTGATGAAGAAGTCATCAAAGATGAAGTCAACAGCTGAGCCGGGCAGGTGAGTGAGACTGAACAGCCCTGGGTTTCAGCGTGAGTAGAGGGAACAGAGCTACCCTTCCAGCTTCCAGCCCTGAGAAGCCCCTCTGGACTGGAGGGAAATCAATTTCTATCTTGTTTAAGCCTATCTATCTCTTTATCTACCTACCTATCTATTCATCTAACCATCCATCCATTCATATATTCATAAAATTCATCAATTTATTGCACCTGCTTAGATAATACCCTAATACTACAAAGGAAATATACAGTTTGTTAGGTGATAAGTGTATGCAGAAAAATAAAGCAGAGGTGTGGGCAAGTGTTGGTGGGTGGGGGGGCTGCAATGTCATTGTCACTGTTAGAGCTGCAGGATCTTATGTGCTATCCACTAACGAGTCACATGGTAGTACAAAATGCACTCTGGATTTCAAAGACTCAGTATTTTCTGCCCCTAAAAGGTAAAATCTCTCATTAATACTTTATATTGATTACATGTTGATATGATAACATTTTGGATCTATTGGGTCAAATGAAAATATTGTTAAAATTCAGTTTGCCTGTTTTTACTTTTTTAAAAAAATGTGACTCTTTGAAAATTTAAAGTTATGCATGCAGCTCCCATTTGGAATACATGCCATTTCTATTGGACAAGGTTGCTCTAGGGTCCCACTAACAATTCCTTACAGTGCTCTATCTGATTCTTCCTGGAGCATGCTGCCAGTTCTCATTTCTCCGTGGTCCTATTCATGGGAAAAACCTGCTTTCTGGATATTAGGGTTTACTACTACTGCTAATGATCACCAATAGGCCCCTGATAAGAAAGGCAGGTAGTACACTGTTGCCTCTTTGGAAAAGAGTTGAGAAGCCCTGAAAGGTTTTGCCTCTCAAAAGAACTCTCCAAGGGCTTGGGAAATAGCTCAGCTGGTAGAGTGCTTGCCTAGCATGCACATAAGCCCTGGGTTCAATCCCCAGAACCCCCAAAACAAAACAAAACTTTCCATTTCCCAAATGGCCTGCCACAATTCCACCATTAAAGGTTTGCCTTTATCTTAGGAGTTTTTGTTTCCAGAAGGCTCTTGTTAAAGAAAGTGGAGTTTGAGAAACTCTAAGACACAGTGTCCAAGAGCAAAGGCTTATGGAATCAGATAAGCCATATCTCAAGTCCCAGCTCTGCCCTTTCTTACTTATGTGGCTTAGATAATTAAGTCATCCATTTCTCCATTTCCAAAGTCAGGATCTCATTACCTACACCTCATGGGGCTGTTCTGACCTTCCATGATTCCACTTTCAACATGCATGCCATGGATAGAAGTCAGCTCTTGCACTACAGACCCCAGGACCCCAGACATCACTCTTATGTAGAAACAGGAAGACGGATTTAAAAAAAATATTACAGGAGTATGAACCACCTTTGCTTCCTCTGCCTGAAAGAAAAAATTTGCCATAGGGAGTGGGATGGAAAAAGCAGTAAAAGGGAAACCACATTTCCTTAGAGTACAAATAACAAATGTCAAAATTCCTGTCATGCACATACTATGTTCTACCTGGAGGCTAAGAGGGGTCATGTGTGTGAAAACATTTTGACTGAAATGGTTCTTTAAGGAGAAGAAAAAAACAAAACAAAACCAAAAAACAAAACAAAACAAGCAACCCCTTGATGTCCTCAGTGAAACGACTTTTTCACTTTGGTCCTGGGTTACGCCAACCAGAAATGGACCATCAAGGTGGCCAGCTCAGGGACAATGAGGTGCTATCAAATAATGATAGCATTTACTGGCCCAAAGGCTGTACTTTCCCAAGTCACCTAGACAGAAATCTCACTTCAACTTGTATACCCAGGAATGGCTAAAATACCAATAGCCTCCACCCAGGAGTCATGCCTAGGCCTCAACCTTGGAGCTGGGTATGGCTAACCCCGATTCACCAATACTTGGAAAGAATTCTGGATTTTCCCCACCTGGTATGTATCAGGAGGAGGGTTAGAATCAGATCCATCTATTCTTAACCAGTCTGTTGTGTGGCTGAAAATATAGAAAGGCCAGGATTACAATGCTGACATTTATTAAAGAATATTAAAGACTTAAAAACTGGATGAAATCTTTGCTTGAATGTTGTAGTCATTTTTATGGAGACAGATTGCTAATGCACTGATCTCCTTGACTGGGATGAAGGCTGTGGACATAGTTACAGTGGAGTGCACCTTGGGAGGCGATGCCTAATTTACAGTGAGGTGACACTGTGGGCAGAGAATGAGCCTGGAGGGAGGTGGGCGCTGTATGCCTGCCAGGGTGACACTGGAGTTTTAGCTGCTCATCAGTGAAATGGGAATACTTATTTCCACATTGCCTATATAGTGGGATTTTTGTATGACAATGCTTTTGTGAGCTACAAAATCCTAACAGAATGTAAGTGACCCATCAGGTGTGCGGCACGCAGCAGGTGGGTTGGTGCGAGAAAAGGGCCAACGCTGGGAGATCTAACTTCTTACATAAGCCTGAGCAGCTTTGGAAAATGTGATTTCATAAGGACTTCTTCCTTCCCTTGTTGGTTTGAGGAAAATAAAATTATCCTTTTTTTTTCCTTAACCCAAACCAAACTGAAAGTTGAAATAATGAATAACATTGCAAAGTTTCTGCATGCACAGCACTTTCCACATATCTCATTTGATCCTCATGATCATGCTACCAGGCAGATATTTTAAAGATGAGGACAATGAGGTCGAAGAGATCGAGTAGGCTTTATCCAATTCTCTAGCTATTAATTGGGAAGGGGGGACACTCAGTACCAGATCTGTTGATGTCTTCTTCTGAGTTGAGCCTCTACCCTTCCACTCCCTCCTTTGTTCCCTGCCCTCCAAAAAAAGATCTAGCAGAAGATAATTTAAGATCACTGACCAATCACTGGTTTTCATGGTTGATAAGGTTTCATCTGAGGACATATTTTCTAGCACTGTCCCATATCTCAGAGAATGGTTCAAAAGACTGGTTAGATTTGGCCTCTATTCTCAAAGAACATGTATGAAATCTTTCTGGAGAGATAAGATGGAAAATGTTGAAATTACTAAAGAGGCCATGTGTTAAGTCATGTAGCACAGAGTCAAAGTATCACAAATCCAGCTCAGGAAGAACTGGAGGCTTAGTGGTCTTCCTGGACGAGGTGGATCTTGAGCTTTCTCTCAGAATCATGTCAGCATGGAGGTCAGAAGCCAGATCCTGAATCCAAGCCTAGGGTTCTTCTTGTATGTATATTTGTGCCAAAGAAAAGAGTTGCTTATACATTCAAAATGCCCTTCAGGGTGGGGATGTAGTTCAGTGGTAGAGAGTTTGCTTAGCATGTTCAAGGTCCTGAGTTTGACACACACACACACACACACACACACACTCACGTGCTCTTGTTGCTGGATAAAATTCCTGACAAGAGGAATTATATCTGTCATCTAAGAGGTTTGTCATCTAAGAGGTTGAAATGACCATCACAATATCAGTGAAATCATTGAGAATGATGCTTCAGAATGACATGCTGCTTTTGTAAAAGGCTAATCTTTCTTAGATAATACCCTTTTTTTTGAGAGAGAGAGAGACCTTCTTTTATGTGGATTTCCCAAAACTGCGACTTGGCAATTTAAAAGCTCAAGTAGTGAAGCTGCCCCTTTGGAAACTTCCTTTATGTCTTCCATGTGCAGATGTGGCAGGCATAACATATAAAGAACCAAGCCACAGAAATCACAGCGCCATCCTTTCAAGTTTGATGCAGTCAGTTTAATGCTCAATATCACTGTTCATAGAAACACTTTTTGATCTGAGGAGATATGAACCACAGCCATCCCACAGCTGGAATGTCGGGGCTCTGCAGAAGAGTGTGGACTGACTTAAAGCACAGTGGAATGGGATGGTCTTGTTTCCTTAGGGACTGAGAGTTCATGACAAACACTCTCTTGCTTCAACACATTATAAATCTGTACTCAATGCCAAACTCCTGTGTCTAGAACAGAGTAAGTCCTCAAGAGGCAAGTGTCGAATGAATGAAGAGCTACTGTCGTGGATGATCCCACACTTTCTAGTGCCTCAAGAGTCCTTAGTATAAACAAAAATAATGTTGAACATTGATTGGCATGTGTATACATTAAGCACTCTATAAGTATGATTTTATTTGTGCCATACAAGAGTGCACATCTCTGTATTCGTGAGAGGCAAACATTACTATTCCCATTCAGATGAAAAAACGAGGTTTAGAAAAATTTTCCCATGTTCACAACCAGGTCCACACAATGCCTCAGCCCATGCTGCCATCCACTCTCAATAAAGTTACTCAACTGTCACGGCATCAAGCAGAAGCAGAGACAGAGCAAAAGCAGATGCTAATCATTATATTAATAAAAACCATTTAATTATTTCTACAACCCTAAGAAGTTCTATTTATGCCTCATACAGATGAGCAAGCTGAGACAAACTTATGAAATTCATCCAGGGATCGCCTAAGTGGTACAGCAAAATATAAGATAGGAAGCTGTACACAGCATTTATGTTTAAGTCTCTTTAAAAAAAAATCTCAACCACTTTATTTTGACATAGTTTATCCCTACTTAACAAAAATTGGACTATAACAACACCAGGCAAACAATTCTTGCAAACTGAATATTCCAGTTAATGGTACTTCCATCACCTGTCCAGTGATATACTGATCCTTGACTATTTTACCTGTAAAAAGAGGAGGTGGGACAAGATGAAGATGATTTATGGTCCCTGCCAGGAATTCACTTGGATGATTCTATGATCCCTTTAATTCACTGCTTCTCAGTGGTACTGAAAGACAGTTGATACCCCTTTGAATTGTGTCAATCAGAAAAGGTAAGGTGCCAGTTTTGTTAATGCCATCCCAAACAACTTCTCAGTAGATCTCTTAGTGCTGTCAAAATCCTGGGCCCTGCCTTACAGCAGAAAAGACTACTTAAGCATGTCTCCCCAGCCCTCTCTTTAACGTGCTACAGGTGTTCTTTCAGGACTGACAATTTAAGGAAGCCAGTCATGCTGTTCACACCTGCCATGGGCATCTTTGCATCCTCAAAGACTGAGCTCCTCTCCCATCAGCCACTCCTTTGGAAATGGTGCTCTCTCCCCTAACGTTAAGCCTTTAAGCTTTTGCTTCTCAACATTTCACAGAATAGTAGCAAATGGGTGTGAACTGTCTAACAAGTGCCGTATAGAGTGAAGAATTCTGATTTGAAAGACCCAATGCATTTCAGTCGTGTTGCGAGTTGGAGCGGCCTGGGGCTGCCTGAACCGGCAGCAGCTGTGCAAGCAGCAGTTCCCATTTCCCAGCTTCGGTCAGCAGTTGCTTGTTTTCTTCTCTCTCCTCTTAGTAGGTGAGTCCCATCTTGACCCCAAGTTTACTGGTCACAGTTCAACATTTGGCAGAGACACAATTCAGGGGAAAAGGAAGAAAATGCAGTGAGTTTCCTGTGCCAGGAGCCAGGCCAAGCACTTTAAAATTACTCTTTTAACCTGCACATGTTCCCATGAGTAAGAGTGCTATTGTCACTTTATAGATGGTGGGACTGGAGGGTGTTGTGAAAGGTTGAAGTTAGGCCTCTAACCCAGGTCTTTCAGATTCCACAAGAAAAATCTTTGAAGCTTTTAAAACTATGCTTTTCTTTTTGGAGGCTAAAATCTGGAACTTTCCATAATAGCTTGATACCTAGCGTAGGTGAACTACGCTTAGGAGCTTCAAATATGTAGTGGTGGGGGGAGGGAGAGACCTTGAGGCCATGTGGAAATTGGGTCAATGCTTACGACATCCAAGGGAGAGTATCAAATCAGACATATTTGTAATTGCTCTCAATTCAAGTTTTCCTTCAAAAGTTCTCTCTTCCTCATTTTTCCTGATTACACAGAGGAGAAACTCACAACCAGGGGTTACTCTGTCCTCCAGTTCAGAATCTTAAGAATGACTCAGTGATGTCAGAACAGATGCTGAGTCATTATCAACCACACTAACCGTTAGCAGCCCCATCTGTAACATGGGGTTAATGACCACCTCAAAGGCCTTACCGTACTGAGGGATGAAAGAAATACCACAGGAAAGTCCTTGGTAAACTGCTAGGTCTGCTTTTACAGATCCATTCTTCTGATAGGAAAAGGTTCTTTGTGAAAAGCATAATGTTGGGCTCTTTGGTGGGTACAGAGGAAGGAAATAAGATTTCTGCCCTTAAAGTATATACATTCTTTTTTTTTTTTTAACTTTTTTTGGTACTGGGGATTGAACTCAGGGGCACTCAACCACTGAGCCACATCCCCAGTCCTATTTTGTATTTTATTTAGAGACAGGGTCTCACTGAGTTGCTTAGGGCCTTGCTAAGTTGCTGAGGCTGGCTTTGAACTCGCGATCCTGCAGCCTCAGCCTCCCAAGTGCTGGGATTACAGGCGTGCACCACCACGTCCAGCAGTATATACATTCTTGAAGAGAACAGATATTTGTAAGAATGACTATTAAAAAATGTAGAGGGGAAAAAAAGGAACCAGAACAAACACAAAGCCAAGACACTATGGAACCCAAGGGCAAAGGAAGTGAGGGAATTCAGAAAAATGGAAGACAGTTAAGAGCAATCTATAAGGTGTAATTCATAGACTATCCCAATTGGTTCCATTAAATTCTATGATTAAATCCATAGACTATACCAACTGTTGCCATTAAATTCTGTGATTTTTCCTCCATGGGCCATTTATCATATGCCCATTGTATGTTGGCCACTGTGCCATCCTAGATAGGTGGGACCGGAAGTGTTCAATGGGAAGTCAGACATGGAGGTCTTGAATTCAGGAAGAGTTGGGGTAGGTTGACCAGTTTCAGCTCTCAGTTAGAGAGCTGGCAGCTGAAGCTATGGAAATTGATGAGCTTACTGAGGTATATATGTGAGAGTAAATGGTGGTGGGAGTCTAAAGTATGGGATTGAAATAGGGAGGAAAGTCAGCAAAATGTACTAAAAGATAGTCTCAAAGAAGTGGAAAAAGATACAAAATGTTAATGAAGAAAGGGAAGAAGAAACCAAAGGACTTCTCATTTAGGACATTTTTAGTGCTCCTTGAGTCAGTACACAGCTCTGTCCAGTCCAGGACAAGGTACCATGATCATCTGATTCCAGGCCACTAATAATCATGACAGAGTGCCTGGGTGGAGTCAAGCTCTGTCACTTGTTAACTGTGTGACTTGGACAGCTCAACCTTGCCTTCTGGGCCTCAACTAGGGGTAATACCTTTATTGCTTCATATGATTATTGTGAGGATTTGATAACTCTTATCACAGTAGCCCGTACCCCTGGCATTTAGAACAAAGCACTCAGTCAGGTTTAGCTACCACATGCCAGCCTATTCATCTACAAAAGCCTTTTCCAAAACCTCCTGGCCTCTGAATCAAGGGATTGAAGCTTCTCCATCCCCTGCCAGGCTTCTGTTCATGCAGGACACCCACTGCTCTGTCATGGAACCCAAGGCTCTGGGCTGTCATTTTTGGGAAGCTCGTCATGGGAGTCACACAATCTTCTAGGACTGTTACTGCAAAACTGACCAGTTTTTGGAAACCTAAAGACTTTTCATTGATGAGCTTTGGGTAAACCACTGTAAACAAGCCTTAAAAACCAACACATTGGGCAAATGATTTATAAGTTGTGGAAAGTGAACACAGCTTTAGCACATGGTAACAAAAGGGAAAAAAAATCACAGGAAAATTTCATTACTTTTAATCACAGGTTTTTGTTCCTTGGGTTTTCTGTTAATTTAATTTCACTTTTTCCCTCTATGTGGCACCTCATTTATTACCAGCGTTTACAGATGGAGACATAGAAATGTGAAATGACTAGCCCTGGGCTACTTTCTCACAGCCCACTCCCAGGACTTGCCTGCTGTGTGTCATTCTGGGGTTCTAGAGAGCGTGCCAAGCCAGCAATGTCCCATGCCTGTGAATAGCTACCTGAGGCGCTCAATGGACTAGCCGCTCGTTGGGCACCCATGCTCCAGGGTTCCTGAGAAGTGTGGGAAGATTACTAAAGCTGCCTTTGAAATATGTGGATGGTGGGAATAGGAACCTGGAAAGCTAAATTTACTCACAAGTCAACTGGATTAGCCCTAAAGTCTTTTTCCTTATGTAAACCCAATTTCAAGTAATGCATGAGCTAAATTTGGAGCAGGGGGCTGAGACAGACTTCCTGTGTTGTCCAGCTCTTGAAGATTTCAGCAGATAACAAAGCTATTATCCCAGCAGAAATGGAAGCATCCTCAAATCCTGTCAGATGGCCGCACTGACAAAAATTACAACCAAATGTATTTTTACACTGATTCTCTTTCTTAAGTCTGGCTCTTAAAAGCAAAACATTCTCTTCTAGGAGAAGTTTTAGTGAAAACACAAGAATGCTGCTGGTAAGGAATCTCTAGGGAACGCCAGGGACTGACAACAGAGGATTTTTGACAGAAGAAAGAGACAAGGATTTGGAACAAGCTTCTGAATGGCATCATTGTCCAGTCCCATGCCCCCCTCCCCAGATCCCCCCATACCTTAGCAGCCATTTTGCAAGAAAGAATTTGGATGAATTATCTGGGCTCACAAACATATGGTGTGGAAATAGTTTCTAAATGTTTTCAAGTTAAAGGTCTTTACCTAACTTCTCCTAACGGATTTCCTTAAGCCTTACCTGCTCTTGGCCCCTCTAGCACTGCCCTACATTCTGCTTCCAAGATACAGGGCCTTCTGAATCTTGTTTTCTTCATTTTTATTTCAGCTATAGAAACTTCCTAGGACTGAGAGGACCAAAAGGAACAGGAAATGAGCAGTGCTAGGAAGACTGCACTATGAATTGCTTCGGCATCAATGTTGTTCCTTACAGCTGATTTTCAAAGTACAGGAGATCGAGACAATCATTCTGATGAAACTTTGAACAGCCCTTGGTGACATGCTTCTCCAACTGGGGTGCTCATAAGATGCACCCACAAGATGGGCCAAAGATGTGAATGCCAGGAACTTCCCTGGAGATCTGATTCAATGGTTCAGGCTGGAATCCAAGAATGTGCATTTTTAGCAAGCTACCCATGTGGTTCAGAGGCTAGTGGGCTCCCCAGCAGACTGACAAACCCTGAGCTAGGGCTGACTGGGGTTACCTTCCTCCAACATAGGAAACAGGAAGAGAGTGACCCAGAGGGATCCCTAAACCAGAAGTTTGGAATCACAGTTATTTGTGGAGCTTCATCCACATTCCTTTTCCATGGCCCCATAGAATAGGAGAATCAGAGATTCTGATTCAGCAGGAATGGGTGGGTCCCAGAGCCCTTTTAAATATTCATTTTCCCAGGTTCTTCTTGAGCTTTGGATTCAGTAGGACAAGGATGGGGGTCCTACAAACAATTTTTAAACGATTTCCCTAGGGATGCTTATGGGCCTGTAAGGGTGACCCCTGTAACCCAGGCTTGTTAACACTGGTTGCCAAACAGTGTCTCTTTGAGACCTCATCTCCCTGATTTTTCCCTTCAAGAATGTCCCTGGTGATCAATATCCATGCATTTTTGTTTGTTTGCTTTAAAATGTGTCAGTGTGTGTGTGTGTGTGTGTGTGTGTGTGTGTGTGTGTGTGATGGGTAGAGTGAACTGTCACTCAACACGGCTTGGCAGCCTCCCAGTAATTCCCATGGCCAGCATCTAGAATGCAGCTATTTGAATGTTCTGCTTGTTTGAGATCTGACTAGACCACAGCAACTTCATGTTTTGTGACCTAGCATTTTACCTAAAAGTGATTAAAAAGAAAAAGAAAGATGGCAAAAATATGATGCGCAAATCAAACCTGAAATTTATACAAGTATATAATGTAATTATACATGTCACTTATTTGCCATTAAAATGATCATGTTTTAACCTAGGGCCTGACTGTGACCCCTGATGCTGGATATTTATGGCTGGCTCCTTGAGAACAGAGGTGACTACAGAAATATGGTCCTACTCTACCCTCTCTCCACTTGATGAATGATGATTTAATTAGTCATAGAGCAAGTGAAACCAAATTTGAAAATTCCTCAGGAGGTTAGGCGCAGTAAAATTATATTTATAAGCATGGGCTATTGTAATAAGCTCTAAGTAGTCAGCTTAAAATAGAAATTTAAGAAGTGAATTGATGAAAAAAAATACAATCTATACTAATCAAGAAAAGCACTCAATTCACCGCCACTTTAAAATAAGTTCTGAAAATTTATTAACAAATCTAGACTTTTAAAAAAAGAAGTCCCTAGGTCCCCTAATTAAAGTTGGAAAAGCAGGGGGCGGGGGGTAGAACCCCACAGAGGTGAGATATAGCAGGCACTGCATGAAGATCATAAGGAAAGACAGGACTGGATTCCTACTGCCCTGAGAAACCCTCTGGAGCACACCACAGTTTTCCAATCACCTGCTCTAGTTACCAGTACTCGCAATGACTCTCAGGTTTGTGTAGCACTTGATAGACAGCTCAGCGGTTGAGAGCCAGACATCCTATGTTAAGCGTTGTTCTGCTACTTGCTGACCCTGTGAGTGAGAGCAAATTATGTACCTCTACATAAAATAGGGACACTCTCTACTCATAAAGGTTATTCTAAAAATTAAATATACTGGGCATGGTAGCATACACTTGTAATCGCAGTGACTCAGGAGGCCGAAGCAAGGAGGATTGCAAGTTCAAGGCCAGCCTCAGCAACTTAATGAGACCTTGTCTCAAAATATAAAATAAAAAGGGCTGGGGATGTAGCTCAGTGATAAAGCACCCCAGGTTCAATTCTCGGTACTGCAAAGTATAAAAATAAAACTTAAAAATTTAAAAATTATGCTTAGTACATAATACACTATTACTTTATTCTCCTATGGTCATTTCAACAGCCATATGAGAAAAATATCACCACTCGTGTTTTAAGCAAGGAGGAATCTGAAGCTCATCAGGTAGGAACTACATGTTCAATTACATGCCCCCCCAGTGGCAGGTCTGGGGCTTGGGGGGGGGGGTGTTGGACTGGCCAGACACTAAGTGGCACTTTAACAAAGAATGAAGAAAACAAAGTGGAACAGAAGATTGCACTGTGCACTAAGAACTGATTGTCCAGAAGTGATGGAATACTGACGTCTTTGTGCTACATGGCTTAGTAGAGGGCAGGGCACAAAATTTGTGAGTTTTCTTTTGGACACATCATCATCCTCTTGTAAAGACCAATTGTGCATGGTTTTAAGTAAAGATAATAATAATTATATTAAAAAAAAAAGCATCCACAAGAAGACAGCTCAGTGTGGTTAAGGTGCCTGACTACAGGCCTACCATGTGGATATGAATCCCAGCAGTCCAATGTACTAATTTGAGGATCCTGGTAAGTTACTTCCCCTCTCTGAGGGTATCAATAAGAGCAAGGATCTGTTAAAGAAAGTCATAAGGATTATATAGATGACAAATAAATAACTGAGTCCTGGGTTTCTTTTCCTCAGTGTTATCAGCATTTTGAGGTAGACGATTCTTTGTTGTGTGGAGCTGTCCTATGCCTTGTAGGATGATAAGCATCTCTGGCCTCGACCCACTAGATGCTCATAGTACCCTTCCAATTGTGATAACTAAAAATGCTTGTAGGTTTTGCAAAGTATACCCCAGAGGGCAAAACCACCACTGGTGGAGAACCCTGACTTATCCAAACCCTGGCACGTTGTAAATGCTCAAGGAATGTTTTATCTTTCCCTCTTTTTAAATAAAACCAAATTTGGTGGGAGACCTACTTAATTTGGAATCCATGTCAATTCAGATAGTGACGGAACTAAAGTCCACATTTTCAGTGACATGAAAACATTGTGTTTATAATAATCCAGAACTGTGTTCACCATGAAAATGAACTACATTATAAACACTCTTGTGAAAGTCATTCACAGTCTACTAATACATTAAATATAAACAATTTTAATGCATTTAGCAAAGCTTCAGAACACCACAGCACATCTACCACCAACCATTTCAGGTAAATTTGAATTGCTAATTGCACTTAAAAGTATTGAAATGGTAATTATATTTTTCAAAACACAGGCAACTATTTCTTTTTTTCTTCTTTTTCTTCTGAGACAGTCCCACTAGGGTGCCCAGGTTGGCCTTGAACTTCTGGGTCAATCAATATTACTGTTTCAGCCTCCCAAACAGTTGGGTCTCTAGGTGTGTGCCACCATGCCAGGCTTAATCAACAACTATTTCTGATTTTTTTTTTTCCCTCTGATGCAGGTTTACTTTCTCCTTTAAAAGCAGGTTGGTGAAGTTTTGTTTCACTCCCATATCTAAAGTGGAGGATATTCTCTCTAACATTGCATTTGGGTTTTCTAAGTTCTGCCTAACCATTCAAGCAGGAAATTCTTTTCCATAGCTAACCTAACATCTTCCTATTGCTTTTTAAGCCATTTATCCATTGTTCAAGCTTCAGTGGAAAGTGAGACCAGTAGTTCAAAAGGAGAGCTTCGTCCTTGTATACCTGGAGATTGTAAATAACACCAGGCCTGGCTAGGATTTCCTCTTCTGGACCAACGATTCTCAACCGGGGTGATTTTGCACCCCACAGGACACCTGGCAATGTCTGAAGACACTACTGGTTGTTAAGACCAGGAACAGAGTGGTTACTGGCATCTAGTGGTAGGGATGCCACTAAGCATTGTACAATGCACAGGGCTGCCCCCTACAGCAAAGAATTACACAGACACAAATGTCAGTAGCATGGAGGTTGAGAAACTCCGTTCTAGACTATGGCTCTGAGATTAGGTTAGGAGAACCATGAACAAACTATTAAAACAACAGTCAATCAAATCCTGCTTTCCTGGCTCTGGGATGCATATTGCATTCATTCTTATCTTGAGGTGGATGTCCCTCCTTGGCTATCACAGTCCTTTGTGCATGTCCTCATCCCAGCACTTGCACAACCAGCACAATGCTGGCACATGTCAGACGTGTAAGAAAAGACAGGTGGATAAAAGCACAGCTGTGAGATCTACCAACGGAGCTCTGGAGCTCCCTCCCCTCCTTGTCTGGGCACATCTGAAGGAAGCTCTGAGGGACTCGGGATCTCACTGTGAAAAGGGGAGAGGGTGTGAAGGAACTGGGATGGCCGGGCTCTTTCGCTGTCTACACCAGGAGTTGGAGTTTATTTTCCTTCTTTGCCTTACACTGACAGGAACAGAGATTTGGTTTCATTTAACATTTCACTTAATCGCCTGAAATGTAAAAAGTGAACAAACGGATCTGATTCCACACTTTCCACACTCCTTCTTGTGGTGCCGCTAAGTAGCGCTGTTAAAACAAACAGAGGGGAAATGTGGAGTCGGGGCCCTGCTACCTACTTACAGTCTGGCAAGCGCTTCGGCCTGTCTCCCATCCTCTCCCGACCTCTCGCCAGCCCTGCCCTGAGCCTCCTGAAAGCAGGGCCTTCTTTTCCTCAGGGCTTGAGGCCCTGTGGTCATCAGGGGCACCAGGTCTTCACATGTGACCATGAGCTGTGTTCTTACACCTAAGAACAGGGGTTTCCAACAAGTTGATAGGAGATGACAGCTGGTCTTAACGCTCCACTCAATCCATTTCTGAGACTCCTTGTTACCTCGTGAGTGTGACAGGCAGGCTCCTGTCATGACGTCTTCACGCCGGCTGCCCCCTTGACCTTGGACAGATTCATGGCTTACTCTCACTTCATGCAAGACTTTGCCCAAATGTTACTTCATCAGAGAGGCTTTCCCCAACCAACCTATGGAAATTAGTGGCCATCTGCCATAGTCTCTGTTTCCTTTTATTCTACTATTTCTTCTTTAGCAAATGTCCCTTCCTGGCTTTGCTGGGGTCTCCCTCAAGAATGGAAGCTCTATACGCAATAGAGCAAGGTCTTGCCTGTTTCTTTCACTCCTTAGCCGTAGCTCCTGGAACTGTAGCTGACCATAATAGGGGCTTAGCAAATACTTGTGGATGGAATGAAAGTCTCCTGGCTTTGCTTGGGCCCAAACTTGCTTCTCCCCTCCCTGCTCCACCAGCCTGAGATGGGTTATGAAGAATATTGGTTAATCCCTCTTCTCCCTCTCAACAATGCCACGTGTCTACATCTGGCTATTATTTAGCATTTATCAAAACAGCCTAGCTATGGGCTTCTTGAAGCCTCCTTAGGCATGGGACTGGACCACAGTGAGCAGAGACTCCCTGTCCCCTGCCCCATCACTGCCACCCTCTCCACAACTTTAGGCAAGGAGTCCCTCCAAATCCTAGTCTAAGGATTTTACTGTACTCTGGATATAAAACTCTTCCCCAGTTTACTTTCTGTTCACAGAGCAGCTGAAGTATGTTTCTCAGAACCATTGTCGAAGGTAAAAATAAAGGAGAATTTCTACCCATAAAACTGTGTAAAATACCCTTATAGTTTCATCAGTGACCCTGAACCTTTCTTTTTTTCCAAACCCCTTTTATTTTTGTAAAAGAATGCACTATGTGCCGGCATCTGGCTTGTAAAAATAAATACAGTGACTGGTTTTCCCAAATAACTTGGCCTAATCATCGAGTGCTCCTGAAAAGACTGTCTCCTGAGACGTGCAATCTACAGAGCGATCTCTTCCACAACCCAGGCCCTGAGAGGGCACCTGCGTGGGTTGAGTTACAGACCCCAGAGTGTCTGCACTGAGAATGTGGACTGACTCTGGAGAATTAGATGTTTCTTGTGGAGGCTGGATTGCCAGTGCTTGCCATTCCCTTAAAACAGATTTGTTACAACTCAGGTATGTGCAGGCTTGATCATCAGAGGGCATGCACTAGTAGGCGTTCTGATGTATTCCCAGACTAGTTTTATAACTTAAAAACAGAATAAAGGTTGAGAGTATTGTTTATCAAAATTAAGTAAGGTTGATAGGGAATCACTGGATATCGATTATATCTAAGTCAAGGTATTGGTTATTAATATATAGAGATATTATTGAGAGACTTATTTTTTAAACCACCAAATTCAAAGTGTCAACTGAACTGAATTCAGTTTAACTCAATTATTAATTGCTAAGTATCTATTGTGATAAATTTTTAATTTTATTTTTATGTTTTTTTAGTGGTGCTAGGGATTGAATCCAGGGCCTCACACCTGCTAGACAAGTGTTCTTTCACTGACTTATCCCCTCAGCCACTTTCAATTTTTAAAATAATTAGCTAGCTAAACAATAAACCTCATTTATTTGGTCTTTGTTTTCAACAGCAAACCCACAAACATATTTAAGCAAAATAAGCATGTGTTACTTGAACTTTTAATTATTTTATAAACAACTATAAATTTATCATAGGAAAAATATGGCTCGATATGCAACTTTAAAACACTAGACCAGACAACTAATTTGTTTTCATCATTCTTTTACTATTTACAACCAATGAGAAAACACAAACACTTTACTTTTGCTGGTATATTTTCTGTTAAAAGGTAAAGGCACAGGAGCAGAATGTTCCTTCAGTGGCCTTGGATGAGTTTAGATGCTCAAAAGTCTTTTGCCAGCCTTCTCAGGCTGCAACGGCGATCCCAGCATCTGGTGTTCCCTGAGCACTTAGCAGCTATTGATGTTACGAAAAGCTTCCACTTCCTTTGGGCCAGGTACTGTGATTTACAGCAAAATACCATCTGTGGAACTGAACACAGACCAGTCTCCGAATCCTTGCCGTGGAGGTAGTACTCTTGTCTGCTTCACACACTTGTCTGTGATCATGTCCACTGTGAGTGGAATTCAGCTTAGTTGCATGGTCACAGAAGAGGGGGAGCCCTGTGAGAGCAGAAACTGCTTCACTTCCTGGTGAAGCACCAGGGCCTGCCAATGAGCCCTCCCTCCAACCCACTCTCTCCTTTTCTCTCAGACTAGGGATTGAGCTGAAGGGTAGCCTCTACCACTGAGCTACATCCTCAACCCTTTTTATTTTTATTCTATTTTGACACAAAGTCTTCCTATTTGCCCCGACTGGCCTAGAACTCACTATCATCCTGCCTCAGCCTCCAAATAGCTACCCACTTGATTAAGTGGATGACATGACAGTGGTTTATGCATTGTAAAAACAAGGTAAAATTCCACTAGTATTATTGGTAACATTCATTTCTCTTCAGCAACCTATTTCATGCCCTGATATTTATTTCTCACCATTGCTATGGAAAGTATTTACTATAGAGAGAAAACTATTTCAAGCTGATAAGTCTAGAAGTAAACAAGGGTCTGTTTCAGTTCTATACCAACATTGCAACATTTCTTTTGCCCTACATACAGCTGGGATAAAGGAAGAAGATCTGCAGCACATTGGTGAATAGCAATCCCCAAGCTGGGCTATGAAGAACTGATCCTGGAAAAGTGAAGCAGGAGGCATCACAATACCAGACCTTAAATTATACTACAGAGAGATAGCAACAAAAATGGCAGTCTTGGCACCAAAACAGACATGAAGACCAATGAAACAGAAGACACAGAGACAAACCCACATAAATACAGGTGTCTCATACTAGACAAAGGCTCCATAAACATACATTGGAGAAAAGATGGCTTCTTCAACAAATGGTGCTGGGAAAACTGGAAATTCGTATGAGCAGAACGAAATTGAACTCCTATTTCTTACCCTGCACAAATCTCAATTCAAAGTAGATCAAGGACTTAGGCATTAGATCAGAGACCTTTCGCCTAGTAGAAGAAAATATAGGCGTAACTCTCCATTGCGTAGGAGTAAGAATCAACTTCCTTAACAAGACTCCTATAGCACAAGAAGTAAAAATCAAGAATCAGTAAATGGGATGGTATCAAACTAAAAAGCTTCTTCATAGTAAAGGAAATAACCAAGAACATGAACAGAGAGGCTACAGAATGGGAGAAAAATCTTTGCTACTTGCACCTCAGATAGAGCATTAATCTCCAGGATATACAAAGAACTCAAAAAAACACCAAAAACCAAATAACTCAATCAATAAATGGGTAAAGGAATTGAACAAGCACTTTACAAAAGAAGAAATATGAATTGTCAATAAATATATGAAAAAATGTTCAACAGCTCTAGCAATTAGAGAAATGCAAATTAAAAACTACACTGAGATTCCATCTCACTCCAGGCAGAATGTCAATTATCAAGAATACAAGTAACAATAAATGCTGGCAAAGATATGAGGAAAAAAGGTACACTCATACACTGCTGTTGGACTACAAATTGGTGCAGCCATTCTGGAAAATAGTATGAGTATATAGAGATTCCTCAGAAAACTTGGAATGGAACCACTTATTTGACCCAGCTATCCCACTCATCAGTTTTTACCCAAAGGACTTAAAATCAGCATGCTACAGTGACACAGCCACGTCAATGTTTATAGCAGCTCAATTCGCAATAGCTAAGCTATGGAACCAACCTAGGTGCCCTTCAACAGATGAATGGATAAAGAAAATGTGGTATACATATACACAATGAAATATTACCCAGCCTTAAAGAAGAATGAAATTGTGGTATTTGCAGGTAAATGAATGGAACTAGAGAACATCATGCTAAGTGAAATAAGCCAATCCCCAAAAAATCAGAGGCTGAATGTTCTTTCTGATATGTGCATGCTAACACACAGTAAGGGGAGGTGAGAAGGAAGAATAGAAGTTTATTGGATTAGACAAAGGAAGGGAAGGGAGGGAGGGGGGATGAGAATAGGAAAGACAGTAGAGTGAATCAGACATAACTTTTCCGTGTTCATATGTGAACACATGACCAGTGAAACTCCACACCATGTATAAGCGCATGACCCAAGCTGAGGGTTTAACACTGGGGAGAGTGAGGCAGATGTCAAGCCTCCGAGAGTAGCAATTGTGTGTAAATCGATTGAGAATTGAAGCTCTTTGAAAAAATCTTCCCAGTGGAGTAGCAAATACTATTCACCAACTGCCAATTCTTCATATCACAAATGCTTCAACCTTTAAAACAGTAACCACCTGAATTCTCAAGCTGTCCGCCACAGCTTAGCCTCAAGAGGTTCTGGAATACTATTTCTCACTCAGTGAGGACATGGGCAGTGGGTCTAAAAATCTGACTTCTGGGCTTGGCTCTGTCTTAACCAGCTACAGAAATGTAGGCATCTGCTGCCTTGACACCTCCCTTGTGTGTCACCTTGGTAAAATGGGAATAACCATACCTAGAAAGCATTGTCTTCAGGCTTAAGAAAGAAAATGCATGTAAGACATTTTGAAAAATGCACAAATACCATTCTATCCATGACAAACAGAATAATGGTCCCTAAAAATGTCTGAGTCCTAATCCCCAGAACTTTTAAATACCGTAGGTTCATGGCAAGGAAGAATTTAAGGAGGCAAATGGAATTAAGATCAGTTATCAGCTGACCTTAAAATGAGATTATCCTGAATTATTGGATTGAGTCCCAGGTAATTATCAGCATCCTTTAAATATGGACTAGGTCACACTGGCTGAATTTGAAGACGGGCGAGGATCACCAGTGGGAAAGGCAAAGAAATAGGTTTTCCCCTCCAGCCTCTGGAAGGAACCTTGATTTTAACCCAGTGAGGTACTTCTTGAACTGTAAGACAGTAATTGGTTTTAAACTACCAGGTTGGCAATAATTTAACAATTAGGAAGCTAATTTAGCAAACTGGGAAACTAGGGTACTACCCGTAAGATAGTACTGCCGTCCTCACTTCGTACATTGCCATCATCCCTGACATCGTCATTATCATCTTCTAGGTTTTCTTTCAAACACAGCCTGAGAAAGAAATTTCCAGCAATATATAATTTTGCCCAAATCCTCAGAAACCAAACCAGATGACTAATACCACGGAGCAGGTCACAGAGGGATGTTTTTTGTCTTTGAGAGTGCTATCAGATGGTTTCCATGCAAAAACTGATGCCATTGCTCATGTTATTTATTTTACAAACCCGTTGTTCCAAGTACAAAAGTACACTTCTGAGTAAAGTGATTTTAGCATATTATCAAGAAGTTTATTTAGAATATCTTTGTTAACATAGCTAAAAGATCAAGGGACTAATCTTGCCTTATCCAATATTAAGTACTATGATGTACAGCTTATCACTTCACTTTTTGGCTCTGGTCTCTCTTTCTGTAACAAGTTTCATGATTGAATGAGATACTTTTTCTTCGATCCCTTGTACTCTGAAGAATGTTGAGTTTAATTTCTTATCTTATATAATGGGAAACCGTGACCTAGAGGAAGTAAGTTTTGTGCCTAAGTTCTAGAAATTCAAACTTTTGGGGGATAAGCTTTTATGTGTTATGCATACATAATGTGCACAAATGAAAAATATGGCAACGATAGAGCTCAATGAACTTTTATAAAGTGAACACACCCATGTAATTACCACCTAAATACAGATGTAGATTACAACATCCAGAACCCTCCAGCCTGATCCTCCTGGTAGTTCCCCCGGAAAGGTAACCAGATTCTGACTTCAATCACTTTATACTGATTTTTCATGTTTTTGAGCTTGATAACAACGTACTCATATTATTATACAATTTGTACTCCTTGCCCTTGGCGTCTCTCTACATTGTGCCTGTGAGGCTCATTCACTTTGTTGCCTGTAGTTGTAATTCATTACTCTTTATTGCCATATGGTGTTTCACGATATGAATATATAATACCAGAATTCATTCTTTTCTTTTTTTAATTTTGATTCATTGTACACGAATGGAGTACAGTTGTTTCTCTGGTTGTACATGAAGTAGAGTCACACCATTTGCATAATCATACGTGTACATAGGATATTGATGTTTGTCTCATTCTGTTTTTTTTCTTTCCCCCTCCCACCCTGTCCCCACCCCTCTTTTTCCTCTATACAATCCATCCTTCCTCCATTCTTGCCTCCCTCCCACTCTGCATTATGTTTCATTATCCACTTATCAGAGAGATCATTTGGTCTTTGGTTTTTGGGGATTGGCTTATCTCACTTAGCATGATATTCTCCAACTGCATCCATTTACCTGCAAATGCCATAACAGAATTTACTCTTGTTGATGGAAATTTGGACTATTTTTACTTGGAGATGCTAATATAATTTAGTCTTTAAGCCAAAACTTGGATTTTGCTCCTTAAACTAATGCTTGCAAAACAGGAAGCAACTTATTCTATCCCGTTGAACTTGCCGTTCTTAGCACTGTACAGTGCCTCTGTAACAGGTGGCTGCAACGTGCAGGCAGCCTGAGCCACCGCCATCCTCAGACCGTTCTGTTTGTACACACAAGTCCAGTGCTTCAGGCAGGAGAAGAGGACATGTGGTAAAGTAGGGGTCGCACTGAACCAGAACAGCAGTGAGATGCGATCTGTCACCAGGCCACTCTCCTTTTCTCTACTCTTCTCTCCACAGTCCCTGTGGTGAGCCTGTCTCTTGATTTTACATCTCCACTCTGTCTTGGTCCTCCTTCCCAGCTTTGCTCCCTCAAAACCTTCCTTGGATGGAGCATTAAAGTCATGGCTTCTAGAGTCCCAGTGTCTAGAAGGAGTGGGGTGGAGGAGCGACAGAGAACAACTCCTGAAGAAAGGGATGCTGTTGGCTTAGCCTGGGAAGAGCACCCCCAAAGGTGTTCACAATAGACACAGGAAACTCTGGGGAGGGGCAGCCACAGTACTGATTTAAGAAAAGTTGCACAGTATCTTATGAAAACAAGTCAGTTGCATGAGCTGAGTCTGTCATGGGAAGAGAGGGCTTTATTCTTCATGAGTCTTTGTATCCTTTCCCCTGTGGTATGATGGGAAGAGCAGCTTTTGAAATCAGGCAAACCTAGCTTCCAGTTTAAGTTCTGCTACTGTGGCTCAGTTTCATTGGGCAAATTACTTAACCTCTCTGTTCATTTTCCTCATCTGTAAAATGAGGCTAATCATGATGCCCACCTCATAAAAAAAGTCTGAAAATTGAAGACTGATGTGTAAGCATTGGAACCCAACTGGCACATAATTATTGCTCATTTCTAGTGTTACAAGGTGAGGGGGTGTAGTCAGTTAGGGAAAGGGGTGGGGAGGAAACAAAAGTGGTTCTGGACAGGTCTGAATAAGTAAGGGGAAGTTGGACTTGCTTGGGGAGGCCAAGGGCTGCCCCTAAGTGCCTGTGTGCTGCTGGCGTGTGGAGGGTGAGGGGCAGGTGAAGTGCGATTTGGTGGAATTCCTCCTATTTCTCTCTCCCTCTTGTATCTGTTTTATAAACGGAGGCATCAGATTTGTTTTGGGGAAGGAAGGTCTGCTGCTTTTGAAAAATTAAAAAGCATCTTGAAAAATCCCAGACGAGACTGCCGCTCAAGGTGTTCCCTGCTCTGCAACACGAGGCCCTGCTAAATGCCTTCCATTGTAGCAGTGGAGCTACGTCCAGCACCAGGAGCAGCCTGGACATTTTCAGCCACCCATTAAGTCATTTGTTTTGGGACCGCAGGGAAAACAAACCCTACGCCGGGGCATGGCTGAAACAGAGAAAGACTCATCCAGCTCGTCCAGGAAACAAACCAAATACACCTGCTCCTAAGGCAGTATTACTGTCACACAGTCAGGACCCTAAAGATGTCCTGCCCAGAGTGGATGCACAGCCATGCTTTGCTTTGATTAACCGTATGACCCCCCAGCTTTAACAGAGGTCAGCTCACCGGCCCAGAGCTCTTGTAAGTGCTCACCGTCGCCAAGAGAGCTGGCCCTGTGTGGAAAGCCTGACAATGTGCATGTCCTTCACAGGCCCCTCCAGTGATGGACAGGTCTAAACAGAAGACATTCACCAGGGAAAATGGGTTAGCTTGTGCATTCTGTGCTGTGCATTCTGAGCCACATAGGAAACAGGGTGAAAAGATTACTCTCTTGATAAGAAACTCATTCTTAGAACAACCACATAGGGAAAAGAAAGACCCCATTCTTTCTGTCAATAAAGATCATAAAGAGATAATTTAACTTGAAATCAAATATGCTGAAAGGCACCTTAGAGACAGTCTAGTCCTTTTCAAAGTTTTTTAGAGTACTAGCAGTTGAACCAGAGCATTTATTCTGGTCGAAGTCATGGTAAGGGGGTGATATCTTCCTATTCTACACAACCTTCCCCTTGTCTACCACAGCATGCTCTTAGAACAGACCCCAGAGGCATCTCCATGAATCTTTCAAGGCTTCCAGAACAGTTTAAAATTCAGTTATACTCCAACTTTCCCTATTTACAGATGACAAAAGTAGGCAGGAGTCATTGAAAAAGAGAGGCCAAGTGATTTGTCCAGAATTTCAGGGTAAACTGAAAAGGAAGACCAATGCTAAAGCCAGGCCCACACCTGTTGTCCAGGCCAGTGTTTGTTTGGTTTCTTCTTCTTCTTTTTTTTTTGGTACCAGGGATCGAACACAGGGGCACTTAACTACTGAGTCACATCCCCAGCCCTTTTTTGTATTTTAATTAGTGACAGGGTCTCACTGAGCTGCTGAGGGCCTTGCTAAGTCACTGAGGCTGACTTTGAACTCACAATCCTCCTGCCTCAGCCTCCTGAGCTGCTGGGATTACAAGCATGTGCCACTGTGTCTGGCTCCTAGCCCAGTGTTCTTGCTATTATATAATATGGAGCCATCCTGAGAAGATATCTGAAACCACCCGCAGTTTACCTTTGAGGAGCCACACAACCTATATAAATGGCCTGAAATCTCAAGGAAATTTCTTTCTTTGCTTGTCTAAAGAATACCTGGAAGTGGCTGGGGAGGTGGCTCTGTAGCAGAGCGTGAGCTTAGCATACATGAGGCCAGAGGGTCCATGCCCCTGGTGGGGTGAGGAAGAATACCTGGAAGGAGGGAAGGAAGGGAGGGAGGCAGAATAATTAAATGTCAACCTCAAAAGCATGGGCGACAACCTCAAAGCCACACCCAAAACTGTAATAAGTATTCTGAAGGGGAAAAGAGATGTTATCAGAACCATTATGTTCACTAAATTCAAATGTGTCTTGAAGGAACTACATGGCCAAAGGCCCCATCTATTCATCAATTCATCCACCAAGAAGTAGACTGCCGCCCCACTCATCCCTTGCTGCTGGCACAAGGAGAGGAACGGCCCCAGGCTTTGAGAAACTCAGTTTTGAGAAGAGGAGCCTGCCTTGATGCTAAGTCTTATATTGGGATCACAGTGCAGGAAGAGAGAGATGGAAAGGAAGGGAAGCAATGGAAAGGGGAAAGGGGAGGAGATTAAATAATGGTGGCTAGTGGAAGGGGGTCTGGGGCAGCAAGGACACACGCCAGGTGGACATTATACGTGGGAAGGTGGTACGTGAAAAAGAGCACTTCCATGGGCCAGCATGGGACATGTGCTCTGGCATATCAAAGATCAGACTGGAGACCATCAGGATGGGTGAGCTTTGGGATCACAGGGTAAAAAGGGATCAGGAATTGTCATTTCCTTTTCCTTCACATCAGCAAATTCCTCCTCGTCCATAAAATGTGATTACAAATACACTGGATCTTTAATAAATTAGGAAGAGTTTACTGTGCCCCTCACATTATAAAACCCTGGTATTATGGTATCTGGTCAGTTGTTTAGCTTTGTTAATGCAAAATGTGAACGAAACATGTTTTGTTTTATGACTTGGCACCATCTGTATTTATACTCTAGTCAGACCTTTCCCAAACTCATCCCACTCTCCGAACTGAGACTGGCTGGGGTATAAAGAAAATACCACCAGCGCATCCCTAATAATCATTTTTAAGGCATTCACGTGTCAGAAGCAGCAGCTGTGCATGCACAGGAGTGGACTATGCGTTGCAATGGGTTTAGCAGTTAAGATGTGGGCTTCCGACCCAGACAGACTGGTATTTGAATCCTAGCTGCCTCTAACCATCTGTAGATCTTCAGAGAAGTATTTTTAACTTTCCTTTTTTGTTTTCTTTTTGTTAAATCACCCTTTTTCTTTCTTTCTTTTCTTTCATTCTTTCTTATTTACTTATTTTTATGCAGTGCTGAGGACTGAACCCAGTGCCTCCTGTATACTAGGCAAGTGATCTACCAGTGAGCTACACCCCCAGTCCAGTATTTAACTTTTCTGGTTCTCAAATGGGGATGATAATAATAAAGGTACCAAACTATCAGGGCTGCTTTGAAGACCTCTTGAATCATGCATAATAGCCACTGTTTCCACAGGCCCATATGAGTGCACTAAGATGATGGACAGAAGAAGCCCCCAGATAAAACTGAGCTTCCATACTGTGAAATCAGAGACGAGAAATAGGAGAATTTTAATTGTATTGATGGACTATACAGCATCTTTTCCTTAGGCCTGGGAATAAGATTTCACATTGATTTTCACTGAGGAAAACCATCCTAGCCATTTGCTTCTCACCAGAACAACATATTTTTTTCTTTTTTTTTTTCCCTCTGTGTAATCAAATGCAAACAAACTCCAGATTCCACTCTATAACAATGGCCACATGGGGTAGGAACTGATTTCCTCTTGGAAAGCACTTAATTCTAGAACACAGCTTTTGGGTCATTTCCTTGCACTCCAATGACAGCATATCCCAACTTGTTTCTTTGTTCATCTTTAATTGTTGCTCTATGTACGTTTGATAGCAATTGGGATGCCTATGTACCGACTAAGCTGGCATCAAAGAGATTTTAAGAAGCCAGCTTAGAATTCATGGAGCATTTGACATAATGTTTCAATGAATCAATTAACGTTTATCCAAATCTGCCTTTTGAGACACTTGTTTCTTTGATAGGTATTTTTGAGCATGATTATGTTTCTCTCCAAAAGTTCTGTCACATGACCCACTGTGGATGTTCCTTACATGAGCCAGGAGAACATAATAGGCTTTTTCTCTTCAATGTGCAGGAGACCTGTTACATTTCCCTTGTTCCACTGGGAATGCTGAATATTTTCCTGCCTTCAAAAGCTACAAGTTCTGGCCAGATTTTCATTTATTGTGTCCTTACTTAAAAAAAGTGTAGATATAGACAGAGATGCACCCCAGTTGTTATTAACATTTTTCAAAGAAGTTGAAAAATGAATTCAATCTGTATATCTCTGTCAGTTTATTCTCTGGTTAATGTCCCTCAATAGAACTTGTCTATACCAGCACTTTTTAACCTTCTGGTTTGGTTGTTTAACTATTACCATCAAGACTGGCTAAAATGATAACCATCAACTTAGGAAATAAAACAGTGTACCCAAAGGTGAAAATTGCTACAATTTTGAGCACAATCATTTCTTCTCATCTTCAGAATAATACTCGTGAAAAATAGCAATAAAAGTGTTACAATGGTATTAACTACCAGGAAAATTTATTTCAAATTGCAGTAAAAAAAATGTTCTAGGAAACTACTGGGTCCAGAACAAACTAGATTTGTCATTTTAAAGCACTGCTTTGGTAGGTAGGTGGTATTCTTTCAGTTCTGCAGAAAACATTGTGGAGATTGGTTCTCCCATGAGAATTATACCCTGCAGTCTGTATTTCTTTTTAAAGACTTCAAACTAGCTCTCAAGGTCTTAAAGTATACTGTGTTTTGCATAGGACTTTTTTTTTTTAATGACTTTTTATTTATGGCTTGTCTGAATGCTTTTCTTAGTTGTCAGATTATCAGCGTCACATTTCTCTGGGCCCAATCTAATCATTTGTATCACTCAGGATTCTTTTGGTTGCAAAAGAATTCCAACTGGATTCAGCTTAAATGATAAAAGAATATTTGTTGACTTACTAGCTAATGCATGGGAAAAGCGGGTGTGGAGCTGGCTCAGAACAAAATTACGTCCAAGAAATCAGATAATCCTATCTTTCTCTCATCTCAGCCTCTTGGTTTTATGGGAACAGGCATTTCTAGGTTTATATTACAATTACACATCTAAGAGACACAGGTGAGAAAAACAAGCTCTAATTAGAATAATTAGAAGCACAGCTCCATATTAGAAAATAAAATTGTGGAAGGATTAAGATTGACCTGGTTTGAGTCTCCTGCCCATCCTTGGCCCAGTCTCTGAGGCAAGAATGGGAAGCACTGTAGTTTGTACCCTATGAGATCCTAATATTTGGAGAGAGGAAAAGCCTCTCTCTAGAAGAAGGCCTGTTCTGGATGTATAAGAGTGAAACAGACATTATTATCTCACGTACATGTAGGACTGCATGACCGATGTGATCCTGCAATATGTATAATCAGAAAAATGGGAGATTACACTCCATTTATGTATGATCTATCAAAATGTATAGATGCATTCTACTGTCATGTACAACTAATTAGAACAAATAAAATTAAAAATTAAAAAAAACTATATTTTCCTATGATTGCTTTAGAGGAAGGTGTAACATTTCTAGAACCCTCCTTTCTGGATCTTTTATTAGATGGTCTCATGTTCAATAGTACTGGGAAATGATAACTGCCATCATGTTCTTTTGAGCAGAGATTGAGCTGAAATGTGCCTGCAAAATGTTCATCATCTCTAGCAATTAGAGAAATGCCAATCAAAACTATTCTAAGATTTCATCTCACTCCAGTCAGAATGGTTTATTTTGCTGAACCTCCCTTCGACTCAGTTATCCCACTCCTTAGTTTATGCCCAAAAGGACATAAAATCAGCATACTACAGTGGTGTAGCCACATCAATGTTTATAGTAGCTCAACTCACAATAGCTAAACTATGGAACCAACCAAGATGTCCTTCAACAGATGAATGGATAAAGAAAATGTGGTTTATATACACAATGGAAAGAATAAAATGACAAAGAAGAATGAAATGATGGCATTTGCTGAGGAATGGATGGAGCTGGAGAATATCATGCTAAGCGAAATAAGCAATCCCAAAGAACCAAAGGCCAAATGTTTTCTCTGATATGCAGATGCTAATTCACGACGGGATGTGGAGGGTGGTTAGGGAAGAACAGAGCTACTTTGGATTAGGCAGAGGGGAGCGAAGGGCAGGGAGGGGAATGCCCTATGTGCATATATGACTGCATGACCGTGTAACTCTTCATCATGTACAACCAGAAGAATGAGAAGTTATACTCCATTTATGTATGATATGTCAAAGTGCATTCTACTGTCATGAATAACTAATTAGAACAAATAAAGAAATAGATACCTTTCTATAGGTATCCAAAATTTAAAAAATAAACAAAATTTTAAAATAAAGCCGGGAACGGTGGCACATACCTATAATCTCAGCAAATTGGGAGGCTAAGGCAGGAGGGTCACAAGTTAAAAGCCAGCTTTAGCAACTTAGTGAGGACCTAAGCAACTTAATGAGACTCTCAAAATAAAAAATACAAAAATGGGCTAGAGATGTGGCTCAGTGGTTAAGCATCCTGGGTTCAATCCCCAGTACAAAAAAAAAAAAAAAAAAAAAATTTAAATAAAAAATAAATTTAAAAGCCTATGAGTTTTTAACTTTGGCTACAAATTTCAAGCCATGTGATCTCAAAACCCTATTGCCAGCAGCCCAGCGCCACAGGGCACCAATCTCCCAGCAATCCCTGTGGAAAGCAGTAGCCTTCCATGCTGTACACACCAGTGCTCACAGGAGACAGCCGACTGGCCTGCAACTTTTAAAGATGGTCCTCACCAGCTGAGTCACAACCCACATACAGAAACCAAACAGAACCTAGTTTCACTTGTAACTCATTTGTTACCCAAATCTTCACATTCAGAAATTATCAGTTACTTGTTGACAGACTGATTGATAAAAGTTCCAAAAGGATTAGGATTTGTTGTCTTTAATTTTTTTTTGTTTTGTTTTCATTTTAATAAACTCTGTCACACTGCAGGTCTCTCCTCTCCACATTTTTGTGTCTTTTCATCCAGATCCTGGAAACTGCCTGCAGCTTCAGGGAGCGCTGCTTTCTGTCAACATGACCGCTTATCACAAGACAATAATAAATACATTTCTGTGGAGATTGAAGAATGTAAATGAAGATTAAGCCTGCATTACCTAAAGTGGAAACTATGCCACCAAAACGGAAAGAAGGGGTCAGCCTTTCCTTAGTTTTCAGGGCCCCTGGTCACTCCAGCTGAGTTCTGGTTTTTGGCCATTGGTCTATGCTCTGCTGTGGCCCCATCTTTTCTCAGAAATGCCAACTGCTGCTGTACTGTGCGAGTCCACACCTCAGTCTAGGGCACCAATTATTTTGTTTTGAAGAGGTTATCACAAGGTGTCTATCTACCATCTTCCTCCTGACTTTAATCAATCTCTGATTTATCACCTTTCTAGAAACATCGGTATTCATTTGAAAATTGCCCTATTGGGGGGAAAAAAAAAAAAAAGAAGCTCTTTTTAAGAAGACCACAGAATGGAACAAGGGGCAGAGAGCCAAGATATAAATGAGCTCTGCTATGAAGGTCTGAGTGACTGAATAAATCAATGGCTGGTAGACTGGAAGTGACCTGGTTGTTGAATTTACCTTCCTTACTATGGCTGTTGCGTAATTGGGTCCTTTGATATTCTCTGTGTGCTTCAGGTGGGAAAAGATTTCCTACCTGTTAAGGCTCAAGTACAGGGTGTACAGAAATTTGTTTTTTTAATCAGATCAATGTCAGAATCCCTGCCCTACTTTTTAGTGACCATAATAACTTAAGCAAGTTTCTTGGTCTCCTTAAGCCACAACTTCCTCAACTGTAAAATGGGACTTATAGCTGGGTTGTTTTAGACTCTGTTAGACAACATGAGCATAACATTTAGCAAAGTGCTCAACAATAGAAACTGCAGTAGCTCCAGATAAAACCATGAATCCTATTAAGATTAAGACTGCTGTGGTTTGGATCTAAGATGTCCTCCACAGGTCCATCTCCTAAAGCTCCCAGCCTATAGCCCTCTGAGTGGTGATGGAGACTTTAAGTGGTGGGGCCCAGTGAGAGGAAGTGAGGTCATTTTGGGTTCACTCTATTTTTTTTTTTAATTTCTACAGACTGCATTTTGATTCATTGTACACAAATGGGGTACAACTTTTCGTTTCTTTGGCTGTGCATGGTAGACATTCATACTGTTCATGTAATCACACATGTACACAGGGCAAGGATGTCTGTCTCAGTCCACCATTTTCCATATCCCCACTCCTTCCCCTGCTCATTTCCATCTTTGTAAGCTAAAGTTCTTCCATTCTTCTCTCACTCCCCACACCCCCAACTCAATTATATATCATTATCCACTTATCAGGGAAAACATTCGGCCTTTTTTTTGAAGAGAACATAGGGACCCTGGCCCCTTCCTCTCTTTGTCTTTGTTTCTTGATGGCCATGAGGTGAAGAGGCCTACTCTGCCAAGTGCTCCCTCCATAATGTGCTGCCTTGCCACAGGCCCAAAGCAACAAGGCCCAGCAACCATGCACTGAAACCTCTGAAATCATAAACTAAAATAAACCTCTCCCTCTTTTTAGATCGTTTATCTCAGGTGCTTTGTCACAGCAAAAGAAAACTGACTACAGAGTCATAAAGATTTTCTGCAACGGACAAAAGGCTACATGTTCTTAATTTAATGGGTTGTGCCAGGTAGTGTGTGAAAAAGAGAAGCATTAGATAACAGCCCTGCCTTCATAGGGCTTATTTTCCTAGCTAGGGGAGCTAAATGGAGCACACATGTACAACACTCAAGAACAAAATAAAGAATCAAAATTACAGATGCTGACCATGTGTGTGAAAACAGGTGGTTATTAAAAGCTAGGTTAATCCCTCTAAAACACAGGCTCCACGAGGGCAGGAATGTTATCAGTAAGTATATCATTCTATCTCCAATACCTAGACCAGTGCCTGGCTCTTAGTGGAACAGTCAATAAATATCTATGGACTGAACAGGGAAATGAATTGCTTGAACTAGTAATGGAAAAGCACCAGACCTGGAATATGAAGACCTGACTTTGAACCTCTGCTTAATAGCAATTAATAATGGATAATTCCCTGAACCTCTGAACCTCAGTTGCCGTATCTGTAAAATGGCTATGCAATTATCGCCTACTGCATTTAGTTGTCACACAAATAAATACGTTTTTGTCAGGCACTTGAAAAATATCAGGAAAAACGTAGTTGTAAGGAGAAACTGAAGGCTTCAGGATGGGCACCAATTCAGACAGGTGGAAAGAAGCAATGTCAATATTGCATTTACCCATATGTACCTTCACTTGGACTCCTGAGCCAATAACGATGTCCACAGACTAACCGGATAGATGGCTGTTTTTCTTTCCTGCCATGGTAACCAATGGCACATGCTCCATTGCTGTTAACAAGATCAATAAACTTGCCACATTCAGAAATCGACAATTAACCCCTTTTACAACACTTAAAGTCGCAGGCCTCTCTATTTTATATGGCCAAGCAGACTGTTGAGCACATGGTTTTTATTATTACCTTCCCCCCTCTTAAAAAACAACCCTACTACTAATAATTTAGCACCTTCTAGAACCTCCTTCCTTAATGCTTTCGCAGGGAAGCTCTGTGTGCTGCAGCTGTCTTTGCGAGGGCCACCTTTGGGCCTGCCCTCCGCACTGCTCGAGGGAGTGCTATTGTCTTTAGTCCTGCTCACCTTTCTACATGTTTTATGGTTTACAGCTGTGGTGAAAAGCATTTTGGGGTCGGCAGAGATTTATTCCCCTTTTTAATGTTTTTACTAGGCTGAATAAACACATTCTCAAAGAAAGAAACCTCTGGCCATGTTGGGAACATGGAAAGCTGGACTCCACTCTGGAATGGCGGCTCTCTCATGACTGACACTTGCTCATAACAAGGAAGGCCATTGTTGGCTTGAAGGGGACTGTGGTCAAGAGCCCGTCAGTGGGTTCCAAGGCACCCAACCCACGAGCAGCTCTGTCACAACCCTACCTAAACTCACCTTCCTCTTTGCAGGTCCCCATTAACACCTGTGGGAAAACACTGCCTTTTAATGACTTTGGAGTGTCTGGAAGGTTGAGAATACGCACGCAATGCTATTTCTTTGGTGCTTTTTACATCCAGCATATGCTCATTTAAATATTTTTGGCAAATGAGTTCAGATAAAGTGAGTCTTTCTCCCAAATTCAAACCAACCCTTAATTTTTATGAGGCTTATAAAACTCCAGCAAAATGATTTCTTAAAAGGGGAAAAAATTATTTCCTTAAGCTTGCTCACTCCGTTGATTTTGGCCAAGACTCCTTGTACAATGACTAGTATGCTATGAGAAAGATTATTCATATAGTGATTTGGAGCTGGGTGGAATCAGAAAGTAATATAAATCTCTTCTCATGACATTCTTGCAAGCTTTGCCAGTTCTAGAATAAAACAAGCTTGGAAGCCAACAGCCAGCACCTGCACAGCCCAGTGCAAGGCAAGGCTGGCCTGTCATGCTGACCTTTCCAAGGTGTCTCCAAATTATACCTAAAGTCAGTGGAATAAAGGGCTTCATCTTGTCAAAGGACATTGCAGGTAATTAGCAAGTATAAGTCAAACCTGTAGACATACCATTGGCAACATTGCTGAAAACTGACATAACTTGCTCACCCTCTCCAGTTTTAAGACTTTTCTCTTTATATCACCATCAGAAAGCATCTCCATGAACTGGCTTTCAGAGCCAGATCTGGCTAATGCTAACAGGGAGCTTGTGAATTTTGTCATTTAGGCACTTTCAGTTATGGTCCTCTGTTCTGTGAGTTCTCACTCTACAGTCCTGTTACTAAGATGTGATAAGGTTACATATTACATTATTGAAATTAAAGATTATATCATATTACTGAGATGATTTTATCATATATTATTGAAATGATCATGTTATATTATTGAAATGGTTATCTTGTATTATATTACTGAAATGATTATTTCAATATTTGGGAACCAGGTACTTTCATACTTGCGGTAATAGTGACTTTTTCCCTGTAGGAATGTCAATGACTAAGTTTGTCTTTTTTCTTTTTTGTGGTGCTGGGGATGGAACCATGGGCCTCGCACATGCTAGGTAAGCACTCAACTACTAGGCTACACCTCCTGTCCCTCAGGTTGTCTTTATAGCTATAAATACTGAAGGACCAGGATGCAGCTATACGGCCTAAACAGCGATGTGCAAATCCAGCCTTTGCATAAGAGCCTTTGCTCCAGAATAACAGCATTTCTACTGCAGTCACCCTAGTTCTGACTCAGGGCATCATAGTTCTCAGACACTTTTATCATCTTTATCACCCCTTGTTATGAAAAAGGACAGTGCCACTCAAACAAAGCAAATGGGTATACTATCTCTTTTTCTGTGCGTGTTGGTAATGACAAAAGTGGACCTCATGATGCCAGTTTGTTTTTCTGAACACTTACCTTATGGTTGAGCTGGGAAAATTCAAGATATAAGAGAAATGCCAATAATTATTAGTCCTTTCTTGCATGAATTAAAGTCATAGTCCCTTGGACCAGTGACTCAACTTCATTCATTTAAGGCAGGATCTTCCTTTGGCCATCATGTTTCTTCAGGATAATTTAGTATGCTCACCAGTTATTCTCTTTTTAAAATTTATCTATATATAGTTGTTAATGAACCTTTATTTTCTTCATTTATTTATATGTGGTGCTGAGAATCAAACCCAGTGCCTCATGCATGCTAGGCAAGCACTCTACCACTGAGCCATAACCACAGCCTACTCACCCGTTATCCTTGGTCTTCTCTACTCTCTGTAAACATCTCCCCAGCCCATTCTCAAATCAGAGGTTGGTCTCATCACTTTCATACTTGGAAGAAATACTATCTGTGCAGTTCTTCATTTTCACCCATTAGACCTGTCATTCCAGCCATCCCCCTCCAAGTTCCAAAAGAGATGCTGCCCCTTCCTCTTGAAATCTCACCCTCTGCCTGGCCTCAGTGGATTTTCTGTTCCCATATGTGTAGACATTAATATGTGTACAACCATTTAATCTCACAATGGTTGTTTTTTCTTTCTGATCCCTGTTCTGGAAACTGTCGGGTCTTCTTGAAGACGAAGACACACACACACGCGCACACACACCAGAAGAGTCTTGGATATCACTACTTCTGGTTAACGCAAATTTGTCTCCTCCCATTCACAAACATTTTAAACGTGGGTCTACTGTTATTTCCTTCAATTATTTCCCACTGAAATTTCTTCTTCAATCTTGTAAATTTGTCACTTATTCCCATTCTTTCCCTGAAATGATCTCTTGATGGTCAGCCACAATTTCAGTCTCCAAGTGCAGGATCTTCTTCCCTATTCCTATTTTCCTCTGAGATGCCTGGCACACTTGTCACCGTTCCTAACCATTCTCTCCTTCATGGCTTCTCTGATCCCAGACTTTCTTAATTTTCCTTCCATCTTTTCAATACTGTCCCCCTCTAGTCCCATGTTCTCTTTCCAATGATAAGAATAACTGTACACCTTCCCAACTGTGAGTGTTACCAAAGATTCAAGCCTTGATCCTCCATTCCTCCTTCAGATCATGCACCTTGGGAGGCCCTTGGGGTTCCACTGTCTCCAATCCCAATTGCCTTCCAGACTGTACTTTTTTTCCTTTCAAAACACTCGTACTTAGATGTGCAACCATCACCCATGCTGGTTCTGATCCTCTGAGAAGCAGATGCCAAGATGGAGTTAAACGTAGAAGAGATTTATTTTGGCTAATGCTTGTGAAAGAATAGGGGAGAGGGGACAGGGTAGGTAGGGAGAAGCTGTGGACCCTGACACAGGTCTGACATCTGAGAGGGGAGTGGGGAAGGTATGAAGGTTGGGTAGGAAGAGCCTAAACCGTGATGCAGCTCTGATACTTCAGCCAGCCCAGTGGAGAGCCCTGGCACCAGGACTGCCTGTGTGAGAAGGCTCACTCAGGATACCTCCTCTGAGCTCGGTTAGTGACTGGGAGCTGTCTGGATGGAATGTGACCTCAGCTGGCATGTTTTGATAAACCCAAATGGGCTACAGCTGGAGGCCAAATAACTGCATTTCTTAGAGAAGGTTTATTCTTGAAGGGAGACCATAGACACAACTGGTACAAAACAAAGCCTAACTTCTCCTTCCCCTTCACCTGTAGCGTCCCTTCCATGGATCTCATCTCTGTCCTTGGTATCAACAGTCTTCCATCTTCCAGCTGAAGAACTTCAAGTAAGCTTTGGCTTTTCTGTTCCTTCATCTCTTACATCCAATGGTTAACCTCATTTCCCTTACAAGACTTCTCAGCTTGGCCACACCTTCTCACTTCCCAAGGCAGGGAGCTGATCCATTCAGGCTTTGCCACATGCCAGATGCCTCTGCAAGCTTATTCCCTTCTCTGTCTCCTCTTCCTCACCCATTCCTTGACCCCTCCATCTCTTCTTTTTTTTTTGAACCAGGGATTGAACTCAGGGATACTCAGCCACTGAGCCACATCCCAGCCCTATTTTGTATTTTATTTAGAGACAGGGTCTCACTGAGTTGCTTAGGGCCTCGCTAAGTTGCTGAGGCTGGCTTTGAACTTGCGATCCTCCTGACTCAGCCTCCCAAGTCGCTCGGATTACAGGCGTGCGCCACTGCACCGGGCTCCCCCCCATCTCTTCTACACCACAGCCTCATCCTAGGTGATCGAACCATTAATTCAGTCTACTGAAATGACTACGACTTCAAAATTTTTGTCCATAGCCCCAGTTCTGGGCAAATCTCTAAACAAATGTTTCTCAAACTCCAGAATTACATATTCTGCCTTTGAAGGGAAAAGAATTATTGTATACCTTGGCATTTGTTTAAAAAGTTACACGTGGGGCTGGGGGTATGGCTCAGAGGGAGAGCACTTTCATAGTACATGTGAGGCTCTGGGTTTGAACCTCAGCACTGCATAAAAATAAAAATAAAGAAAATAAAGGTATTGTGTCCATCTGCAACTAAAAAAATTTTTTTAAAATTACACATGTACTAAAATAAAGCTAAGTCTTAGCCTTTGATAGTGATGTAGTTTCCTCCCAGCCTTTTTTTAAAACACATATTTGATAGAGTTGTGCTCATATTATAAGTGTATATGTGTGTGTGTGTGTGTGTGTGTGTGTAGGGATAGTGTATTTTTGTATCTTATTTTTGGAATTAGAGCATAAATAATCTTCTTAATCAATAATACATTTCACAAGCATTTTTTCATGAGTATGTAACATATTATATTTATTCTATAATAATGTTTGATATTAAATAATGAAGGAATAAATAAATAACATATAGTTTTGTTTGCACTTGGGAAATTTTTCTCAGAATAGAAAACTTAGGTTCTAAAAGTTTGAATGATTTCCCAAAGGCCACCCAGCTTATAAAATGTAAGGGTTAAGAAGGGAAGTTCCACTCCTGGGTTATTTCTATTGGATCAGGCTACTGAAGGTGGGCCATTATCTGCAGTAAGGGATGCTGAACTTGGATTCTTCAAGGGTGCAGGATTGGGAGCCCTGAAGGGTTTATTGATGATATGATCCACTGAAATCTTCAGCCTAATTTGGGACTCAGAAATGCAGGTACCTGTAGCATGGGCCATGTGTGGTCCCTTAGAAAACCCTAACATTAGAAGTAACCTAATCAGGTAGTATTTGTGCCAAAGTTAAATTTGAGTACTGTGGTTCTGGTCTTTTCATGACTTGGAAAGGCTGTAGGAGCCCTTGGTGGCTAAGCTCTAAGGCCCAGTCCTTTAAAGACAGGATGAGCTCTTACTCAAATGCAAATGAAGGTCACCATGCAGCTGCCTCATAGCATGTCCCACACCCATTCCCTTGGTCCACGCTGCTGCCATGAGGAAATGTCCTTGCTGTTTGTCTTCAAGTTGCGACTTCCCTGACTTTATCCAGGGAAGAACCTGCTGCTTGTTTGACCCCTAGACCAAGAAGGGACTGATGAGTTTAAATATGCAGTTCACAGGCGGAACAGGCCACAATTATTAAATTAGGAAATAAAGTAGGCAACTGGGGTTTTACAGAACATAATGGTGGCAACTGATTTTGAGGGAAGACTTACAAATAGGCCAGAATCAGCACTGTTGACATTTTGGACCAAATAATTATGTGTCATGAAGGTTTCTCCTCTGCACTGTAGACTTTGAGCAGTGTCCCTACCCTTTACTCATCAGATGCCAGCAGCACCCTTTCCAGCCATGACAATCAAAATGCATCTGGATACTGTCATGTTTTCTGTGAGTCAAAATCCCCCACCCCCCACCCTTGTTGAGAACCACTGAAATAGACTAATGGGTTCCAAAAAAAAGAAAAAAAATCAATCCACAAATAGGGCAAATTGAAAGAAAAGCAGGAACACGGAAGAGAACCCTCCTTCCTTGGCCTAAGGGTCAGTTCCAAATGCATCCGAGAAGGAACAGATAAGAATATGAAAAGAAGCCCTCTCCATAGTGGGCAAAGGTGTTATTTATATATACATATATCATGCCTGCTGGGCCATGTATATAGTTCTCAAACCAGAGCATGGCTTCTGCCAATTTTAACACAAATTCTCCTGGAATTAAAAAGAAAATCCCAGGATTGTTTTTGGTTCTTGAACTGCATAAATGGTACTGAAATTTACGATAGAGATCCTCATGCTGAGAATGTGGAACAACCAGCAAGAAAGCTGGAACTGGCTCCCCTCCAATCTGCCACTCCACAAGTTACATGTCCACAAAATCTTGGTGTTAAAGGAACTGAAGACACTGTTTCATTAAGCTTTCCAAATTTCAGGCACAAATAACATTCTTGACTGATGACTGAAACCCTTCAGATGGCAAACTACAACACTGTTGGACAGCACTACTTAGAGATTCCCTTGTGGGGGACAGAATCCACCTTCTGGTAGAACCAGGATCTGATTCTGTCCCTGAGGCAACATGGAGGAAATCCACTCCCTCATCCAGATGTTCGAAGGCAGAACCTGAAGTCACCCAGTAAGTCACCTGTTGATTATCGCTTCGCCATTCTAACTGAGCATCCCTAGTATGTATGCACAACAATTGTTCACATGCCACCCCTCTTCTTCCTCATTTGAAAACTCCTTCCTCAGGATCAAAAAAGGCATGTGTCACTAGCACCTTTCAATTGTCCTCAATAATGATTCTGAACCTTCACCCCTTTCACAAGGCCCTTAAGATACCCCTTCACCTCTCACTCTTCTCAGGGAACTTGTCTTTGACATCAGAAACAGAACAGGTGCATCTCTCAAGATCACATCCTTCCTACTACCTCCACTTACCTGTGTCCCTGCTCTTAACACCTGTTCTTCCAAATTTACCTAGGTCTTCAGGTCTCTTCTTGGCTTTCCTACAATCAAAGGGGGGTGGGTGAGGAGCGGTCTCTACCAGTCATTCTCTCCGTCCTGTGCCTTCAGTTTCTCCTTCACTGTCCCTTTCTTTCGGCAGACCCATAGAGGTGGGTGCTCCATCTCCAATACCAACAATATGACCATCCCTACTTCTAACTAGAGTGCTACAGTACTGAGTCTACTTCATCTACTTTTTAGCTTGCTTCAAAGGTGTCACCCATATTTGAAGGCTTATCTTCTTCTTCTTCTTCTTCTTTTTTTTTTTTTTTTTTGTGGTGCTGGGGATTGAACCCAGGGCTTTGTGCTTGCAAGGCAGGCACTCTACCAACTAAGCTAGATTCCCCAGCCCTTGAATGCTTATCTTATTTACTTCTCACTTACTATGATCAGTGTTCTCACACTGGGTTCCTACGTATTCCTTCAGTTCTACACACACAGGGATCTGAATGTCTCCAAACAGATCTTTTTATATCCTGTGCCTGTTAAGGTGTTCCCCACTTGTCCAGAAGGCAAACTCCTATTGTGTGTTTGAAATATCTTTAGATGACATTTTCTTTTTATGGCTTTCACCAGAGAGAGAGAGAGAGTATTTGGCCCATTGCATAGGTGTCCTTTGAGATTGAACCCAGGGCCTTGTGCTTGCAAGGAAAGCACTTTACCAACTGAGCTATATCCCCAGCCCTCCTTTCAGATTTAAATGAGATTGTAGATATCAAGTGCTTAGCACAGAGAGTGGGCACACAGTAAATGCTCAACACATTAGACCAGGTGTGAGGTGTTCAAAAGAATGTTATTACGATTATTAGCTCCTGGGTAGATTCTGTGTCCTTTCGTCTAGGCATTTATCATAGCTCTAAGACATTATGTTTTAGTTGACAATTTCTACACTGAGGACAATTTCCAGCTGAGGGCTAGGCCATCATCTTTTTATTTATATGTCTCTAACACTGAGCATCATGCCTGGCACCTAGCAGGAACTCAGTGTCTGATGAATGAGCGAATGACTACATAAATATAAGACAGTTTTTGTGTCTTGGAATTACCCAAGGACATTCTGGTTCTATGCCTATGCCTCTGGCCTTATAAGCAGTGATATCATATTTCAAACCTTTGATTTATCTTCATAAAATTGGAAATGGCCTCAAATGTCAAAGTGGGAGAGGGAATATTCCCCGAGACAGTTTCCCCAGTGGTGAGAACCGCGGTGCAACATCTGGGGTCTTGGGTGAACTCTTGGCTGGGTTGGCGCTGTCTGCCCTTGGTGGGCCAGGGCTGCCCTGAGCAGCCAGCCTCTCTGAGTTCAGCTGTGGGCCAGACGCTGAAGCGGAACAAAGGCAGCATTGATGCCACCACTCACAAAACAGGCCCTTGGGCAGGGATCAGAGAACTTGCTGGCTGGCAGCTTCTCTCTTCCCAGACAGGCTCAGCTCCACCTTTGTCCTTGGGGTGACATCAGCCACAGGGAGAAAGGACACATTAGACCAGGTGTGAGGTGTTCAAAAGAATGTTGCTTGGTGGTTATGAAATAAAGACAAATTTTAGTGGACATTTCATTCTGATGATAGAGTTGATAATTGTTCTACGAAACATCAGTCAGAGCCAAAGATCTGAGTGCTCACATTTTCATCGCAAGCATCTTTTCTGCATTTTACATCTCCTTTCCCCCAAGCATTCTTGCTTGAAATGCATTTGTCTAAGGCATACATTTTCAGTTTGTAATAGAAAGAAAATTTATATATTGAACCCTCACTATGTCCCAGGTACTTGGTTATTGTGATTTGCATATTGTGTCTCTATTCCTTATAACAACTCTGTGAGGTGGAGATCTTATTTCTATTTTATAAACAAAGAAACTGAGGCTCAGGTAGTTTAACTCCAGACCACATGCCTTATAAATAACGATATTAGTGGTTTAGTCAGCTTGCTCAAGGATTGTGGTTTTTTAAATGCTCTCAACAAATAAATAGCTACGTCAAGAAAAGAAATCTTTGCCCTATTATTAAAATAAATATTTGTGTAAAATATAAATTAACCAAAATTTATCAAAACAGATAATTAAATCAAAATATATTTGCCAACTAAAGCTTCTAATTAGTATAAGAATGAAAATTTTACTGATAAAATTTGAGGACCAAAAAAAAGAAAAAGAAATATAGTGCTCTAGTTGTCCTGTGTTTCATTTTAAAAGTATATGCACAATTACCAGTAGAAGTTTAGAAATATGATTAATAGCTCCCAGACTCCATTACTCCTTCCAAGTGCCCATGAGGTCCGAGACTTCCAGAAGGGCATCACTACTCGAAAGGCATTTCTCAATGTACAGCACACATGGCTAGCTGCGTGCATTTTGTCTTGGTGGCCTTCTCTAAACTTAAGTAAGTTTCTTTCTATCAGGAAGGCATTTAGAGGTCTTTCTTTTGACCTGGATGGTTATCGGGAGAAAACACAATTTTAGGATTTCCTCAAGCTGTTTGCATGATCCCTGAAGGAGCAGATCATAAAGATTTCAAAGGAGTTGTAGGACCTGAAGAAGAAATGAAAAGCTCACCTTTGCCCTCAGCTTTGTGTGTCCATCAACCAGGGAATCTGTGGGCCTGGCTTATTGGTGACTCCAGGTGTGTTTAGGAGGGTCCAATTTCAAAGCACTCAGGAAACTCTTGCTCTAAGACCTAAATAAGAGTTGGAGGCTTTGATTTGCAACTGAAAGACAACCTTAAATCGTTTTGCAAAATCCTGGCTACTCTGAAAGGAAAGAGTCCTCTTGGTGCTGGGGTTGTAGCTGAGTGGTAGAGCACTTGCCTAGCAGGTAGGAAAATGTCTGATCCCCAGCATGGGGGTTGGGTTGTAAGTGATTCAGGGAGACCAAGGAAATAATTCTCCTTGCTCTGTTGGCAAGAAAGGCAGGGAGGAAGGACAAATTAAGAGGAAGACCCATATCAAAGTCACCTGAAAGATGAGGCCCAGAGTAGCACAATGGAGGGAATTCACAATGGGAAAATGACTGTCATGTCTTTCTGTGGCAAACCTCCCACCCCCAACTAGTATAATCCACAATTTGTCAAAGGCCTTTGTAAACATGGGTGTCTTTCATTCTCACCACTCTTTGAAAAGCTGTGGGCAGAACCATAATCTGAATTCCAAGAAACAGATGCACTCAAACTCAGGAGCATGGAGGTGTGAAGTGCAACATTATCTATACATGTTTACAAAGAAATAGAACCAGGGCAAGTTGATAAAGTTACTTTAGGAGAACAGACACATTAGTAATGAGGAATAGAAGATCAGATACTTAGAGAAAATATCTAAGATGCGATGTGAAATGTTAAAAAGAAGGAAGCCATTGTACATAGGAGGTATGCCAATCATACGGAAAACACATGAAAGCCTTTCATAAGAGCCACTATCTCCTGGATGTAGACTGTGTCAGGTACTCTATAAAGTATAAATTATCTCAGTTAATCCTTATTTTAAGAACTCACTGAAGAAGCATCTAGCAACCTCCCATAAGGATAACTGGGAAAGCTAAGGCTGAGGGAAGTTAAAGGAACTTAGGAACTTGCCCAAGGTCACTCTGTGGTTAACTGATGGACCTTGAAGCAGGTACTCTCCTCCATCCCCCATATCAGCAAAATATGGCTGCATTACATTACAAAAATATGTACATTTTTTTCCTCTTAATCTATTCTCTAAATGTTCTGAAGTGTGATCGTATTAAATTTAAAACATTTCAGGATGGGTCTTCACAAATTGGAACTTGAATATTCAGACAATATATGCAGATCTAATTGGATAGTAAACCCAATCCTCTTGTTTGACTAAGCACAGGAATGAAATTACCGCAAATCAGATTCAGCAAACATTTCTTAAAAACTGGTTATAGGGAGGATTAAGAGAGATTAGGCACAGCGGGAGTTTAGCACAGTGCCTGGGGACACTAATAAGATCTGTTAAGATCTTACCGCCTGTCATTACCATGTGCCAGGTACTATCCTAAGTGCTCCCACACAGGGTAGCTCATTTTGTCCTCACAAACACAGTGGTAAGCTATTATTATCTCTATTTTACAGGTGGGGGAGGGGGGAATAGCCATTCACAGAGGTTAAGTAACTTCCCATTGTCAGTTACTAAGTGGTGTGGCCATTCCAATGGCCCTTCGGCTTGCTTGAACTGGCCTCTCTCAACACAGGTGACAGATGGTGCCTAAACCGGTAGCACAATCTGCAGTGCATTTCCCCCATCTGTATATAAGTCCATACTGCAGAACAATCCAAGGACATTCAAACTTCTGATCCTGGGATTCCAGCTCTTCTGGCATTTGTTCTCCCTCTATCTGTCAAAATCCACTCCCCATTTCTTGTCCACGGGAGACTTCATTTGAGTTCTTCCAGGGCCCTGTGAAGGGTACAGCATTCTCTTGGATTCACCTAATCCTTGCTGTGCTTGGGACCTAGTTCAAGTGCAGCCTCTGTGAGGAAGCCCACATGCCCACAGGCCCACATTATTTCTGGTCCTTTGAATTTTTGACAGAAGTTACTTTCTATCTCATTTAATTATACTCCAGGACATTTAGTCCTGTAAATAGTAAATGCACCTCTTCCAACCTAGCAGAAGCTGAGACAATAAAAGTGGGAGTGGAAGGTGAAGGTGTTTATAGGCGCCTGTAACTGACAGTCCAGTGGCTCAGGGGCATACACCAAACACCCCAAGTGAGCCAGCCTGGTCATGTGGACACTCTGACTGGGTCAAGAGTCGGCCTACCTAGACCAATTGGGTGGAGGTGGCTTAACCCAAAGAAGAGCAAGTAGCTCTGCCAAAAGGACTTGCCATTGGGTGAGCAGGCACAACAGATGTCCTCCACCTTCCTCAATCAAGTTCCTCAAGCACAGTTCTTCACTGGTCAGACGCCCAGCGGGAAGCCCATTAGGAACTGCCACACAGCCCTCAGAACTCTGATTAACCACTCTGATTAACAGGACCTCTGCTTAAGTGAACCCGGCCTGGGGGTCCCGCTACAAAGGAGCCTCACAAACCTCTGACACAGCATTTTAATCCACAGGGGATTGTTTTCCATTCCCACACGTTGTGTTAACCCTTCAGGAACCAGGAAGCCCCGTGCAGAGCTCATTAGTGACTTTCCTTCGGAGCTCTTCAAAGAGGTCCTGTCATTTGCCAATGTGATTTTTCTTAAATTGTACAGATGGCAGATTAATCCATCTTCAAATGATCTAATTGCATCGAGTTTTTTCTTAAGAAACACTGTGTGGAGTTGCAATGTCTTAATTGTGGGGTGTATGTTGAATGTCTCCAAGATTACAGAGCCAAGCACTCGGATTGAAGTTGGGGGATTTCCAGTGGAAAGTTTCAGGGGAGGGAACTGGAGGTGGTGAGTGGCGAGCCAGTGAGCTTCATCAGGTCCCATTCTTGGGGCCTGGACTTCATAACCTGGAGTCCTGCTTCAACCTGCAGGCTAAGGTTTACCACCGGGGCTTTTGGACATTTCCCTGGTGCCTTCAAAACCTCACATCTCAATTGATTGTTTAAAAAGGAAGAGGGGTTAGAAATGGGGAGACAGAGGGAGGCAAGGGGCAGGTAGGGGAGGAATTGCAATCTTCTGATTGGTTGGGTGAGAATACAAACCTCAAGTGGACAGTTTTTTCTTGGGGTTTCCCAGAACTTCCACTCTTGTAGCCCCAAAACTTTTATACACCTTCCAAAAGGACTAACTGACTAGAGGAGGTGGACTAAGGACTAACTAACCTAGAGGAGGTGGACTAAGGATTAACTAACATCCTGGTGGACTAAGCAACGTGGGGGGTAGGGAGGCTGGAGATGGGGCCGAAGAAGTGCTTCTGGTGTTGGGGAGAGAAGAGCACACACAAGCAGGTGAGGTCACTGCAAATATATCAAAGGCTTTCTTTAATTTACTACTTCATTTAAATCTTATTTATCTTGTTTACTCATCACAGCTGCTCTGTAGGGTAGAGTTGTCTGAATTTACATTTGGGAATACCTAGGCTCCCCGCTGGATGGAGATGGAGGCCTAGCAGAGCTGGGATCCAGCCTGGTCTGTTTCTAACTCCATCACCGACAACTGGAGAACAAACCCTCCCCAGGCATGCCAGGCAGGTTTTGGAGAGCGAGGTCAGGGTCACACATAGGCTGCCCACACCCTTGAGGACCCTGGCATGTGGGGTACAGATAACCCTGGCTCTACCGCTCCCTGGCAGGCCTGAGGGAACTATGATTTTTACTAGGATGAAGTCATGCTTGAAACACTGGCATGGTTTCTGTCAACATCAGGCCTTTGTTCTGCCCTCCCCACAAACATATTTATATTGGCCCCAGTTAACAATATCCCACTTTCCATTAGCGTTCACAATCCCTTGTGTCTCATCTGGTGCACGATACTTGGGAAATCAGGCTGTAAATGAACTGTGATCAACCCAAGGCACTTTATTAGTTCCACTTCCCAGTCCCCAGTGACAATGAGAACTGGGAGGATTTATTCTGGCCTCTGCACCAGAGCCCTTGTTTCCCGGAGACTGGCCATCGTCCTCTTTAATCCAGGACCCCCAGAGAGCCTCCACGAGCCATGTCCATACAGCAACTCTGAAAAAGCCACAGAAAGCAGACTCCCACAGATAACAGGACTAACGGCAAACTTCTCCAGAGAGCTTGCGTGCCAGGTGGTACATGGTGAACAGCATATAGTATCTCACTTAATGCTCACAATCCTTCGAGTAGATGCTATTGTTATCCCATTTTTATGACGAAAGAAGCCTCCCAGGTTATTCTGTAACATCCAGAGTTTCTCTGCTCTAGGATGGAGGCACTGGTGTTATCCACTGCTATGCCCATTCACTGTTCAGGTATTATCAAGTGCCCTCTTTGTGTCAGGGCAGGAGTTACAAAGAGGAGAGATCTAATCTATGCCCTAAGAACTAAACCACAGACAGCGACATAGTGCAGAACCAGGGAAGCACATGTATGTGGCAGAGGAGGGGAATCCCCTTTGGGCTGGGGCTGGCAGCAAGCAGAGGAGAGAATCCCTGCTTTACTGGCTCCCCCTCCTCTCCTAGGACACTAGGCAACAATAGAGTGTCCAGGATAGGCAAATCCAGGCAGAAAGGAGTTAGTGGTTGCCCGGGGCTAAAAGCAGGGATGGATGGGGAGACTCTGAAATGGGCCCCCGGGTTTCTTTCTGGAGTGAAAAATATTTTCCTACTAGATAGTGTTGATGACCGCCTGCCACTAAAGTGTGCGCTTGAAAACAGTCCAAAGGGTGAATTGTACATTATATGTATTTTTTCACTATAATTACAATGACAAAGCAAGGAAAGTCAGGTTCCCACTGTTATTCGGAGGCTGAGGGTATCTGAGCTGGGCTGCCTCCTCCCGCTGTCATAAACCTCAGCAGGACCTGCCTGCCAGAGTGGTGGACCGTTTCAAAATGAACCCTAATCTAAAAGAATAACACTTTACTCTGCAACTTCGTTGTGTTTCTCTTTGCAATTTGCCCTTTCTCTTTAATCAGGGTGATCACCCAAACAATCACAGGGTGCATGCGCGCACACACACAAATGTATGCATTGAGTCCGAGAGGAAACGCAGGCTGCTGAATGCCGCTCTGAAATCCTGTCAGACCGCCGCTGTTTTCTGAATTTCTATTTTTAGCCCTAAACAGAAAACTGATTCAAACACATACTATTTTGGAAAAGTTATGAGTTCTGGAGTGTTTTGGCCAAAGAAAGACTTTCTGAAACAGTAGAGTAATGGATAAAAGACTGGGATAAAGTATGCTGTAAATTTCATGATGAATGTCCACTGGGCAAGGGCACACACAAAAAAGTTGTGTGTTGTGTGAAAAAAAAAAATTAAAGGTAATAAAGTGGACTGTGTTAGAGAGACATTTTCAGCAAATACACAGTGGTTTTGATTTTTAATAAATTTCCTTTCAATAGTCAACAAAGAATGTCATTGGTCACCTGAAATCAGAATTAAATGCCCTACCCCCCCCCCCAAAATAAAAGCTTGCACAATTTTAACAGAATCTGGGCTTGTGACTAACTGAGCAGCTATATAACCATTTTTAGATGGACAGATGTTAAGAAAGATCATTATTTTAGTTATGGATAACCTATGGAATATAAAACTTTCTAAGAATATCAGAGAACAATCGATTCAAAATTTGAAAAATTTCAGGCACTTTAGCTTTAGATGAGGCATGGGATATAAGAGAAATGATCAAATTAATATTTTGGGTTATGTTTCACCTCAAAGGGCTTCCAAATTCTATCTCACACACACACGCACACACACACACACAACTGCTAATTTGTACCTATAAAGTTGAACTTGTGAAGTAGGTGTGTTTTAATCTTTTACATCTGTCAAAGAATTTCAGCAAGGTATGAAAAAAAATGGTTTCCATCATGATAGATGTACTTCAGCCGTGAGGTCAAAAATCTAGACTCAGTGGAATTTTAACAGAATACCGATGGTTCCCTTATTGCTTTGTTCTACTGTATGATACATATTGAAAATATCTGTGTTCAGTTTTCTGAAGCAGACTTTATGAAAAGTGTCATGGATATAGTTATTAAAATCGTTTCATATATGTGGAAATAGAATCATTGCCAGTTTTTAGAAACATTGAAAGAAATCAAAGGCGATGCACTCAGTGATCTTGTGTTTATTGCCAGTGCTCATTGACTGAATCATGGGAGAGTTTTATGAAGATTTACTGTACTGTTAACTCCAATTCAAGACTTTCTTGAAACAGAGGGATGCTTGCCAAATACTCAATAATCAAAGACAAAAATGGCAATGTGATTTACATTTTTCAATGATCCCACACAGTATAAGAACAAGCTAAATTTTTAGCTTGTAACTTAGCTAGACAGTTATGGAATGTATGTTGTAATTGAGGCTTTTCACAATACAAATCAACAATCGTGGTTTTTATACACTTTACATGAATCACTAGGCGGAAGATTTTTATTGTGATTGACAGCATTTTGTAAGCTGGCTACAAAAACTACAAGAAAAAATTTGAGGAATGCTTTGTGGATATTGATAAATTTAGTGCTGCTTTTCAATTTATGCACTATACCTTTGAATTTGACATAAATAATAGTAAGTTGATACAAGATTTAGTGAATTTATTTAACTTGGATAGACATTGTTTACAAGCTAATATACTTGTGGTTCAAAGTCAAGTCAATTCTTCTAAAAGTGAGGAACAGGTTTTGTCATATGGATGAGAATATTAAAGAAAAAAATGACTTTTTGGAAAACAGATAACCCAATCAATAAATGGGCTAAGGAACTGAACAGACACTTCACAGAAGAAGCATAATCAATCAACAAACATATGAAAAAGTGCTCATCATCTCTAGCAATTAGAGAAACGCAAATCAGAACTACTCTAAGATTTCATCTCACTCCAGTCAGAATGGCAATTATCAAGAATACAAGCAATAATAAGTATTAACAAGGATGTGGGGGAAAAGGTATACTCATACATTGCTGATGGGATTGCAAATTAGTACAAACACTATGGAAAGCAGTATGGAGATTTCTCAGAAAACTTGGAATGGAACCACCATTTGACCCAGTTATCCCACTCCTTAGTTTATACCTGAAGTACTTAAAATCAGCATACTACAGTGATGTAGCCACCTCCATGTTTATAGCAGCTTAATTCACAATAGCTAAATTATGGAACCAACCTAGGTGCCCTTCAACAGATGAATGAATAAAGAAAATATGATACATATACACAATGGAATATTACTCAGCCTTAAAGAAGAATGAAATTAAGGCATTTGCAGGAAAATGGATGTAACTAGAGAATATCATGGTAAGTGAAATAAGCCAATCCCAAAAAACCAAAGAGTTAATATTTTCTCTGATAAGCAGATGCTGATCCATAGTCAGGGGGTGGGGGGAGTGGGATGGTAGGGAACAATGAAGGAACTTCGGATTGTGCAGAGGGGAGTGAGAGGAGGGATGGGGCAGTGCAGATAGGAAGGACGATAGAATGAGACAGACATTGTTACCATATGTACATATATAATAACACTACTGGGTGATTCTGCACCATGTACAACCAGAGGAATGAGAAGTTATGCTCCATTTGTATACAATGTGTCAAAATGCATTCTACTGTCATGTATAACTAATTAGAACAAATTGAAAAATAAAAATAAAAAGAGATAATCTAGTTAGTGAGTTTACCACACTGCCTATAATAAGCAATCTGTTAGCAATTGATAAAATATTAAAATAATCATATTTTTTCCTTTCTAAAAACAATGACTTTTGGCATTCAAACTGGTTACAGAAAACTTTGAATACATTTGAAACAATTTGACAATGTGAAACTACCCTTTTAACTGTCAATTTTATACAACATAGTAAAGATCAAGTAATTTTGCTGAAAATTTAGTATACAAGCTGAGATGTGCTGTAAATACAAAATACACACTAGATTTTGAGGACTTGGGGAAAAAAGAATATAAAAGATATCCTATTACAGAAATCACTTTGATGTATATTAAAAAAATCAAACTGTATGCCTCAATTATATACAATTTTTACTTGTTAATTATACCTTAGTAAAAGTTGGGTAATTATTTTATATTGATTTCATGTTGAAATAGTGATATTTTGGGTGTTTTGTGTTAAATATAATATATATGGAAGTTAATTTTACTAGTTTCTTTCAAACTTTAAAACTGTGGCCACCAGTGGGTTTAAAATTACTTATGTGGCTTGCATTTTATTTCTCATGGACAGTCTTGCTCTAGAGACACACAAAAACATCACAGAATCCCTCGTGGTATACTGTAATGGCCTTGGAAGAATGGTAGGACTTCATGTGAGCACAAAGAGTAGCTACCCAAGCAGTCTTGGAATGATGCAAGGAGGGTAGCCACATCAGACCTCGGATATAAAGGTCATCTGCTGAGGTAATAGATAACTGAAATGACTGACCCATGATGGTTATTCCAATATTTATAGAGCATTTCCCATCCCAGTGCCAAGGATTTGCATTTGGGTTATGCAATCACTGTTAATATTTTAGGCATTGATTCCTGATTTACATGCCAGGCAAGGCCAAGAGGGGTGAATAGCATAGGTTAATCTCAACTGACCTGAGCTAACCAGAGTGAAAATCTCCAAAACTCTGACCACTGGCATTCACTACAGACTCTATTTACTGAAGATACATGATGCTCCATGCAAGCAAGTTGTTTGAGGTAGGAGATATCAGTTGGTCAGCATTATTTAGTAATAATAATTGAATTTATGATTTGCCCCTGATTTCAGTCTTGGAGTTTCAGTGATTGAGGTGTGCCATGGAGCCAGATGTGTCTTTGTGACCAGCTCACCCTGAGTCCTCTACTATGAAATGATGTTAGCTTTCCCGGAATCCAGGTGCTTCACAGGCATGCCAGGGAAGGTTTGAGACTTGCAGACTAAAGGCGTCCTGTGCAACCCAGATTGGGGAGGACAAAAATCTCTCACATGGGATTTCTGAGTCTCCTAGGTTGCATATCTAGCTCCTGCCATTCTAAGGTTGCATCTCTTGCTTGTAATAAAATTCCTCCATGAGGATAAACTGTCTGAATGCCATGAGTCCATTCAGCAGTCAAACACTTAAGGGGACCAAATGTGTAATTCCTTTAAGAGTTCATACACTGATCACCTCCCAGGACGAGGGGAAGCAATGTATAAGAATCTAATGTCTGAACTCTTAAGTCCACCTGCCTGGGCTCAACTGAAAGCTTCGTCCTTTGCCAGTTGCATCTTCTTCAATGAATTACTTTATCCATACAATGGGGCGCTGACAGTGCCCACCTCAATGGATTCGATGAGGTCACACTTAAGCAAGTTTTCTAAATATGCCCAGCACAGAGTAGCACTTGGTAATTAGCAAATTCTGTTTTCAGAATCCCAAGAAGCAAATTTTGTACAGACTCAGAATCCCCCTTTATACAATTAAAATGTCCTTGCTGTGATAAGAAGGAGCGAGGCTGATCACTTATCCATTTGTCCATTTTGCTAGACAGAAAACAAGGACATGAAGTAATCTTGTCAAAGCTATTAGATAGCTGTACGATCAGAAGAGATAAAAAATGTTTGGAAAATTACAAATAGTATTACAGAATAAAAGGTCTTATTCTAGTTCCTTTTTATAGTTTCTCTGGGGGATTTCACCCTCATCAAAGCTTTGCCCATTGACTTAGCCAAGAGTACCAACATGGCTGCTCTTTCAGCTTTGACCTTTGCTCCAGGCCTAGTTTCACAACCCAAACTGCTCCCCAAATGGTTCTCCCAGAAGGCTGGGCAAGGAGGGCAGTTAATGTCTAATGTTTTCCCCACGCCATTTCCTCCCTGCCTGCCTCCATGCCAGCTTTCCAGGGTAGGGAAATCAATGTGAGGTGCCAGTGCAGGGCTGGGCCTCTGTGCCCTCAGATTCCCCCCTTGCCCTGTCCCTGCTCTGCTCAGTGTAGATGTCCACAAGGCAGATGGCTTCTGCAGGCTGCAGTTCCCAGGCGGTGTGGAAGAGTCTCTCCTGGGTTCCCCAGTGGAGATGCAGGCTGACATTTGGGTGTGGGGAGGAAGGGAGAAGACAACTAGTTTCTTTTGCTTCTTTCTGTCTTGAACAATGACCCCAGCTGCGGAAGCCTCTTCTGGTGACTCCACATGGAACGGTCCTGTCATCATTCCAGCCTCCACAGATGACTCCAAACCTGGGCTGGGGTAAAATCACCTCTTTTCTTTGTTCCTCCAGGCTACATGTCACCGGGACTTGCTGAGGTTGATGACCATCCCTTGTGTGACTTTCCAGCAAATTCCATCACTCACGCAACCAACCCTTACATTCAGTCACCTGTGTTAAGTGATCATGAGTTGGTTCTGTTTTCCTGCTTAGACCTTGATGGTGCAATAGGCATGTGACCATCCAGGCAGAGTTTCTGCTCCTTCCACTCTTCTGCTGTCTGCAATATGGTGTTGGGCAGAGAGCTAGATATGCAACCCAGGGGGCCAAGAGATCCGCTGTGCAAGCCTTCTTTTTTGTCCTCCCTGAAAGCAAGGTGGAACTGGGCAGTTTGATACAAGTTCCCTTCAGGTGAGGGGATCAGGGAGGTGATATTTCTCAAGTCGGCTCTATGAACATGGAATCATTTGCCATGACTTTATAACATACTGTATCCTGGCTCCTAACTTAACTTGTCAATGGCGGTGCCTGGGTGCAGGTGATTTATAAAGCTCCCTGGGTGATTCTGATGTATGTATTGGGTTGAGAAGCCATGCCCCAGATAGTAAGAAAAGGCAGGAGATTTCTATGATTTGAAGAGAAACCAGCGTGTAGCAAATAGGACCCCACCTATAGTTTCTGGAACACATGTGAATACTGTGTGTGTGTGCGTGTATGAGAGAAGGAGCCGGGAGAGGAGACAGAGACAGAGGAAAGTGATGAGATGAAACTGTCAACAATGACAGTGATGAAAAAGCCTAAGACTTAACAAAAAACAAGAAACCTGAATATCAGACTGACAAAGTTGAAGGGGATCAGAATTTGCATCCGAGTTATCGCGATGGCATATTGACTGCTGCTGACCCGTCCAACAGTCAGCAATCTCCCCTGCACCAGGGGGCAGAAGACCACAGCCTCTTCAGAGTCTGAGGGGCAGTTCCCATGTGGAGGTTCTCCATAAAACCTTTCTCACTGGCTCAATCTACCTGGACAAGGTTTTGTGCGGAATGGGCAGGATGGAAGTGCAGGATAGCAGAGAAAAAGAAAAAAGAAAGAAAGGGACTATTAACACCCTCACGGCAGAGAAAAAGATCCTAAGAGCAAACTGTATTAAATTTAAAACCATGAAGAGGTTTTACTGTAATAGAGGAAAGAGTAAATTGAGTTTCAATTAGTCTTCAACTTTAGTTGCAAGAAATCTTAAAAGACATTGAGCCCAAGTTCCTCAGTTTGCAAATAAAAAACTTGGGGTCAGAGAAAGTAAGCAATTGGCCCAGGGTCACCGGCTAGTGAATGTCACAGTAAGGACCAGAGCTGGGGTGGGTAAACTTCTCTAAATCTGTGCTTCTCAGAGTATGTGATCCAGCAGCACCAGCAAGCCCTAGGAAAGTGTTACAAATGCAGAGTCTCAGGCCCACCCAGAGTGATGCTTTCAGCACCTGCATTTTAGCCACATTCTCAGGTAATTTATATGCATGTTACAATTTGAGAGGTACTGCTCTAAACCACACTGACTCCTCTGGGACTTTCTGATCACCCCGCCAGGGTCAGAGTAGAGATTTCCTCCATTCCTTGAGCATTACTTTCCTTGTAACCTGGGGTAGAAGCAAATGTCAGAACTCATAAACACAGGAAGGGATTGCAGAATGTGTTGAATGATATCAATTTTGCTGTCTGACGCCCATGTCTGTAACTTAAAAACTGCTTAATCAGAGACTTGGAACATAACAAGAACTCGATTAAAATGCACTGAGCAAATGAGTAAAACTTTGTCAAGTGTGGAAAAAAGCTTAAAGGACAGAGACTTTTGCCATTCAATTTAGCACATTTTTTGAGCATTGACTGTATAAGAGATGTTGGGCTAATGTGGAGATATGTATATGTAACTAACTCATACACCGAGAAGCTCAGGGCGAGGTGGGCAAGCTTTCGCAAGGTGTGCTCCTAGAGGAAAAGGACTTATCTTCCCCCTTCTTCCTCTGGATATGCCCTGGACGCAGGGATATGCATTGCCAAGCTTCACAAGTGTCGTTTAATAGGAAGCTTTCCACACCCTGTTCATCCACTGGGGATTGTTGAGTGATGGGGGTGGATTGAGACATAAGGACTTGGCTTCTCAACCTTCCGTACTCTTGGATCTCTTCCCCTGGGATTTGGAAACCCTTCTTATCTAATCTCTCTACACTCTCACCATCTGCCCCTGCTCTGCAGAGTGCTGAGTCTAAGGCAGTTTGATGAGCTGCTTCCCTGGGGCAAAGACCCTCTGTGGCCTCGCCCAGCTGCTGTATGACTTCCTGGTCCCCTCACTACAAGATGCCTCATCCCTGAACTGCCCGGGTAGCTGTGCTGAAAGTTATCCTTGAGTTTATCTTGAGTTGAAAGTTCTATTATCACTTCCTGAACTGGGCCAGCACCCAGCTACACTTCTTCACTGTGGCTGAGACTTGGAAACAGATGAAAGAGGGAGAGGGGTCATCAAAAGCTAGTCAGTTTTTCTGTGGAAAGGGACTTTAGCCAAAGACCAATGAAAGAAAAGAAAATAAAGGTTTCAATGGCTGTGTTTGGGGTTCAGAGCAGGGAGTACTGTCCAGCAGAAGGACTCTGGCTGTAAAGAAGACACAGCCTCTTTGTTTTCAAATAGTGATTATGATGCTGCTGCTGCTGCTGCTGCTGATGTTGTTAGCCAACATTATTCAGCTGTTATGAATGTGCAGGCACATTGCTACCTGCAAGCAATGATCCATAAGACGGATCATCATGATTTCACTTAATCTCAACGTCTTTATGAGATAGTTCTTTTTCTTTTTCTTTTTTTTTTGACATGTAGTTTTAACAGACTGATTCTGCAGGAAACTTAAGAAGGTGGAAAAAAAAAAGAAAAGAAAAAAATATAACTTAAATTCATTCAATGTGAATTCTATAACAAGCTCCCCCCTAGGATTTCTTGTGTAATGCCGGTGAGAGAAAAGACAGAGGGGGTTAAAGCTGAAGGTTGTTAAGAACAGAGTTTTGTGGCATTTTAAGTTGTCCATCTTCCTCTCCCAAGTTCTTTGTGACCCTGAAAATCAGCAGCCTTGCAGTCACTGGAGGAGACCAAGTGAGTTTGGAGATCCTGAGAAGGCTCATCTCCAGAGAAGTGGCATGACTTGACCTGTCGAGCAGCTTTCCGGAAAAGCCCCATTCACAGGGCTTGTCTTTATTTGACTAAACTTGGAGCGTCTCAGTGGGAAAAGCCCTAGTCCCAGGACATTTGTTGAAAAAAGCTTATTTGCCTGAGGCAGTGATACCAGTTATGAGAAGCAGCAGCCTAGCCAAAAAGCCCAAAGTTCAAAGGGAGGATCTAAGGAATGATATATCCATTGAGGCTTTGAAAAACCTCTGACATGTGCCTGGGTTGAAGGGCACTCTTATGAGTCGGGCTGTGTGCATACCCAGGAAAGAAAGCCCTAATCACGCCTCTCTGGCTATCTTTGAGGGCCTGCACCAGTAGGACAAGAAAGCAAGGGCAGAGTTGTAAACTGCTGGGGTGCTAAAGGCACGCTCAAACTTTCACAGAACCTTCTGACAAAGGATGGGTGACTTTCTGGTTTAAGGAAATCTCTGTCCAATCATTAACTGATAAGAGCTAATTGAGTTAAGACTCTAGTATCTTACATGGCAGAGAATGTAGACCAAACAGATTTAGTCCAGGTAATACACTAAACAAAGGGCAAGGATAATACACAGCACAACAGAAAAAAGACAATCAGACAATCTGATTTCCAGAGCTGCCATATTACATTTAAAAAAATTTATCTATTTACTTTTTTGTGGTGCTAGATGGAACCCAGTGCCTCACATGTGCTAGGCAAGTGTTCTACCATTGAGCCACAACCCCGGCCCCATATTACGTTATTTAAGTATCCAGTTTTCAACAACATTTAGTTCTTTGAAAAGACCAACAAAGTTGAAAAATCTTAAGCTGGACTAGATAGCCTGACCAAGGGGGTCAGGGGAAGACAAAATTTGCTCAAGTTCAGAGTAAAAGAAGGGATATCATTATGAGTGTTTCAGAAATTAACAGAATAAGAGAATACTATGAATAATTATATGCCAACAACTTGGATGATTTAAAGCAATGGGCACATTACCAGAAAGACAAACTACTAAAACTGACTCAAAAAGAAATAGAAAGTTTAAATAGACCTATAACTAGTAAAGAAGTTGAATTAGCCATTTAAAAACTTCCCACAGTGGCTTCACTGGTGAATTACACCCAACGTTTGCATGAATTAACAGAATTCCTTCCCAACTCTTTAAAAAAAAATAATAGAAGACAAGGAAATACTTTCCAATTCATTCTAAGAGTCCAGTATTGTCCTGACATGGGAACTAGACAAAGATATCACAAGAAAACTACAAACCAATATCTTTCATAAATGCAGAAACAAAAATCCTTAACAAATGATCAGCAAACAATCCAGCAATATATAAAAGAATTATACACCCTGGCCAAGTGGGAATTACTTCAAGAATGTAAGCTTGGTTTCACATACAAAATCAATGTACACCCCACTAATATTATAAAAACTGACAAAACCCTATGATCATCTCAGTGCACACAGGAAAAGCATTTGACAAAACCCAACACCCTTTCATAATAAGAAACACAAAACAAAATAGGAATAGGAGGGAACTTTCCTTCACCTGATAAAGAGCAACTACGAAACCCCACAGCAAACATCATACTCAATGGTGAAAGAATGAAAGCTCTCCTGTTTAGGTAAGGATGTCTACTTTCATCACTTCTAGTCAACATGGTTAATAAACTATCCTAAAATTCATATGGAATGCATGGGACAAGAAAAGAAAGACAAAAAAAAAAAAAGAAAAGAAAAGAAAACTAAGAGCAACATTGAAGGATATGATAGTCATATTTATGAATTAACTTGGCAAGATATAGTCCCTAGCTATTCAGAAAATATCAGTCTGGGTGTTACTGTGAAAGTACTACATACGGTTTTCCAGAGTGGTTGCACCAATTTACAGTCCCACCGGCAATGTGTGAGTAAACTTGGAAGGGAATCATTATTTGACCCAGTTATCACACTCTTTGGTTTATACCCAGAGGACTTAAAATCAGGGATTGAATCCAGTGTTGCATGTATGCCAGGAAAGCATTCACTATCCATAGGCCTTTTCAAATTTTAAAAAAGGGTCTCATTAAGTTATCCAGGCTAGCCTGGAACTTTCAATCCTCCTGCCTCAGTCACTTAAGGAGCTGAGATTACAGGTCTGTGCTGCTATGCCCAACTTAGATAAATACTTTTTTTTTTTTTTGGTACTGGGGATGGAACCCAGGGGCACTCCACCACTGAGCCACATCCCCAGCCCTATTTTGTGTTTTATTTAGAGACAGGGTCTCACTGAGTTGCTTAGGGCCTCGCTAAGTTGCTGAGGCTGGCTTTGAACTCGAGATCCTCCTGCCTCAGCCTCCCAAGTGCTGGGATTACAGGCATGCGTACATTTTTTGAAAAAGGAAAAAAATTATTAGAGAAGATGCAGAAAAATTCAGACATCTATACTGCCTTTCTGAGAATATAAAATGGTTCATTCCCTTTGGAAAATAGCTTTGCAGTTCCTCAAAAAGTTAAACATAGAGATGTCAAATGCTGCAAGAACTCTGCTCCAAGGTACATAGCTAACATTTAAAATGTACACTCCACAGAAACTTGCATGTGAGTAATGATTGCAACATTATTCAGAATGGGCAAAAAGAGGAAGGAACTCAAATGTCCATTAGCAGATGAACAGATAAACAAATGTGGTATATCTATACAATGGAATACTATTCAGCCATGAAACGGGTGAAGTATGAAACATTCTATAATGTGACCGAACCTCCAAAATATATGCTACGTGACAGAAGCCAGCCACAACAAGTATAATATGATTCTATTTATATGAAAGGGCTAGAATAGACAAATTTAGAGAGACAGAATGTAAGTTAGAGTTAACTACAAGTTGAAGCAGTTTCTTTTTGAAATAATGAATAGATTTTAAAATAAGATAGCAGCGAGGGTGGCATAACTGTAAAAACACTGAGTTGCACATTTCAAAGGGATAAATTTTATAGTGAAACTGTATCTTAGTAAAACAGCATTTAAAAAGAAAGGAAGAGTGAAAAGAGAGAAAAGAAAGATATATATTCTGGGCTCACATTTTAAAAAAAACACATAAAATAAATTTAGTAAGAGGCAGGAGAACACATGGGACTCTCTGCATCTTGAGACTCAGTCTTCCAAGTTGGCAGAACCTCAAACATCTGCTTGTGGGACTCAGGTCTTCCGGCCCCAGGGAACACTTTTCAATGCCTTGTGCCTTTTGTCCTGGGAGCAAAAGGTGAGTGCGATGGATGGTGTGAAGAGTTTTGTGTACTGTTTCACTGTCAGAGCGGGACCTGGACACTGCTTCCAGCACAGGAAGGACTGCAGTGGCAGAAACTCTTCAGTAAGACAAGAGATAAATCAATCAACCTGTCAAATTCTTCCTCCCAGTTCCAATGCAACTGATTTTTGCATGATGAACTTATTTGCGATATTACCCAGCATCCATCCTCTTGTTTTGTACATTCAACCCATGCTTCTGAAAGTTCTTATAAATTAGAATAACAACTCAGCAAGAGTTTGAGATGACTGAGAAAACTTTGCAATATTAAGAGTCACAGGTTGAATCCTGTGTGTGGATGTTCAAACCCCCAGTACCTCAGAATGTGCGGAAAAGGGATCTGTGTGGAGGTAAAAGGAGGTCTGCAGCATGGATCCTAACACCTATGACTGGTGTTTTGTTCTTTTTGTTTTTTTTTTTAAGGGGGCTATTTTGAGACATGCACAAGGGAGGATGAGATGTGAACCTCAAAGCTGAGCATAAAGTGAAGGACACCCAAGTCAGTAAAAGCCAAAAAGTGCTGGCAAACCAAGAAGAGAAGAGAAATTCTCCCCTGCGTCCTCAGAAGAACCATCCCTGCCAGCACCATGATCTTGGATTCCTAACCTCATTTTCTAGGGTTTTAGCCATGCAGTTTATGACACTTTGCTACAGTAGCTTAGAAAACCAATAATTAAACAATTCTTATTATAGTCATGTGCCCCATCATGATGTTTCAGTCCATGATGGTCTTGTTCATGACAGTAGTCCCCTAAGATTATGATGGGCTCAAAACCTCCTATTGCCTAGCGCGTCTCTGTACAACCTATGACTCAGGTGTTTGTGGGGATGCTGGTGTGCACACACCTGCCGTGCTGACTGCTGCCTAAAAGTACAGCACATAGCCGGGCGTGATGGCGCACGCCTGTAATCCAAGTGATTTGGGAGGCTGAGTCAGGAGGATCGCGAGTTCAAAGCCAGCCTCAGCAACTTAGCGAGGCCCTAAGCAACTCAGTGAGACCCTGTCTCTAAATAAAATACAAAATAGGGCTGGGGGTGTGGCTCAGTGGCCGAGTGTCCCTAAGTTCAATCCCCGGTTCCAAAAAAAAAAAAAGTACAGCACATAAAGTGGCGTGTGGTACGTCATGAACATAAATGTTGGTGTTGCTGATTTATGTGTTTATTAACTTATTCATTGTCATTTTAGACTGTACTCCTCTTTCTTTTCTTTTTTTTTGCAGTGCTGGGGATTGAACCTGGGCCTTGTGCTTGCAAGGCAGGCACTCTTCCAGCTGAGCTATATCCCAGCCCTGTACTCCTCCTTCTTATAAAAACAGTTTATTGCAAGCATGCTGTTACCTTGGCAGCAGTCTCATGCATGTCTGACTTGTTGTGTGTCATGATTGTATCTAGAGGCCACTTTGGGGCTGGGGCTGTAGCTCAGTGGTAGAGCGCTTGCCTAGCATGTGTGAGGCACTGAGTTCAACCCTCAGCACCACATAAAAATAAATAAATAAAATAAAGGCATTCTATCTAAAAACTACAAAAAATTTTTTTAAAAAGAGGACACATCATGTAACTGACCAGTACCATGTAGATTTGTGTAAATAAACACTCTGAAGCTTGCCCAAAGAGATTGCCTAACGTTGTGTTTCTCAGAATGTATCCCCTCTGATAAGTGACACATGACTGTACTCTTAAATTCGTACGCAATAGGGTAACATGTCAGCATGACATGGATTTATGTGATGAAATCGTAATCTTCTGTTATCTTCTGTAAAAATGATTATTCATCATATATGATCCCGTTTCTGTTTAAACATGGTATATAAAATTCTTAATGTATTTCTAAATTTAAGTATCACCTTAGGAATCTTTCTGGTAAAATTGCTATTGACTGAGGGAAGTGAAGTTTCTCCCAATAAAAATTGGTTTTAAAAGGTAAGAATTAAAATGACTCGAGAAAGTTTGTCTACCTCAGCATTATTGTCAATAGAAGACACACTATGTAAACAATATAGGTAATACTTTTGTTGAAATGAAGGCAAAAATTTTTATGGAATGACTACACAACCATTGATGAATTATATGTACTATTTTGTCCCATAAACAGAATACCCAGACAAGTAAAATAATGATTAGTCACTTCTGATAGCTGCTGGCTTTCAGTCATAGAAAAACCACAACTTTATACACATACATTTTTAAAATTTTGTTGTTATGAAGGTATATTTGTCAACGTGGGAAGATGGGACATATACCATGTAACAATTTTACCAGCTTGATTTAACCTTTTAAATATTTAGACATGTGGTATGTGGTCCTCCACTAGTATTCATGCCCCAGGCCCTATAATGCTAGGGGTGGGCCAGGAACTAGCATTGACAGCAGAAATAAAGCCTGAAGCTATGAACAGATGCCAAACTAAATTCACAGGGTAAGGAGAGGTGGCTGAGGGAGGCAAAAAAAAAAAAAAAAAAAAAAAAAAAGGCAGACACATGACATCACGGGTTCCTAAGGGAAAGAAACAAAGCATCAAAACGCCAACGAGGAATGAGGAATGCAATCAAGATGGAGACTGGCCTGCAAAAGCCCCACGGGATTTCCAACTCAGAGTGCATTTTTGTATTAAGTGCCCCCGAGCAAACGTGGTGACTATACCCTGCATGCCGTTGCTGGACAGCGAACCTGCAGCAGAGGTGCTGGATGGCAGCAGAAACTTTCAGTAGTCAACAGGCATCCTTACGGAACTTTCATACCCACTTTATGGGCATCGGTTCACAAACCTGTTAAACTATCTAGGTATAAAATTAAAAACCGTGAGAGACTTAGACTGAGTTCATCAGAAAGAGGGCAGCGAAGAAAGAACAAACACTTTCAAAAATAAGGAAACCTGAATGTTTAACAAGCCACTTAGATTAGGACAAATAAGTGATGCAGATTCAGCAGGCACAAAGTCAACAGCCCAGGGCTCCCAGGAAAGGCAGATTAGAGCACCATGTTAATCAGCCTGTGATGCAGATTATCAGCCGCATTTGAAACAGATTAATAGGAACAAATAAGGGACCAGGGTGGGATGCATTTTTACAGCCAATAACAGAAGTTTTAGTCTTTGTTTAAATAAGACTTCAAAAGGATTTTAAAAATAACCAAAGGCCAAATTAAAAAAAAAAAAAAAAAAGCTTCCAAAAAGGTAAGGCAAAGCGACCAAACTTCTGACATATTCTAAAATCAAGCGACGCTTTCTACCTGGGCAAACAGAATGTAATTTGCACTCGGCTGATTTTAAAGACTCTTTTACAGTTGCCTTTAACTGCCATCGAAGTAGCAGAACAGTGTGGCTGAAGGCCAATGTTTATTTTTACCCATTACCTATTTTATTAATGGGATTGTGGGCCACTGGGCCTCAAGGCACACACCAATGTATTAAAATACCCCACACTGTAATTAAGTGGCACAGAGGAGGGGATTAGAGCGAGTTAAGCAGCTCTTACATTGGCTGTGGGTGCGGTCCCGGCCAGACACGTCGGTTGGTGTTTCATGGCGGACCCAGGGAATTCTACTTCAGAAGAATACAAAATTGGGGGGGGGGGGTACTTTCTTGCAGAGCAAGGGTTTGAATAATTAGGTCTTTCTTCCCAAATAAAAATATACATAAAGAAAAAAGTTCCAAAAGGAATATTTTCAGAGTGGAAGATGAGAATCCCTTAAGCCAGAATAAATAAACACATCAACAATTGTATCCTTTAAAGAAGTGGAATCTTTAGACTCCATCAAAAGGGTCTCCAAATGAATCCAAATTCCATTAAATTCTCTATCCAAGCATGGGGCTTTCATCCCTTATGTGAACTAGAACTTCTAGTTCTTTGAAGGGAGTAAAAAATAGAGTGATCATCTAATTGTTGCCCTGTTTAATAATTTAAAGGATCAGAAGGTTTACAGAATGTACAGCAGACCCTTTTAGCTGGGAGTAAAAGTTCCTAAACCATCACTTTATCAATTTGTGTTTGATTTTTACCACGTCCATTGTTGCCACTAAATGTTAGACTCAACTTAAAATAGTAAATGTAATAAGATTTTTGCTTTGATCTTTCAGATTCAACATTACCATGCTTCAGATTGCTGCCAGTGTTGGTCTCCTGTGAATCTTCATATCGGAGAAAAAACAAAATGGAATGACATTTGAAAACACAATGTTTTGGCCCAAGCAGAGAACGACATTGCCTCGTCCCAGAAACCAACAGGGAAATGCTTAGAAATGACAAGAAAGGAGATCCAAAGTACTTACGAGGATCCTGGACTTGCAGTGGGAGGGGGTCCTGAAGAAATGAAGGAAAAACAAAAGAAATAGTCAGTCTGGGTAATTGGAGGGTGAGTATGGGTACAATCAAACCATTACAAATGAAAGTTCTCAGTCACCTTGAGGTGATACTTATTTTTCTGGGATTTAGTATTTTGTTCCAACTCCCCTCTCCAACAACCTCTCATGTACTAGTGAGAACATGTCTATATCCCACAATTCAGGGGCTGACAAATGCTAAAATATGAGCCAACAGAGTGCATCCTCAGACCCACAGAGAGCTTCTAATAGAAGGCTGAGTGACTGCGTGAGGATGTCAATTGTAAAAGTAAGGGGACTTCCAGTCTATGCCCCAGTTTCTCAGGACAGGGAGAATCCTTGTTAAGCATGGTGGTAGGATCAGACAGAACTGGACTCCATTCCTGCTCTGCTATTCACTAGCTGGGCAATCCTAAACCATGAGTTATTTATTTGCAAAATGGGTAGAACTACGCCAGCCTTAGGACTGTACCACCTCGTACATTCTCGGAGGAAGCTCATCTCCTCCTTCCTTGCCCTCATGGACTCTGGTTGTCCCAGCATGTTGGGCTGGGGGTCAAAGGCCATCTCCAGTAGGAGGCTACTTACCAAACTTGACAAACAAGACACCAGTGGTAGAAACCACCTTCTTGCCATTTGTTGCCACACACTGGAAGTAGCCTGTGTCCGTGGTGTCGAGGTTTCTGATCCGCAGGCGAGAGCCATAGTTGGTTGCCCGGAAGGAGATTCTGCGGGGCTCCTGGACCACAGGAGCATCATTTTTGAACCAGCGGATAGTGGGAGGTGGATTTCCAGAGACTCTGCAGTGCAGTTCTGCTGTTTGCCCCAGGGAGGTGGTGATGTTATTCATTGGTTCATCCAGGGTCAGATAAGAATCTGTGGTACAAGGGGGAAGCAAGTAAATGAGAGGGGCTGGAGAGAACCTCTAAGCAACCTGAATGGACTCCACTGTCACAGAATCACGGAGAGACAGAAGAGGGGAAACGTGGAGAAAGGAGAGGACTGAAGCCATGGCACCAAGCCATGGTACCATGACCATGACTACTGACCATCATCCACAGGGCCTGCTGCGTGGAGGGCAATTTGATACTAATCAGAATATAAAACTCGAAGTCCTCAAATAACTGCACGTACCCATGGATAAATGTACTTTTTAACCTAAGACAAAATGAACTTTTGTGCTTCAGATTATAAAAATAATATACATGCTCCTTGTTGCAAATCCCAACAATAGAAGAATAGAGGGGGAAGAAAGTAAAGTTTACCGAAAATATTTTCACCCTGAACTTAACACTTTTCTTAACCTCTGGCGAACATCCTTCCAGTTTGACCACTTTTGATAAGAAAGAGATCATCAACAACTAGAAGAAATAGGAGTGACAGATTTATATCTATATGGCACAAGACCAAAGTGTGCCTGAAACCTTTCTGTTGGTGACATAAGGTTTATGTCAGGTCAGGTATTATGTCAGTCGTTAACATATTACAGTATATAATTCTTTCCTCTATCTATCTTCAATTCAATATGCAACTTTAATGTAGGTACAATTATACTCCCTGTAATGTACAAATCTTAAATGGTTCCACAAGTGTTAAAAACTTCATTTGCCCATGTAACCAATGCTCCTTTTTTTTTTTTTTTTTTTTGGTACTGGGGATTGAACCCAGGGGTGCTTAACCACTGAGCCACATCCCAAGACCCTTTTTAATATTTTTATTTAGAGACAGGGTCTTGCTGAATTGCTAAGTGCCTCGCTAAATTTCTGAGGCTGGCTTTGAACTCATGATCCTCCTGCCTCAGCCTCCAGAGCCACTGGGATTACAGGTGTGCACCACCATGCCCGGCTAATGTTCCTGTCTTGACAGAACATCAATGTCCCACAAACTACCTTGAAATCTTTTGTAGTCAGTCCCTCCTCCCAAACACTCCCCCATACCCTCCCCCAGGCAACTACTGTTCTGATTTCTATCATCATAGATTAATTTTGCCTATTTCAGGATCTCATTTAAATGGAATCATGTTACAATTGCATTTGGCATCCTTTGCAATTTTATTGCATCAAAATTTTTTAATAATGAAATAAGTTTTATTGAAGATTATTCTTCCATAAATACGGTTTTAAAAATCATACCAAATATTAGTTGTGGAACTCAGTGGTGAAGAAAATAATTTGAAATTAAGCTTACTATTTTAAAAAATTGATCTGCATTCATGTAGACAGTTTCCTTGGTTTTGCTCTTCCCGACCACACATCTTGGGTAGATCCTCTGTCATACTTTCCCATTGGTCTCTGTCTATCCCTATCCCCAAACCTAGGATGCTTAAGTAGTCGTCTGCACTGCTACATTACAGCAAGTAGCTGCAAGGCAGGCCAGAGAAGGTTCTAGTCCTCCACTGCACCCTTCATGCATCACAGAGCCCAGTAGCAGCATCTAGCAACTCCCTGCAGAATGGACGTGTTTTATGAGCTGCTCCGATTGGCAGCCTCTAATCACACATGGCTTACAGAGCTCATGAAATACGGTTAGAGGACGGAGGAACCAGATTTTTAAACATAAACAGCCACACGGGGCTAGTGGCTACTGTATTGGACAGCACAGGTGGAACACAGTAAATTTGTTGAATTTAATGGAAATTTATTGGAAAATAACATTTTCAAGCTCCTTAACTGGGTTATTTAATTACTCAAATGCCTATAAAATGAGTTCATAAATGCTAAAAATAAATGATTCATTATTTGCTTTAATTTTCCACCGACAATTTGGGAAGGGGTATTGCTAAAATCTGGAGCGTGCCACGTGTGTGAATGACACTTACTGTGTGCATGTGGTGGAAGAGAGACTAAGCACGACCATCATTCACTGTGTTACCAAAACAATGGTTTTCATCTCACCTAAACCACTGAATAATTATTTCTCACAACATAATAATGGTTCCATAAATGATTTTGCCAATACCTTGCTTTTTTACATTTATATTCCACTCTCTAGTTGAGAGCATGTTTCTATACAGAAACCATGATTCCATATATCACATATATGGTTATGTATGATACATATATATGATGCTATATATATGTATATATATATATACACACACACTTTTTTATTTATTATACATATACTTTTCAATCCTTGAATGTGTTTGCTCATGAATATAATCACACATATCTATAGTCTTTAGATGCTTGAGGTATGCCCAGAGGGTAGGGGAACTATTATTACGGCTTTAGACCCCATCTCATGCTTCAATAATGTATAACTACACAGCCTCTGTAGAGAGAAACTTAGACATAGCAATCACATCATAACAGTATAAGCATAGTTATCAATTTTCCATTGGATAGATTCTGGAATTTAATTGGCTGGGTTTGAATCCCTGGTCTTCCCCCAGCCTGTCTGTGTGAACTTCGACAAATGATTAAACCTCTGAGTACCTCAGTTTAGTCAACCGAAAAACAGGAATTATGGGGTTCCACCTGGCAAAACCGTTAGTGAAAGATTAAATCGGGTAACACCCATGAAGCACTTAAAACCAGTGTTTGGTGAAACATAAGCACACAAAAAATGTTAATTAATGTTGCTGCTATCATTTTTATAATAATAACCTCTATATAATACTTTGCAGGTTACATAATGTTTTCATAGGCTCCATCTCCTATTATCCTCTAACATCTGGGTCACTAAGAAAGGCACATTAGTTGCCCAGGATTCCCAGGTGCAGATGAGAAAATTCTGACTCAGAGATTAGCTGACTTGTCCTGTGGTCACATAGCAATCTGACCAAAGCTTCTGTCATGAATGGTCTTCAACTCTCCGCTCAGCCTTGCACCTACACCAAATCCAAGTGAGGCAGCAATAACGAACTGCCTTGTAATGATGCCATATGTAGGGGGTTTATTTTAGCATTTACCCACATGGTAACTCTGTAAGGGAGACTCACTATTGCTTTACAAGGAGGAAACCTAGGGCTGGGCACAGAGCTGACATTGCTCCCTAACTCAGGTTGGGCCCCAACACAGCCACTTCCAGGCCCGGGCTCTTCCCCTAACTCCAGGCAGGGCTGTCTGACCCGGGGTTCTGAGCTTCAGCCATGGTTCCAGCTGGTGTTTCAGTGCCCCTCGGCGACCAGGAATCTTGCCTGACCTGCTCTGCACAATATCCATGTTATACCCATCTGAAAACAAAGAGGGGTGAGGGCAACTGGAAACCAGTGTGTTTCCGGAGAGAACAAAGGAAGCATAAACAGATCTTTGTGTTTACTGAGCAATGGAGCCTTGCCACAAACGGAGATTTGGTCTTGACTTCTCTCCGACAAAGGAGAAGATTGGCATTTGTTTGCCATCTGTAGCTGCTCACTTAGCACGCAGGACTAACAAATGGTCTGCTCCTCAGCTGGGCAAAGACCAGAAGCATCAGAACAGCATTTGCCCAAACGACAGGAAGGCATTCTGTGCTAGGAATAAAATAAAGTGAAAACGCATGTCCGCATCACCGCTCTCTTTCTTGTTGTTAATGAGCCCTTGGCCAGGATCCATTCTCTTCCCACAACCAGCTGGAACCTCAGTGGCAGCCTCGTGGGCCTTGCTAGGGGCCCAACTCGGGGCTTATCCAAGCTCGGTGTGACCGTATCAGACTCTGAACTAGCCGTTCCTTTCTGAGAACACCTGTGCTCGACTTGCACACGGGCCTCCAATACCAGTTCTGCCCCTGGTAGCTGTGTGGGTCCCCCAGCCACCTCTCTTCCTTGGCTTTTGCATTTGTTATCTATTGCTGGGGCCTTTGGGGTCTGCTCCTTCTGGGGCAGTTTGCATTTCCATATGGTCAGAATGATTAGATGACAGTACCGTTTGGCCTCTGCCTTTGAACCTGGCTGTTAGGACTCTTTTCTGGTGGTTTAATACCACTGACAATGTGTGCTTGGACTGTGGTACCTTCCTGATCCCTTTTCCCCTTCTTCCCTAGACTACAAACGTTGGCATGGCAGACTGGGGGGTGGGAGGTGGGGTATAATCTGGCTTGAGAAAAAAAAAAAAAAATCCCAGTTCCATTGATGCCATGTTAGCTGTGTGTCCCTGAACAGCCTCTGTCTCCTGGTGGCAATACCAGTGGTAAAGAAGATGACAACAATAACAATGGTGATAAGGACATAATAAGGATGTCAATAACAGCTAACGCCTAGATGGTACTTATTATCATGGCAGGTATTGTTATGAAAATTTTATAGATGAGAAATTAAAGCAGAGAGGGTAAGAAAGTTGTCCAAGATTACACAGACACAAAGAAGACATGACATTTCAAATTATTTTGGTTCCAGAGTGCGTGCTCCAGAACAGAAATTCCAGAACCTTTTGGTCTCAGGATCTCTATATACTATTCAAAATACTGAGGATCCCAAAGAGAAAAATCTCAAACATGGTTATTTTAATAACCCCATTACTTAAAATAAAGATTTAAATGAAAACAACTGTACTTTACACACACACACACACACACACACACACACACACACTAGGGAGAAGAGGGCATTATTTCATATCGTAGCAAATGTATTATTTACTTTTAGAGCAGAGAGCACTGTATTCTCCTGGCTCAGCATTCAATCTGTGGAGATAAATTGTATTTGTTGAAGAAAATCTGACTTCTGACATTCGAAAAAGAGAGACACGTTTTAATAGACTTTCAGATAATTTATGATGTTATTCTTTGATACTGCACCAAGAATCAACAAGAGATAGTTTCTTAAGTTGCCCAGGATCACTGAGTTTTACATACATATATGTGTATGTATAGATATATATATATGTACATATACATATATATGATATAGATACTCCACATGTGAACATGTTTAATTATATAATATAGAATAGTCACATTCATCAATATCACTATTAGTGTCATCAGACAAGATTGGGAAGCTATCAAGTTCACGGCAATGACTAAAAGTTTTCCAAACTTCTAATTTTTGCTTGAAAGGTCAAATTTTATTATTGGCAACTAACCCTCTCTATTTCCTTGAAGTGCAGACTCTTTTGGTCAAATCTCAAGAATAACTAAACATAGGTTGTTAGTCATTCCTTCAAGTAAAAAGAGGCTAGTTCAGCTCACAACTCAAGTGCTTTCCTTTAAGACCATCAAAGTACTAATTCTTAGTAGTTAGTGAGAGATCTTTATGCCACACACTTCCCATTCCACCATATGCAATATTAAAGAGATGTTCTCAAGGGTCCAGACTTAATAAAATCAATAATTTTTTGCTGTTTTGTTGGAAGACATTCTAAAGTGCAATTGGCTTTTTGCCTTTTTAAGCACAGGTGGGTGGCAATGGAGAGGACCATTGGTGTGGCACAGTTTGGTGAAACTGTCTTGATATGCACTACAGCCCCAGCTCTTTTGCACACCATTGCTTTGCACAATCGGGATGTGCAAACTGCAGCTTGGAGGATGTAAAGACCTACTCCAGGGCTCATAGCTAATGAGAGGCAAAGCCAGGATCTAGACTCCAAGTCCAGAGCCCTTCCCATCACAATCTAAGCTGCCCTTCCTTGCCCTTCCACCTTCTAGTCTGGTCGGAAAGCCTAAGAACGAGAAAGAGTTTAGCTCAAGCCTTGAGTACTTAGAGAGAAGAGAGGGGCAATTTGTAAGCAAGCAGTTTGGGTCTCTGGGACAATCCCAAATAACTGTGTCCTATCTGGGCAAATGTTTGAGACTCCAAATAGAAAACTGATATTTTTTACAATGTAGCAAAATGAACTGTCAATATCCTCTTTCCCCATTTTCCCCCATTGTCCACAAAAAGTTAGAAAGCTAATCCTTCTTTTTTTTGGAAATTGGGCACTGTTCTGAACATTTCATATACATTATCTTATTTTTTAAAATATTAAAAAAATATTTTTAGTTGTAGATGGACACTATACCTTTATTTTATTTATTTTTATGTGGTGCTGAGGATGGAACCCAGTACCTCACGTGAGAGGCAAGGGCTCCACAGCTGAGCCACACCCCCAGATCATACACACGTATCTTATTTAGACTTTGAGAACACACCTGTGAGATAAACACTGCTTTTACCCTCATTTTAGAGATAAAAAAGCTGAGACACAGAGAGGTTCAGTGATTGCCCAAAGTCACACATCAAGAAAGCAATAGAACCAGAACACAAATTCAGGCCTCTGGACACCAGAAGCCATACAATTACCTGATGCCCCACTTCTCAATAAATACAGATTTAGCCTTTCACTGAGCTTCCCACCACTGTAGCCTGGACTACAAATGTTCTTGCCCTTTTTTTGAGTCCACCCAGCACGTGACAATACCCACCGGCACTAGAAACAAGTAAATCACTAGTTACTTATGACGTAACTGGAAGTCATCATCAAGAATGTGCTTTTTAAATACAGCCCAGGCATCCTGAGACTTAATCAACCTAAAAAGTGAACTGCAAGAAAAAAGAAGTTAGTTTATGAGTTCTTCGGGAATTGAGACGCCATTTCCTCCTTTTTTCCTTTCTGTATTCCTCCCAGAGCTCCACGTGTTATTGTAAACTTCGCAGGCATTTAATAAACGCTGGTTGATTAAGTAAATGGAAGGCTCAAGTGAATTTCAGGCAAATTAACTTTGGAGACACCCCATTTATTACAGACCTGCTTGACAAGATGTCACATCCACAGGTCCACAAATCCCTCCCAACATTTATTACTTAATTTTCAAAGTGCCCTTCCATCTCCCCACGGGAGGGAGGCAGGGCCAAGAGTTCTAGTCCCATTTTGACAGGTGAAAGAAACTGAGATATAAAAAGTTGAACAGTGCGTTGCCATGACAATGCGTCCAGTCAGACGAGGGGCGGGGTACAATTAGGCTTAGGGACTGGGCCTGAGTATCAAGAGGGGCACATGCCAAAATCCTAGCCTCCTACATGACTGCTCCCTCTTAGAGAGGGAGGAGGCTCCCAACATGAAATAAAATGCTTAGCTAAACATAAAGGAAGGCTGCCAAACACAGTTAGGTCATCGCATTTGACTTTGGGAGAACATTTTGTTCACGCTATCAACCTGCGTTCACTTTCGGTACACTTCACCATAAATACTTCTGACTCACTATCTCGGGAAATATTTTTTATCTTAATAAACTCAATGCAAAGCATAATCTAAATCAGCTTGTGCATTCTTGAGTTGGAGCCACAAGCTGTGTTTAATAAAAATCAGCCCAAGTGGCAGGGGACTTCTGAATAACCACAGTTCATTATCCGTTGAGGGGCATTCAAGCCCATGGGGCCCACAGGTAAGAGAAAAAGAGGAGGGTAAACTAGCCACAGGGAGGGAGCCCAGGACAGCTGCATGACCCTGTTTGCAGGATCTCAGTTCCCAAGGGCCAGTCACATTGGAGGTGCTATTTATAAGAAGAGACTGTTGGGCTGGGATGTAGCTCAGCGGTAGAGCGATACCCTAACAGCCTGGGTTCGGATCCCCAGCACCACAGAAATAAAGAAAAATAGGATCACTAAGAACTATGGGCCCCACAACTGGGCTGCTTGGCTTCATATCCAAGCACTATCTTTTCCTTGCTGTCACTCGACCTCTCTAAGCTTCAGTTGGCCCAACTGTAAAATGGAGCTAATAATTGTTCTTATCCATAAGAGATGCTGCGGGGGTCAAATGAGATAATTTGTCTCTGGAACATTAAAAGTGTTCCCATTTAAACAAAGAAAACACTGACACATGGGTTCCACCCCTAGAGATTACAATTTAAGCAATCCAGGCACGAGCATTTAAAAACATGCTCCCCGCTGGGCGTGGTGGTGCACGCCTGTAATCCAAGCGACTTGGGAGGCTGAGTCAGGAGGATCATGAGTTCAAAGCCAGCCTCAGCAACTTAGCGAGGCCCTAAGCAACTCAGTGAGACCCTGTCTCAAAATAAAATACAAAATAGGGCTGGGGATGTGGCTCAGTGGCCGAGTATCCCTGAGTTCAATCCCTGGTTCCAAAAAAAAAAAAAAAAAAACAAAAAAAAAAACATGCTCCCCAAATCATTCTCCTGTGGAAGAACACTCGGCCACAGTGGTAAAGCTACCATTTCCTGACTACCAACTCTTGCCCAAAGCCCTGTAACTAATTGATTCCTCAAAAACTGCCAGGAGAATTCTCCACTGCAATCCCTTCTGTCCACAAGAAGGACCAGGGCAGAGGCTTTAAGCATTGCCTAAGGTCACAAGACTGATAAAGAAGGTAAACCATTTCTCCTACCCAGACATCAGCTGAACTTTTCAGAATCCAACTGTCCTCAGCTAGGCACAGAGGCAGCACGCTGGACGTACATACTTTCTGGCTGAGTAAAACTGTTGGTGACCAGGGCATATGATGGTTAAAATTGAAAAGAAGAGCTGTACCAGGCTGGTCCTGGCCCACCACTCAGTTTTCTTGAGAACATTAATATGAATGCATCAAGCTGGGCTTGAGCTAATGACTGCTGAGTAATAGCAGGGGGTTTACTGAATGCCCACTGGACCAGACAACAAATGGCCAAGGACGTAGCTCCTTTTTGGGGAAGGAACACACACACATCAGAAAAGTTTCTGCAAATGTACACTTAGACCCAAACACCCTATAAATCTGGACTAATGGGGAAATAGAGCAGCCTTTGTGGGTCTTTCTTTAGGAAGCCCACTTAATACACAGAGCAACTCACAGGAGTTTAAGAAAACTTTGCTACCTTAGGGGTTTGTTTTAATGAATGGCTATTTTTACAAGTAGACCAATTGTATGTAAATGGACTTTTAATAGCTCAGGGAAACAGCCTTTTCCTCTTAAGTCCTTAAGATCTATGCAGAGAAAGAATAACTGGACTGCACACTTAGACTGCTTCGTGTCCCAGTTACAGCTAATCAAGGCACAGGGAGAAGGCACTTTGCCTATCACTGCATTTTATCCTCACCCTGCGTGTTTTATGCAGAACCAGTGATGGTGATGAGGGATGTGTGCAGGTTTTTCTAGCCACATTTCAAGTAAGATAGCAAAGTTTACAGAATTTTTTATATAGCTGGTTTTGTCACTGTTGGGATAGGAGCGCAGTTCTATTCTCCTGCCCCACTCCCAACCTGTCCCCTCCCTACCTGCTATTTTATACCCTACTGCCAGTAAGAACTCCCACATTAACTAACCTGAGTCCATTCAGTGACACCTCCTTCTCACACCAGAAGCAGTGATCTTTACCTTAAATCCTATTTTCTCTCTAGGAGCAAGTTATCTAATGGGATCATGGGCAACCACCAACACAGTTACTCTAATGATTTTTTTTTTTTTGGAGATGCTATGGACTGAATGGTTATGGCTCCCTAAAATTTGTATGTTGAAATCTTACCCCCTAATGTGATGGTTTTAGGAGGTATGGGCCTTGGAGGTGATGAGGTCAGGAGGGTGAACCACTCATAAATGGGATTAGTAGTTTCACGAAAGAAATCCTTGGCCTCTCCTGCCACGTGAGGTCACACATGAAGATGGCCGATGATGAACCAGGAGGGGCCCTCCCAGAACTCCATAATACCTGCACCCTGATCATGGACTTCCAGCTTCAGAATTGTGAGAAACAAATTTCTGTTGTTGATAAGCCACCCAATCTATGATAGTTTTGTGATTGACATAGTCAACTTATTTTTCTTAAAATTCTCATTATTTGGGTGGGGATGTCATTTTGTTACTTCATACTTACCATGTGTGCATGTTTGGTTTCCGTTTTTAAATGCTGGGAATATTTAGAAGTGATGAGCAGAAACATACTTAACCATGAGGATGCTGGATTCATTTTGATAATAAATAATCACACTCTTCCATCTGAAATTCTGGACACAGGTTTCTGGCTCGGACATCGGTCTGCGTGTCTTGGAGAAATATTTGTCATCTTGCTTTGGACCTTTGCAATCTCATCCACCTTAACTTTAAAATGGTAGTTAAATAAATTAAGACCTAAATATTCCTCTGTAGCTGAATGCTTAATGGAAGGATATAGAAATTTGGGGGGCTTAAGAAATCTCTTAGGTATTTGGCTACATCTACATTCCAAGAAGTCATTTGCCTCTTTTCCCTTCAAAACCAAACCAAATAACAATAGCAAAACCACTAACCTTATGTCACTATGACCTAGCCAGGTGGAAACTTAAAAACAACCAAAAAGGAAAGTTTTGGCCTCCTAGGCTCAGGCCCCTCATGCCACGCTGCAAGCTGAAAAAGCTGCACTCTTCTCCTCGAAAGCTAAGCTGAAACCCATGAAAAGCACTGGCAGCCCTTAGTGACAGCAGGACGGGAGGAGTGGGTCTGCATAATGAATTTCTAAATGACTGGAGATAGTATCTGGAAGGCCAAGCCTGAAATACAGTTCTGGTTTGGGCTTTGGGCCAAGGCAAGCAGAACACATCATCAGTCACCTCTGTGATTTCCATACTTTGAACGGGAGACGCCTCAGCGTCAGCATGGCGCGCAGTTCTCTCCATGGAGGCCTGTCGCTGCTTTCTGCAGAGGTCGCTTCAGCCCTTTGTGGAGCCTGGAGCAAAGAGGAACCAGGCTGCATCCAGGGCCTTCAAAGACAGAGTCAAAGTGTATTTTTGCTACCTTGGCCTGACTCTAAGGCAGCCACTTGCCCAGTCATCATAAATTCTCAAATTGGATGGCTTTGAGTGGAGTCTGGGTGACTTTAAAAGTAAAAATTTGTCATGCTGGCCAATGAATTTTTATTCCTAGAGAGACCACAGAGTTAAGCATCTCGGATTTCTAAAGTCACATCTTGACTGAACAGACCTGAGTCCTCTGTGGGTCAGTCAACTTTCCAGCTCCATTCCACTGAGGCCGACATTCCAGTTTCAGGTTTTCCCAGAATGTAAACTTCAGGGAACATGGAAGGGCACACAAACCATTCTCTCCTCCCTCCTCTCCATCCATAGTGTAAGATCTGTGTTTCAAAACCTGAAAGCATCTGCTGACTTGGCCAGACCCCAGATCCCTTGCAAGCACCACATCACGCAGGTGAAATGCTTGTTACCTGAATGTTCTCTAATGAACAAGGTGGTTTTGCCCTCAAATTTTGAATCTGATTCCTCAACAACCAGATGTTATCTGCTCTACTGCTTTCACAAGAAAACAGAAAATCATTGAGGAAGCTAGAGTTAAAAAATGGAAGTGAGCTGGGTGCAGTGGCACACAGCTGTAATTCCAACAACTCAGGAGGCTGAGGCAGGAGGATCACCCATTTGAGGTCAGTCTCAGCAACTTAGTGAGATCCCTTCTCAAAATAAAAACTAAAAAGAACTGGGGATGTGGTACAGTGCCCCTGGGTTCAATCCCCAGCACTATAAAAAAACAACATCAAAAAATTGAAGTGAGTACTATTTTTGTTGTAGCAAGAGGCTCAAATCAGTTCAACAGAAGACTGAACCATGGGCATCCAATTACACCTTGCTCACTGCAGTTCCTAAAAGCTAGCACAGACCTGCTAAGAATGGATGTGGAAAATGTTCCACAAATAGGTGAATACGCAGAGCCAAGTTCCTGTGCTCAGTGGTCCCTCATCTTGGCAACAGAGTCCAGCAGGTAAAGTGACCAGCATGAGGCAGTGGGATCTGAGCATGTTCAGAAATGGCAAAGAGGGAAACAACCCATTTTTCCAGGCCAGAGTTGTCAGAAGGGTCTCCAAAAGGCAACACTTGGCAATGGCTGGGATTTTTAAAAAGGAGGTGATGTGTACTGCGTTCTTCAGTAGCCCTGTAGATCTTGAAGAAAGGAGGAGACACTTCAGGATCTGATTGGAAAATACAAGTTAGAGTGACAGTAAGAGCCAAGTATGAGGTCAAGACACTGAGGGAAGGAGTCAGAAAGGAGGGAGAGGGAGGTCAAAATGAGCGGCTGGAGTCACTATGTGGCAGTGGCACAGGGGCCCTGCCTTTCATCAAGCACAATGGGAAAGACCTGAGCAGAGTAGAGAAGGGGAGAAATCCCAGACTTCCTGTCCTCTTGCTGGAATGTATAGGCATTTAGGGAAGGGCAGGAACACAGCAGAGAGGAGGAAAAAAGAAAAATAAGCAAACACTTCGTAAACACCTGTGCAGGCACTGAGGGGTACCTGTCCTGTTCCCCCAGACGTCACAAAAGAGAGGTGGAAAAGAAACTTATAAAAATAATCAGAACAGGGCAGAGGCAAGAAAGAGGCTGTTTAATGCTGCAGGAGGGGAGGGGTGAGCATGTCCAGCAGTAGAAATGAGGGTGGGCTTGGGAGAGGAAGGGTGCCTGAACTAGACTTTGATGGAAGGCAGGAATGATCAGGGCTGAGGCCAGGCAGGCTGCCAGGAGGCAGGAGCTATGTGGGGCTGGGGAGAGAGGGGCACACAAACAGACGCCAGCTATGGTGATGCTCCAACAAGTCCCACATGTATCTGCTAAGGACTCCACATGCACTGCCCATGGCTTTCCACTTCACTGTGTGCCTCTGTCCAGACATTACTGATATTTTAGGCAGGGAAGTTTCTGCAAAATTGCCTGTCTATGGTTAGGGGCTTGACGTCATAAGCCCCTGCCCAATAAATGTCAACTGCACCCCCTAGTCATGGTGAGGGCTAACAACAGTACCACTCACGGAGCCACACTGAGGAGCCATCCCTGAGGCATCTTTTCATCATGGTCTTAACAACTATCTAAGTAACATCACAGCTTGAAATTTTTAACAAGAAGACTGCTGAAACCCATGGAAGTTTCTGGCTACTCCATCATTTACCTCTGCAGTTTGGCTCTGCTCTCAGGAGGTGGAGGAGCAGATGGTGTGCTGTAGGCAAAGGAATGGCTGGAGGGAAGGCTTACAGGCAGGTGTCTAGAGTGGGTACAAGCAAGGGAATAAATGGTACCTGTTTGCTCTGGGGAAGGTTATGATAGTAATGGGCACGAAGGCAGAACAGGCAGGTTGGGCAAGACTGAGGCAAGAGCTTAATCAGTAATGAGGGGTGCTGCACCTCAGCTGGCTGGCAATGGGCAGCTGCCCCATAAGGCTGAGAGGGGCAACTGTGCTCAGAGCTGGACTTCAGGAAGCAAGCATGAGCTGACATGGGAGGAGAGTTGGTGAGGGACTTCTGATGGAGAGGCATTTTCTGGGATCCTGATTTTGGGTCCCTGTTTCTTCCTCACCAAGTAGGTGTCACCTCAGAAATTCAGAGAAAAGCAGGCACAGATTTCTGATGGTGGATTTCCATCAGAAGTCACAAGGAAAGAGTTTCCCCCATTAGCTGAATATTTAGTTTCCCTCTTACTTTTTTACTGTTATAAAATGCCCTAATGTGCACCTGCTCAGAAACTTCTTCCTCTTTTGCATCATTTCCATGGGTTATACTCCTAGGAGTGTCTCTTGCTCTGTCTTGGCAGGTCCAAGGCATACTCATTGTTTCTTCCTGCAAAATGTCAAGGCAAATCCCAGCACACAGAGTTGCATGATAAAGCGTGACCCTGACCCTACCTGCTTGCCCATACTAATTCCTAGGCCACTGAGATCTAAAGTTACTAAACACTGTGAGTGATTGTGGCCAAAAGTGGCCAACTACTTGGACATCATGTTTCAGTGAAGCCCCAAACCAGCAGTTGTCTGGAAAACCTAGCTTTCGACTCACATAAAGCTCCTTGAGGACAGAGGCAGTGCTTATTTCCTTTCAGATGTCCTATATGTGAAGAAGTATAAAGCAGAGATGTAGAAACAGGTCTGCAAATTTTTTGACATTCCTTCCATCAAAAAGTGGGTCCATGTCTCCTTTCTTCATACCAGGTGGCTGCCTTGAGGAGCAGAATATTTCCAAAGTGACACTGTGTAAGTGACTTGGGAGATCAGGTTAGAAGAGGCTCAGGGTATTCATTTTGGGAGCCTCCAACTACCAGTTACCCCGAGGCCACCATGAACAGAGTCCTGACAGAAACAGATGCCCCTGAGGGCCCCACCTGTTCCAGCTGCCAGCTCTTTGAGTCTTCTCAGCCCTGTCACCAGGCATGTGAATGACCAAGTCTTCAAAATGATCCAAGAACAGCCATCATGTGACGGCAGCCACATGAGAAGCCCTGACTGAGCAAGGACCATCTAGTTGATGTCAGTCAACTCTCAGAACCATGAGAGATGATGAAAATACAGGGTTCTTCTATGAAGCCATTCAGTTTGGAGTAGTTTGTTTCCTAATAATAGATAATTGATGCACAGTGTTCATTTAGGATTCCAAGGGGTGAAATGAATTCTTCAGATACTAGACACTTTGAAGATGTACTGCCAAGATTCTACACTAGGAAGTGAAAGTCAGGACTCTACCCCAGTCCTTGTATTCAAGGAGCTTCCAAGAGAAATACATAATGGAAAGGGACTGTCACAGATATGAAAAAGGATGGCCACAAGAGAGGTGTGGAGACTGTACACTAGAGTATGCTTAGGGAGATTCCTGGATGAACATGCTCTGATGGTGCATCAGCAACTCCAGCAAAGTGCCCTTCAGATGGTGAACTCCATGGAATGAAGTGTGAAGAAGCATAAGCTCTGAATCTACTACATTCTCAGCTTGTTGAGGACAAAAAGTATGTATTCAAGTTACTGTTATATAGCAGGAACTTGCTCAGTTTAAATTTACTGAAAGGATGGATGGATGGATGGATGGATGGATGGATGTGTGGATTGATGCATGGATGGCAGGCAGGCAAGCACCAATAAGCTTGCCTAGAAAGAATGCTTGCTGACCTGAGGACCAGCAGGCCAGGGATCAAGTCCTGGCTGTGTGACCCTGGGAAAATCATTTACTTTGCATTTATTGTCTTTCATTTTCTCATCTTTCTATTGAGAGGACAGGACTAAGAGATCTCAGGTTTGTTTCCAACTCAAACCTTTGAGGGTGTCAAAGAACGAATATGAACTTAGCCATCAATGATGAAGCAAACAGATGCTGGCAAGATGGGACAACATGTCTCTGTTAAGACCCTCTGGTTGCATCTAACAGAACTAATTTAAGTTGTTATAGAGGATGAGAGGGGCAGATGAAGTGCATGGGAATTTAACATAGGATCCAGGGTTTCTTGCAGAACTGGCAAAGAGTCTGACCAGGCCTTAGGAGAAACAGAATCCAGAAACTGAAAAGTTGCTGGGAACCATTTCAGAAATCTTCCACCGCCAATCTGATTCTATGAATCTGCTGAAATCTTTCTTTGCAAAAATGTTTTCTTGGTTTCTCGATACGCATATTAAATGATCATTACGTGGCCTCATATTGATCTCACAGCCCTAAAAGCAACTCACTAATATTAACTGGCTGTCTCTGAGAGTCAACTCCAAATTTCCAGAAAAGAGAATCTGACTGAGCCTACCAGAATCAAGTACCTCTCCCTGGTCCAATCAACTCTCTCCAGAGGGCCAAGGTGACATAATACAGATATGGCTGCTGAAGGTCCATGGTGATGTGTCATGGGAGCCGTTACCAGCAGCAGGGGGTTCTTATAGGTAGGCAGCCTCCCTGGAAGATATTAAATATAAAGTCTAATAAAACTTACTAACAATTTTAGAATGGATTATGGATAGGATGAAAATTCTAACTCAAGCTTCCTTTTCATATGAAAATGAAATATTTTCCAAAGCCATTTGAAAAACTGACAAATTTCAGGAAAACCAGCTATTTTCAAACCCACCTGAGTCCTGTTCCAACGTCACTGTTTTCCCTTCCCTTCCCTTCCCTTCCCTTCCTCTCCCTTCCCTTCCCTTCCCTCCCCTCCCCTCCCTTCCCCTCCCCTCCCCTTCCCTTCCCTTCCCTTCCCTCTCTACTGAGGGATAAACGCAGGGCCAACACAATGCTAGGTGAGCATTATACCACTGAGATACTTACCCACCCGTTTAAAAAATTATTTTATTCTCAGACAGATCTTGCTAAGTTGTCCAGACTGGACTGGAACTTGAGATCTTCCTGCCCCAGTCCCTAACTGGGATGACAGGCATGTGCCACCAGTTCTGGCAGCATCGCTGGTTTCCAGCCCTTTAGGACGGCCCTTGAACACCGTGGCAAAACAGCCTCCTGAGACCTCCAGGTCAGGGCTGCTGGTGCATGCCAGAGCCTCCTTTCTCACCACTGTATCAAAATATATAACCAATGTCCCCACTAAACTCCCACACCAGTTCCTGAAAGCCACTGAGGAATCAGGTGTCACTTTACAAGTCACTGTGGATGGCTCAGCAAGAGAAGCAGATCAAGCTATTAGGGAGATTCTATGGAAAGGGAGGTACCTCAAGATTAATGCTATTGATTCAAGGAAAAGCAGTTATTTTTTGACATTTTGACAATCATTTTAGGGTCTGGTTCTTATTAGTCTCATTTTTGCTTTTTAAAAGGCTTATTTATTTACTTATTTTACAAAAAAAAAAAAAGTCAGGAAATTTGGAATAGAAACGTACAAGAAAACACATCCCCTGACCTTCTGATCTATCATTCTTTCAAATAGAAATACTTAAGAGAGGCTTAGAAGAAGGTATTTCTTGATAGTTGCCCAATATTAGCCACCATGTTGGTCATTTCATAGCAGTTGCTTTGGGGAAATGAAGTAAACCAGAGAGATTTGGAAAAAACAAGAGAGGAGGGAGAGAGAGAGAGAGGGAGAGGGAGAGGGAGAGGGAGAGGGAGAGAGGGAGAGAGAGAGAGAGAGACTGAGACTCCATAACTCATTTTCTTTATAAATCTTTAAAATCTTACAGATGCCAAACAGGACACCCTCTTTCATTTTTTCTCTCCAATCATTCCATTTTGCAAGCTACATTATTCACAAATGAGACATTCAAGAAACAAATTCTGAAATAAAAATGTGCACACCACCAGTGGAAAAGCAAACAACAGCAGCTAATGTACTGTGGCTAAAAAAATTTTCAAACAAAGTGGCAGTAATTTACTACCCTTGCTCTTAGCTGGACCCCATGAACATAATCAGAACCCCCAGGACTGATGGAAGAGTGTGATTTACAGTAAGTCTCAGGATAATAAAAGAAAATGAAAAAGCAAATTGCGCATGAACATGAAAGCTGTATTTCTTCCACTTTCAGCAACTGAATCGAATTTCCAGCCAGAATTTCAGGGTGAAACTTAGAAGTCCCTCAAGAAGCTAACCATGAGCCAACCAGCATCTATACTTGGACACTGCCTCAGCTACCCAGATGACATCATGACTAATGAGATGATAGTGATCAGAAGGACTACACTAAGTGAAGAGGGAGGCAAACCTGGGTTCAAATCCTGGCTGTGTCACTTCTGATCAAACATCCTCAGGCAAATTATTTCAGATCTCCAAGCTCTAGTAACACCCCTTGCTTCACATCATCATATGAGTTTACTGAGCTTAAGTACACAAAATTCATAGGAGGGCTTAGCAAACACTGGTCTTGATAAATTGAATTACAAAGTTTAAATAAAAAAAGAACGATACATTGTGACAAATGAGTTGGTATAGCTAGGGCACTTAGAAAAAGGTACCTGTACTCAGGAAAGTCTTAGATAAGCACTCGCCATGATTGTCACCACACAGTAAAGTCCAGGTTAATCAGAATGCTTTGACAATGCGGCAACAAAGTTAGTTCATTTTTGTGTTCAAAGCTTCCAAACCACTTTAGTGTTTGAAATTCTTGAAAATCCTTCCAAAATGTATTTGTCTACTTGTCAGGATTAGTAGGTATAAAATGTTAAGCATCAATTTAAAATTTTGTGCTTGGTTCCAGGAATGCAAATCAGAAGCCTTGAATTCCAGGACTGACTCCACTGGTAACTTGGGCCTCAGCTTACTCATCTGTAAAATAGGGAGAAGGAGATCTGTCATGCCTTTCTCCCTGATCCATGTATGTGATTATCTTGAAAACAACAAAATACAAGGCAAATAAAAGATAATATAAAAATATTCCTATAGTTCTTCAGGATGTCATAGTCTGTTTGGGGGGAGCATGGGTACATATTTAGGGAGATTATAAATTATACCAAGAATGTTGTGCTTTTTTTCTAATTGTGGTAAAATGTAAATAACAACATTTACCATTTTAACTCTTTTTCATTGTATAGTTTTATGACATTAAATACACTCGTGCTTTAGTATAACCCAACACCACCATCTATCTCCAGAACTTTTTCCATATTCCCACACGAGAATGCCATACCCTGTAAACACATTCCCTATTCCTCTGCCACTCCAGACCTTGACATTCACCATGCCACTTTCTGTCTCTATGAATTTGGCCACTGTAGGTATTTCATTTAAGTGGAATCATAGAGGACACTGCTTTGTAAATAAATTCCTTTTCTATTTTCTTACCTTTTCCAGACTTATCTTTAAAAGTTAAGTGCATAAAGCAATGGCAGTTAATGGAGGATTCCATTTTGTGGGTTCCATATCCTTGAGTTTCACAATAGCACTAGGAAGAAGAAAAAAAGATGCTCTGCCCCGATGGCCTCCTGGGAGCCCCACTGGGGCTGATTTCTCTATCAGGTCTCCCTTACAGTTTGGAGCACTACTGAGAAGCTGTGATGTTACCAGGCTGCACAGTGAGGAGCAGGCAGTGGGGTCTGTCCCACCTCTGCCACAAAAGTATTGCTTGATATCACCTGATACTCTCTTTTCTGGATCACATCTGTCAAACCTGTGGCAGTCTTGGCTAAATGATCCCAAAGTAGTGCCAAATTCATATGTAAGTGTTTTGATGGCTTTTCTATCTTGCAAAATGCAAAAAAAAAAAAAATCATCATTCCTTTCCCCATCCTTCTTCCAGGAAAACACATTTTATGTAATGAAAATGGAAAAATGAAGATATTTGTGAGATTTTTCCTGGGAAAAGAAACCAGGGGCAAAAGAGAAAAAAAAATTAAACTTTCTTTAGATGTTGTTGGCAGTTGATTCACTGTCATCATCTCTACTTTAACCAGGAACGTTATTTTACACACACGCACATACATACACACACACACACACACACACACACACACACACACGCGCAGAGGCAGTACTGAAATGCAAGGCTCTGCCTTCACAACAGGAAGTAGGAATACCGAGTTAAGACATTCCAACTGAGAAGATAGAGGGACATGACCATTTTAAAGTTACCTCTGAAACTACACCAAAATGTATCTCAGCTCCAGATTTTAAGGCCCAATTCTCTTAAGTACAAAAAAGCTGTGTAGCCATATATGAGATGCTACAGACCAAAGGGGTCATGTATTTGGATGGAAGAACTATTCTTCACATTCATAAACTTCCCAACTGGGATGCATTTGTATGAGTTGACACTTCTGGTCTGATAAGGCCTGGCTCTGGGAAGAACAAGATGACCCAGATTCTTATGGGGGAGATACTCTCACACATGAATCACCCAAGAAAAAATGGCAGCTGCTTCAGAAAGTTGGCTGCCTGCCCCAGAAGCTGATGCTGGGGGGCTCAGTCTGCAGGGACCCACCTTCAGCATGGAATGCACTCAGGATAGCAAGGCTAAGAACCTCATCCATCTGACTTCTAGAATCAGGTGACAACTCATGCATATTTTCTTTTTTTTTTTTCTCCTCATACAGAATAGCCTTTGGTGGAAAAATAAAGCTCCTATTGGCCGAAACCAAGTCAATTTTATTAGAATAGAAGTGTCCAAGGCCACATCCTCCAAACAGCTTCATAAAAACTGATAGGACCAAAAACATGAAATGATATTTTGTGAAAATTTTAGTAAGAGTTTTAGAATAAATCTTTTCCACAAAAAGATGAGAGAAGGAAGGTTTTATAGGTCTATTCCCACTAAACTCATGTCAGAGACTGAGAATTCTCCAAACAGAAGATTTAAAGATGGAAGAAAAGTGCAATATAAGTTACAGCAATATCCCTGTTATGACTTGGATCTTCAATGCACCCCAAAGGCCTGTGTGGAAGGCTTGGTCACCAGCCTGTGATGTTCTTTGGAGGTGGTGACACTTTTAAGAGTCGGGGCCTTGTGGAAAGAAGTTAGATCATGGAGCCTGCCCTTCCTCACTCTCTCTGCTTCCTGGCCTCCACGAGGGGAGCTTTGTGCCCCAAGTACTCCCGACCACGTTGCTCTGCCTCGCCATAGGCCCCAAAACAATGGAGTCAATTGGCCGTGGACTGAAACCTCTGAAACAATGAAACACAATAGTCTTTTTTCCCTGGGAGTTGTTTATTCAGGTCTTCTGTGACAGAGACAAAAAGCTGACAAACACCCTGCCCCAAGCATTCTTGATATAGCAATCCCCCAAAATGGTCATGCAATTTCTCTAGGGAGAAGGAGATTGCTTCTTCAGGAAGGAATGTGTGAAGAAATAGATGAACGATGTGAACTTATACTCAGTCTTTAGTTCTTTTGGAACTTTAATTTTCTCATCCATGAAAGAGAGGAGCTATCTTATAAGACTATGTGGGAGTGGAAATAATTTATGTATAGCAGCAATTCAACCCTTCTTGATTACTACTGGTTTTCTTTCCCACTAAGCCTTTTTATTTATTTATTTTGTTTTTTATTAGGAAGGTCTTCCATATATTGGGCTGAAATTTGCTTCACCATCCAAACCTATTAGGAACTATGGCATCAGACTGCGGTATCCCTCTTCCTTTCTTCACAGGCATCATTTCCAACACCTGGAGTCAGACGACATTGCCTCTAGCTTTCTATTGTCCATCCTAAGCCGACCCAGCTGCCTCCATCATTCCTGAGAACTGCAAATAACTCCAGTTAGAACCTCTATGGAGTACCAAGAGAATTGGGAACAGACAGACAGGGAGCATACTAAGTGTTATGGTATGGATCTGGAATATCCCTCAAAAGTTCACGTGTTAGGGAATGCAGCCATGTTCAGAGGAAAAGGGACTGGATCATAAGGGTGCTCACCTCTTCGGCAGATTGATTACTCCATTTGATGGGTTAATAATTGGGACTTACTGGGAGGTGGTAAAACTACAGGCATGGCTGGAGACAGTAGGTCACTGAGGTCCCTGGGGGTCCTTGAGGATCCTGTTGTGGCCCCTTTCCTTCCTGTCTTTCTATCTTTGTCTCTCTCATTCCTGGTGGGCATGAGCTGAGTAGCTTCTTCTGCCATGTTCTTCCGCTATGATGTTGTACCTTGGAGCTAGCCTACCCTGGAATATGCTTCTGAAACCATGAGCCAAAGTCAATCTTTTCTCCTCCATGACCAATATACTAAGGCAGGGTCCTTGCTTTCAAGGACCTTAAGTGTCAAATGCAGTGTGAGTAAAATAGGGGCTAAATTAAAATACCACCAAAATATCATTGCTGAGAAAGAGCAACTAAATTGAACTGGAAAACTAGCAAAGGCTTAATGGAAAATGACATTTGAATTGGGTAGTGAAGAACCACAGAATTTTGAAAGGCAGAAAGCTAATGCTGGGAGAACACCATGGAGGGAGGGCAACTGTTAAGCTAGACAAAGAGGAGATTCTGTAGGCAATAATGTTGTAATGATAATGCACCCCCACAGTCATGCATGATCTGTGAGGCCTAGGTGTCTGTACACCAGGTGTTTCACCTAACAGCTGAGGCTATGTGTCATTTTAATTCAAAGTTCAAAGCAATACTGGGACTGATGAGAACACATCTATGTAATAATGAGTTTCACAACAGATAGTTGGTGTTAATACTAATTTTTATTCTTCTTGTTTCTTTTGAGAGTGCTTACAAATTTATATAGAGATGTATTTGGGTTATCTTTGATAATTAAAAATAAGGTTATAAGGCAATGTTTCATACACAGTGTGCACACCTTAGAAACTCAAAACTGAAGGAAAACTTGAGTCATAATCAAGACATACAACAAATGAACAAGGCAGAGCTGATGCTATTGGCTCCACCATTACCTTTGTCTCAAAGTTAGAATGTAGCTGGGCATGGTGGCGCACACCTGTGATCCCAGAGGCTCGGGAGGCTGAGGCAGGAGGATTGTGAATTTAAAGCCAGGCTCAGCAACTTAGTGAGGCCCTAAGAAACTCAGTGAGACCTGGCTCTAAATAAAATATCGAAAGAGGGCTGGGGATATGGCTTAGTAGTTAAGGGCCCCTGGAATCATCCCCCCCCCAAAAAAAAAGTTAGAATGAGTCTTGATAGGAATTTTTGAATCCCCATTTTACAGATGACAAAACTGGGGCTCAAAGAAGTAATTTATCCAAGGACATATAGCTAGAGAGCCAGAGCAGAAAGATAGGCAACCTGATGGCACAGCCCAAACCACCCTCCTTCTTTTAGCCTCAGCCATTTTCTCAGGGGAGAGTGAATAAGACATGGATGTGTGAGAATGAAAACCCACTGGTCAACATGAGCAAAGACCTTCGTAACCTTGGGGCTTCTCAAGAAGGACAAGTTAGCCTCCTGTAATGCCACTGGAGAATGCATTGAGAGAGAAAGGACAATTGCTCCTGAGGCTCCTGGAAAAAGGGAGCCATGTATCAGCCAGCAGTTTGGATGATCCGATCTCTAAGGTCATTCAACTGCAGGCACTCTGCGTCCAGGTTGTGGAGAAAGTCTGCTCTGGAGCTAAATTAATTTGCCATCCTCTCAAGGGCTGGAAATATTACTCAGCCTGATCCGGACTTTCAAAAGGAAGTGCTTACTGACAATGCCTTAGAAAAACAGAAATGACTGTTTCTTTTATCTGGGAGAAGGAAAGGCTTTTCTAAGAGTGAAGCCAAATTTAAAAACCTCAAGGACAAGATTGATAGAGTTGATTTCATAGAAATGCATTTTTCCATGTTAGTATACACACAACGTCATTAGCAAAATTAAATGTTGAAAAATGTTGAAAAAGAAAATACCCGCCATATTTCCAATTAGTAACAAACCATATCAGTAGTAGAATAAGAAACAAAATGAATATTCATTAGCAAAAACTATGGCCCCTAAATATTTAAAAATTCAACCTTGGCTATCCAAAGAAATGGAAGTTACAAAAACCTTTTTCTTTTTTTCCTTTTAAAACAGACAGTGACTAATAAAATGGTCATATCCAGTGTTGGCAGAGGTAATCAGTAGAACGGGGTGTTCTGTACTGCTGGTAGGGATGTAAATATGCAGGGAGATTTATGATAGTGCTTGCTATGGAGAAAGCACCTTCATGAGGCCAGGTGCTATCCTAGGCCCTGGAAGGTATTTTTTATAGCATCATAAAACTAGTATAATCCAAACTCTTCAACAATAGGACATAGGTTCAATAAGTTAGTAAACACCTCTACAATGGAGCATACTTACATGACTAATAAAAATGATGCTAAAAATATTTAATGACACAGAAAGAGGCTTGGGATGCTGTTAAAAAAGCAAATGCTGTGTGCAAATGTGTATGGTTGCATTTTGGTAGAAATATGTATAAAAAATGCAAACATAAAACAGATGAAAAGAATACATGTGAGCAGTGACATAATTCTGGTTTAGTTGATTTTCTATAACAAAAGTATTTAGCTTTTGCAAATGTTTTCAAATCTAGTTTGTTTTTAAAAGGAAGAAAAAGATGCAAGGAAAAGGTACAGGAGAACCCCCTGAGGTTCACTTCACCTCAAAAGGACAGAGCTGCTGAGAGCCCCCTCCCCGATAGTCTCTCCTGCTTCAACTGACGCTGCAAATGATGCCGCAAACCCTTTAGCTGGATTCTAAAATGGCCTTTCAAGGTTCCCCAGTCCTCCCCAATCCTTCTGCTGGTAGCCTGAGGGTGGCTGAGGATGGAGGGGCTGTGGCTAGCAGATCTGGGTTGTGCTGGAGAGTTGGGTTATGGGGCTCCATGGACTCAGTGCAGGGCCGGAGGATCCTTCTTACTCAGCATCTGCGAGGCTCTTGGCCTGAGTCTGATTATACTTAGTAACAACAGTAGCACTTGATTCTGACTGGGAGCTGTTTGCAGACAGATGCCCATCACCTAAGAAAGGCTTTCTCTGAGCTCGCTTCACTGTGCAGCTGCGTCATTAGTTTTCCATGAACTCAACCCCTCCCCCACCTGTGTCCCAAACAACATTACTTCTTACCTGAATAAAGTGCATTATAATGTTAAAAAATCCAAACAAACAAATAAAAATACACATAAATGCCAGGTATGGTGACACATGCCTATAATCCCAGCCCCTCAGGAGGCTGAGGCAGGAGGATCATGAGTTCAAAGCCTCAGCAACTTAATGAGGTGCTAAGCAACTTAGTGAGACCCTGTCTCTAAGCAAAATGCAAAAAAGGGCTGGAGATGTTGCTCAGTGGTTAAGTGCCCCAGAGTTCAATCGCCAGTACCCCCCCTCAAATACTCATAAATGAAAAGCGGCAATGTCAACAATGACATCATGGTCTCTAAATACACACATAGTACTAAGATTTCATTCTCTCCTCTCATCATTTTCATTGTTGTTGGTGTTGTTGTTGTTGTTTTGAGATGGACTCTCACCATGTTGCCCAGTCTGGTCTGGAACCCTTGGCTCCAGTGGTTCTCCCACCTCAACCTCCTGAACAGGCACATGCTGCCTCTCCGGGCCACCATAGTTCTTTTTACACACATGCCTGGTAAGCAATTATAGATGCTTTCTGATCTAACAGTGTTTCTCAATATAAAAACAAAGAAAGCAAAGACATATTCGAGTCACTTTATAGTTTACAAAGCACAACATTATCGTATTAGGATCTGGGGCCAAGTTCAGTGGGCGTCATTACTCCTGTGTGACAGCTGAGAACATGAAGTCCGGAGCAGATAAGGAACAGGCCCGGGGTTTCTTTATTAGTTAGTGGACATGCCAGGACTCTTACTTGGTTAGGAGATGTAGCACCACGTACAAACAATGTGGAGCCACCGAAATAATAGTGTGCCCTCATAGCACGAGCAGTACAGGAGAACAGCAAAGATAAAATCTGATCATGTGACCAATTTATTTATTTAAAAATTTATTTACTTAGAATTCATTTATTTATACAGAAATAAGAAAACCACATAATATAAAATTAACCACTTTACAGTGAACCTTTAGTGATAATTAGTATATTCACAATGCTACAAACCACCATTTCTGTTTAGTTCCAAAATATGTCCACCACCCCAATTTCTGCCTCTATGCATTTACCTCTTTTCAATATTTCACACAAATGGAATAATACAACATAAGACCTGCTGTGTCTGGCTTCATTCATTCAGCAGGATGTTCTCAAGGATCATCCATGTCGTGGAATGTATCAGAACTGTATTCCTTTTTATAGCTGAGGAATAACCCATTGTATGACTACACTATACTTTGCTCATCCATTGATGGACATTTAGGCCATTTCACCTTCTGGTTATCATAAATAGTACAGCTATGAATATGTACACACATATCTTTGAGTACTCAACTTTCAATTATTTTAAGTATATATAAATTTTCTTATTTCTTAAGTATTTTACCTACTTTTATCTGACTACAAGAGTATAGGATACTTATTGAAGAAGATGTGGAAATTAGAGGAAAAACATAAACAAGAAAAATCACCCAAGAATAATTATGCATTTCTTCTTCCAGAAAGCCTATTCTGTTAGCTGAAAACTTATAACCCCCTTCTTTCTTTCCTTTCTATAAGTAGGGATTCTTAGTTTAGGACTAGGTAGTCATTGAGAATATGAACTTGGCAGTTAGAAAAATGCAGATTTGAATTCTGGCTCTACCATTTACTACAGACACTTCACTTGAACTTGTTCTTCTGTCTACATGATAGACCCGGCAGTACCTACCTCCCAGTTTATTATGGCATAGTAAATGGTGTCCAGGAAGTGTGAGCTATGACAGTACTTCCCAGGCAGGGACTGGCTAACTCCATCAGAAAGTGAGGAATTGGGTGCTTCTACTATGCATCCTCAACACATTGCTTGGCACACAGCTGGCACACAATGAACACCTGGTGAATGAGTGAGTGAGTGAGTGTAAGTGTTGGGGAGGGAGGCTTGATGTTGAAATTAAGAGTCCCAGGAAAGGTCTTTGGGAGGAACCTACCTGCCTCAGCTCAGAAGACAAGTAAGGCCATGGACAGGAAATTGTGGGTCAACTTGAATTCCATGCAATCATATTCCAATGGCCAAAGATGGTCAGGTCTAACTTAGGGCCCATTAAAAAAAGAAAAAAAAAAAGGAACCATTTGCAGAAAATGGTCAGAAAATAAGCTACATCTTTGTCATAGCAACTGGAGGCAGAGCTAGAAGCCCTCTGTAGCATGGGGGGAGTCGAACATTCTACCCTGCTCTGAAGCAGCTAAGGCTAGGGCCCTTCTTCAAAGCAAGCAAGCACTGGATGGAATAAACCCGGGCACAGCAATGATGAAGCATGGGGTCTTGGCAGGAACTGCCCCAAAGTAATATTGCTTAGAACTCAAGAGATGATTACTGAGCTTCTCATGGCCCTCCAGGTAATCTTGCCTGGCACAAGAATGCAGATGTTTTCCAACCTTGTCTACAAGGAGTTCCCCCGCACCCCCTTGCCTCGTGATGATTCTGTAATGGGTTGCAGAGTTCATGTCTGCTGAAGCTGCACGGCCTCCTGACACTCATGGGTCCTTATTCTCATAGAAGGGACTTGCCTGTTGTGGACTAACTTCTGCAAGCTCTGGAGGGGTGGAGTTGGGGTACCCAAGCACCCAGGAAACAGGCACAGGGAATAAAGGGCTGACATCTACCTCAGGTGACTGCTAGCAGGGCCCAACTGGGAGGATGTGAGAATCCTTTATTCCAGGATAAATCTTTTGTTTTCCTATTTCTCCTTTGTGGCACCTATCACTGCTAGAATTTAACGATTTTGAGTATACCTATGAAAGTAACAGCTTAAATTTTCCCTCTTGCACCAAATTGTAGAGTTTCAAAAGGGGCAAGACTACTTCTGTCTTGTTCGTTATTGCTTCTTCAGCCCCTGGTATAGGCCTTATTGGTGACGGGCCCTCAAGAAACATCTACTGAGTAAATGAATCGAAGGTATTTTACATAAACTTCAATTTGGTTTCAAGGCCATTATAATATACTTGTTAAGGATATAGGTTTGAAATCTGGGTTCACTTCCTTGTGACTTTGGAAAAGTTGCTTGAATCTTTTTATTAGTTTCCTGATTCTACTTGTAACCAATTATTATAAACTTGGTGACTTAGAACAACAAACATTTATTCTTTCATATTCTGGAAGCTAGAAGTCCAAAATCCAGTAGGGCCATACTCCCTCTGGGGTTCTGGGTATGTGGCTGTGTCCCTCTGGTCTCTGCTTATACCTTCGCAATGCCTTCACCTGCTTGGGTCTGTAAGACTCTCCCTCTGCCTCTACCTTACAAGGACACCTGTAGCCATTTAAAGCCTACCTGGATGATGTCATCTCAAGATCTTTAAGTACATGTGTGAACATCTTTTTTTCAAATAAGTTAACATGAATAGGTTTCCAGGGATAAGGATGTGGACCTATCTTTGGGGGGCCACTACCTAATCTATTACATTTATCTAAGGCTCAGGTTTTTATTTGTTTTTGTGTTTTTGTTTGTTTTCTCATCTATAAAATTGGAAATACTGCCTCAGAATTATTATGAGGATTAAGCATGACAATCCATATAAATCTCCTAACATGGTCCATGGCACATCAAAAGCTCTCCATGTATGGTAGTTTCTATAGCTGCCATTATTTCCTGAGGCCGGGAGGTATTATTCCATGAGGCAGGATGTCATTCTCAATGCCCACATGGAAGAGATGATGGAGTTATGCCAGCACTTCAGGTATTTTAAAAATGCATCAGTATCAATATCTCTATGTTGATGAGGCCTGAGCTCAGCCCTCACATCTTTCATTACATTTAGTACTCACAGAAACCTTGGCAAATTGGTATTCTCCCCATTTCATTGAGATAAAAACTAGAGCTCAACTTTCAAAAACCTGGAGTTGGTCACAGAGCTTAACTGTAAACCAAGGACTTCTCATTCCAAGGGCAGATATTTTCAATATTACCTCAGAAAATTCAGGGAAGATGAAGAAAGTTTCAAACACTTATATCTGGATCAATCACTTGTGAGAATATTATGGCAAGAGTTGAACTACAGGGCAGATTAGCGCAGAACTTGAAGCGGTGGTTCACAAATTTCCTTGCACATAGAATCTCCTGAGGGGCGTTTTACTCTCACAGACTTCACACCAGATCAATGAAATCAGAATCAGGGAAGGACAGACCTAGGCATTAGAAATTTTAAAACTTCCCCAGGTGATTTCAGTCACATCCGAGGTTAAGAACTACTGCTCTATCAGTGGTCCTCAAACTTTGGTGGGCTTCAGAATCACCTGGAAAGGTGGTCACCTGGAAAAATGGAGGGGCTTAGGGTCTCACCTGCTTCAGAGATCACCAGGTGATCCTAACATCTATTGAAGTTTGAGGATAACTACAGCAATACCTTTCAGCTCCTTTATTTAGTCAAACAACTGTACTAGGCTTTGGAGCAAGTGGGAGGCACAAATAATACAGGACTCAGGATCTCAGGAGGTTCATGGCAAGCTGTTCCCAGCCCTCTCAAATCCCTCTCCACACTAGCTTCGCTCCAGTGCTAGAATGGGTGATCCAAGAGGCTTTGCTTGAAATGAAGATGCTCAATAAACATGTCTTTTATGAGGGAAGAAGAAGCAGAGAGAGAGGAAGAACACACGTGAAAACAGGTATCACATAGTTGCGTGATGGGGAGCAGGTTGAGCACTTAAAGGACAAGGCGGGATCAGGAAAGACTTTGGCAGTGGTGAGTGTGAGCTGGGTCTTTAACGATGACCAAAGTCAAGAATGGGTGCAACAAAGTTTGCACCCATACTTGAAAGAGGATGAGTACCATTGAACTGTTTGGTTCTAGAGCACAGCTAGCTAAGATGAAAGGGAGGAGCAGTGGAGATGAGGCAGGAGCCAGCAGGTCAAGCACTTTGTACCAGGTCTCTCCCTCCCTCTTGAAGAGGCCTCGAGGTCTGAATATCCTCCAGAGACTTTTGGCAAGGCTTGATCAAAGCATAGGTCCAGGACTAGCTAGGCCTTCTGTAATTCCTGTGAGCAAGATCCCAGGTTTCTGGAAGCTTGGAGGCTAACTCCCAAAGCCACTTCTGAAGTATGTGGTCTAGGAGGTTCCCTCAGGAGGAGGCAGTTTTAAATCCAAACAAAAACATCTCCAGGTAAGGAAAAAGACAACCTGGGAAAGTCAAGAAGCTCTATCTCTGCTGCTTCCATATTACTTAAAAGTCAAAAAATGGGCCTTGTGTTAACCAGCAATTACTGAAAATGGTACCAAGGGAGTAAGGAATCTGAGATCCATGACAGGTGGTGGATAAATATTGATCTCAAATTTAAATGGTAAAAACAGGAGCACAAATATTTCCAAGTTTGTTCAATGGCTTCTGACTGGAGTTGGGTGGGGGCTGCTGAGAGGAAGGGGTGAGGTCTCACATAGCTATGGTAGCTATTTGCCAAGCACCCTACGGGCCTCATTCCTCTAAGTTGAACACCCCACTGACAGCAGCAGGTAGGGGAGGTGAGGAATGACAGGAGGGACCAGGTGTAAGAGCTAGGGCGGGAGAGGGTGGAGGCAGGTCCTCTGCTGCAGTGATGGTGCTCAGTGGTGGCCCGCTCCCTTGAGTGGGCTTTGAAGAGTCAAGATGGAGCAAAGTGTCATTTTCCTGCTATTTTATGACAGAATTCCATAGCCCTCATCTTGAAGTGTCCTTCCCCTAGACTTAGCAAGTACGAGGATCAACAAGAGAGCTGCTGGTTTGAAGGGGGACTGATTTCCATGCTATATGCCATATGCTTCCACACTAGGTTCTGGGCAAAGGGACCAAGAGCTCATTGACAGTAAAAGATAAAGCAAACGTAGCAGAGCTGGCAGGAGGCTCCCTGAATACAGTCATATACACAGGTCCCTGCTCTCCTATCAATGATTCCTCTTATACCACTTCCAGACCTAGACCACATTTTTTAAAAAAAATGTCTGTAAAGGAAAAGGAAACTAACAGCAGAGAGTAATTTTGGTGGGGAAAACCTTCTTCGAGGAAATGACAATGACGCTATGACCTGCAGGAGGTGAAAAGCAAGGGAAAGAACTCTGGGTAGAAGGAAGAGTGCGTGCGACTATCTTCAGTCAGGAACAAACACGGCTTTCTGGAAGAAGCTAAAAGAAGATGATGGGACTGGTACAAAGGAGATAGTGCAAGGTGAAGGTCAAGATATAGAGGGATGACTGGGTCATTAGGGTCCTATGTGCACACACCCAATTGGGACCCTAAAGCCGGGATTTCCCAACTGGTTCTGTGGTTCCATTCCTGTTCTTTATGTAAACCAGCATCAAATTATGATCCCTCTGGCTTTAACCCACAATTATTTTTTTCTCCACAAAAGAGAGATTACATCAGATATGGCTTTTCTCTGATAGTTACTGATCAGATTATAATCATTAATAATAATCCCTTACACATAAGTATTTTAAAGCATTATAAACAGAGGCCAGTTTCCACTTGCAAATAGTTCCCTGTGCTGACAGATTAGATTTAGGGTATTTTGTCCTTTTTCTTTCTAATGAAGACTTGGCTTCCTTCATCTGCTAGGGTTTTATGTATAGCAGGGAAGTTTACGCCTGGGCTCTTTTGAGCCTGGGCCCTAGATTTGCCATCACTCTGAGCTCCCTTTTGCTCACTGTGAAGTTTTTAGAAAAATTTCTTTTTATAAAAAGTTGTACCTAGAACTTTAAAGCTGGGAATAATATGAGTATCTTGTGTTGTAGGGAGGGTCACCCAAAGTCCTAGCAATCGTCTATGAGCAAAGTGTTATCCAACAGAAATACAACATGAGCCACAAGGCAAGACACGTGTGGCTTTTAATGTATTAAAATACATTAAAATTAATGTATTTTACTTAATTCAATGTGAAAATATGGTCATTTCAACCTATAATTAACATGAAAATTATTGATAAGATATTTAAAGCTTTTCCTTAATTAAAAGTTTGAAATCCAGTGTGTGTTTTAAACTTGCCACATCTCATTTTGAAGTGGTCACATTTTGAGAACTCGATAGCCACAGTTGGCTGGCGGCTGCTGCAGTGGACCATGCAACATTGGAGCCTGAGAACAAGGAGGGCAACAGATCAAGGATTGATGCTGTCCTTTTTATGGTGAAAACACTGAGGCTCAGGGCTTATCTGCCAGGAGGCTGACTTATGGTGGATTTGGGCTGGATCTACAACCTAGGTTCCTGCCAAGTCCTCTTTCCCCAGATCACACAGCCTTCCTCTTGGGAACATGAAGGACTGTGGGGACTAGAGAACCAGTAGTGTGCACCTATCTACTCTGGCTACCGTGATGGGGCTCCTACAAAGTCAGTATCATCTCTCATTTTCTGTAGGAGGTTACGAAGGCTCCAAGTGTTTTTGGTACTGACAACTGCAAAGTGACATCCTTTAAAGAAAATGATGCTATCAATTTTGGGAAGATAATGCTTAAGGTGAAACCTGCTGAACTGGGGAGACTTAAATGACATATGGCTACCGTAAGGAATCCTTCCATCCAGCTACCAGTTTTGAAGATAGAACACAAGCTTGATAAGCTATCAGAGACCACAGTTCCAGGAAGATTGTCAACTTGCCAAATGACAAAGCCATCCCCATCTTGCCACTATCACCCACTGCATTGTCCCAGATATATACAATTGGGAGCACAATGAGATGACTCAGCTACCCATTTGGATGAGCTGAAAGTCCAGCTCCAGAGTAAAGGTGAAGGTCAGGCAATACCATTGAAATAGGCCATTTGTGTGTCAAGAACAAGTCAAGTAACAGAGTGGGGATGAGAGGAAGCAACTACTCCTGACCTAGAGAACCTGGTCATGGTCTTCAATGTGACACTCTGAGGGAAGACACAGCTAAGGAATTGAGTCAAGAATGCATCTGCCTTTTGTGGGCTGTGCAAGTTAACTATCTCATCACACACAGACAAGTGGCCCCCACACATGCTTAACAGATAGAAATCCCCCTGCTCCACAGATAAGCAAAAGGAAGCTTGGTGTCATGGCAAGTCCAGGGTCTTGCTCAAAAGAGCCTGGCTGTAAACTTCCCAACTATACATAAAGCTCTAGCTGATGAAGGAAGCCAATTCTCTGTTTTTAAAAAAGGGACAAAAATACCCCAAATCTAGTCTGTCAGCACAGAGAGCTATTTGCAGTTGGAAACACGTCTTGGTACTTTTAAAAATGATCGGCTCTCTCCCTTTCTGCTACCTAGGGGTGCAATTTCCAGTCCTTTATCCAAAAGAAACATTTGGTTTTCTGCAGAGAACCTCTGAGACTTCTCATAAGTGAACATGGAGGAAGGGAAAGAGGCCCCTATGGTACCCAAGTACCACCCCATGGTGAAACTGAGGTGAGGTCCCAGGAGACGGATTTATTTCAGGAGGTACTTGCTTCCGAATAATTATTTCAGAAATTATCCCCATGACCCATCAATAGTAACTTTGAAGGGCTCTTCCCTCGAGCAGCCTTGGAATTTCATTTCCTGTTGGAAAGGATAAACAGGTAACTGTTGAATTCTACTGACTGAATGGAAACCTAGGAGAGAGAGGCTGGGGAGCCAGGGTGGCATGGATAGGGGAAACAGAGCAGCTGGATGAAGAGGAAGGCATTAAACTATATCACTCGATGGATTTGATTTGACTACTTCTTCATGTGAATGCAATGGAGACAGTGCACTTAGCTGCTATGTTAGACAGGGATCCCTGGATTGGCCACGATGGGATCTAGGGGCTGTCACTCACTACCCATGGCCCTCAGCCAAGTCCACTCACCCCTATGAGCCTTAGTTGTTTAATTGTTCTACTGCACAGGGTGGTGTGATTCAAATGATGCACTCGACATGCTTAGCATGCTTAGCTTCGCACCCAGTAGGAGTGACACATGGCAGCTATGAGACAGCTGGCAACCCAAATGATTGTATCGCATGCCAGACATTGTGTTAGATGTTAAGAACACAGCAATAGATAAGACTTTGAACAGGCAAGCATCAAGTAGATAATTTCAATACATCATGGAAAGGATTCTGATCAAGACAGATGTGGGGTATTATTTTCAGGCCCAGTGGATTGATGAATGAATTTGTTAATTTTCTGTTTCTCACTCAAGGCGGTCCACAGAGGTCGGTACAGTGCCTGTTTTGTTCAGTAGTATGTCCATAAGGGGGACTGTGGAGGCTGAGGGGAGGTGCTAAGAAATACCTATGGTGACCCTTAAAGAAGGAGCTAGAGAGTGAAGAACAGGGTTATGGACAGCCCAGTCAGAGGAAGCTGCATGAACGAAGGCATAGAGACTGGAAAGAGACTGTATCTTCAGGGTATTTAGATACAGGTTGTTGAAACAGATAGAGTATAAACCATGTGGATGAAGGGTGAAATGAGACCATGGAGAACCTTGTTTCCAAGCTAGGAAGTGGGTCACGTGTGTGGGTGAGCATTTACGAGTGGAAGGCCAATTGCAAACTCAGGATGACTGAATAAGCTCTGAAGTCTACCCCAGCCCTAGCACATGTCTGTTTTGCCAAACTGCCTAAGAATCCACGATTTTTTTTAGAAAGTCCAAAGTAAAACCATATTTACCAAAAGTAGCTGTCACTTCTTATTTTCCGATTAGCTTATCGGATTTGCTAGCCAGATGAATTTTCACAGCTCCATGAGACAGGTACTTTTATTACTCCACATTGCAGTTGAGAAGAATAAAGCACAGACGGTTGAACAATTTGCCAAAAATAACATAACATAGCAAGCAAATGGTAGAGGCAGGATTCAAACCTAGTCAGTCGCCTTGGGTTGGATCTGTTCTCTAAACTCCTGTATTATCTCAAATCTATCCTCCAATTCACTATTTTTCTCTTTAGCTAAGTTCACTCACTGTTTAACTCATGAAGTTATAATTTCCATGACTCTGATTTTTTAATTCTAAAGTTTTTGTCCTTTTGAATCTATCTACTTTTCTATTATCCTGTATTTGCCCTATGGTTTCTATTTCCTCTTTCACAATGAGACATTTTAAAACACATACTCTTTAGATTGGTCCATTGTCTTTAGGGTCTATGTTTGGACATTTCCATGTTTTGTCTACTGACTGCTGCTAATGGTGGCTTCCCCTCATTCTCTCACATGCCCTATAATTTTTGAAAGTAAACGCAACATTAGCAGGAGTTTTTCCTTGTTGTTTTTGTTTTAATTTTGCTTTTGGTGAGAGACCCTCACACAGTGGAATGTTGAGACATTTTTATGAGCTGGTTGGAGGTTTTTGACTGTCAAGTTCTCATAGTTTAACCAACTGTAGACTAAGTTTTTATGGTTCTTGGTTTGTGGTTTGTGGCTTGTGTAGCATGAGAAGAATCCCAACCCCACACCTGTGTGTTGGGAAGGATGGGGCTCTGATTTCTTGTGGGTGATTTCAGTGGCCCAGGATGGGGATAGATGTCACACCACATTCTCACCAGAATTCACCTTATTTCACAGTCAAGCCAGTTATTCCTCATCCACAGCCTAATAAAGGCGTTCATTTCCTGGGGCCTCAACTCTGATCTCCATGGGATGCAGACACTCCAGCCCTTACAAAGGATAACACTGCCTGTATTTTCATATGAATTTTTGCTTATTCCTCCTCACTGACCACTGCTCTAGCATTGAGCCTGCTTTTCATTTACTGAATCTGGGGAGTTCTCTTTTGCATACCAGCCCGACAATGGATGTTGTTGTTTATTTCTAGCAGCATCTCTCTGTGGTTGGAGAAAATGCCCCTTAAAGTGCAATCTGTCAGTGACCAGAAGACTTGGATTATGCATTTAGATCTCAGTCTCAGCCCTTCCAAAGACTTCCAAGGTCATGGAGGACAGGCAGCTTTTTCTAATCTACAGATTCTAATTCTTCAAATAGGACTCAGACTGGAATAGGAATCAATAAGGATTTAAGCAATGAATCAATAGGTAAATTAAGCAGCTTTCTCTCTGATTCTAAACGAGAATTAAAGACAATATTATAATTCTCTTCTAGAAAAAGATGATATCAAGAATCCCCAGGAAGCTACCCAAGCTCTCTGGAAAGTTGTATTGAGCAAAGGAATATGGGGCCTGCCTTCATCTGCCCTCTGGACAGCAGGTTCACCACTATTGGACTGCTTCCTTCTTGAAGGTCACACACTCTGGATTACAGTGCTGGTTTGGTAGAAATTCTAGGTCTGCCTGATGGAGTTCTTGACCTGTGGTTTTGCTGCCTTTCTTAGGACATACCAATGCCCTCCTGTATCCATAACTGGAGTGTGATCAATAACACACAGTGATACAATTTCTCTGTTGGTTCCACAGGAGCTTGTAGAATAAGTTCACATATTGGAAGGACATGGCACAGAACAGGCTCTAAGCTAATGTTTAGCACCCTTTATTTCCTCTTCTCCATTCATTGTACTTGATGCCTAAGATGGAGAGAAACACCACACAATCCCTGTTTTAATTCTTCATTAGCAAAAGAATATCCAGATCAAATTAAAAATCATGAAAACTCTTTCTCTGGTTTAAGGTAAAAAGACCTTTCTATCCATACTGCCATCCTAAAATGGCTAATTAAGCATAGTCAGCAATAAACTGTGCCTATTATTATTTGATAAAGTAATCACTCCTCGGAGAGGAAACAGAATTCCAAGTGCATATGTCAGCAGACAACAGAGAGCTGATCACCAAAGGCCACCTTGACAATGACTTTTGAGTTTCTTTTTCCTTTATCATCCCAGAACTTAGAATGGTGCCTGAACTAAAGTGGAAACTCAGGAAGCTGGTTGAATGTATTTGTGCACATAAATATGGAGGCAGCGGCTCTTTAGATAGGTGTGACTCATCATCTCACACACCTTTATTGAAGATTTACTATAAGTAAGAGTGTGTGGGAGATTTTGAGATGAAGAAAAGGAAGAAAGCAAGAAAGTAAGCAAAAAGAAAAGCAAGATAGAAATCCTACCTACAAGGACCTTCTAGGCTTATGGGACAGATCCACAGGTAATTAAATTACTATCATATGACATAGAAAATGCTAAGAGAGGAACGGATAGAAGGACTATGGGAATTCCAGAGAGGGAAAGGCCTCTTCCTGTTGAGGAACTAGATAAACCTGTGAATAATATAGAATTTATGCTCAGTCTTAAAGGAAAACTAATTTGTTGGCTTGCAAAAGTTAGAGGATGGGTATTAGCAAAGAAGGAAAGACAATCAGAGATAAAGAATAGTATACACAGAAAGAAATAGAATGTGGCTAAAGATACACAAAGGGGCATAAGGGGGACTAAGAGGAAATATGGCTGGAAAGTCAGGTTGAGTCAAACTGTGGGGGCTTTGAATGCATCCTGATTTCCCACTGCAGGACATGGGGTCTTTATAGAGTAGCCAATGCTTAGCATATGGCCAGGCTTAATTAATGCTAAGCAAGAACTTCATAGCAGGAACCTGTTCCCCACATGTACATAGGAAGCTTCCATCTGTATGCACAGGCAATTACAAACATTCCAAATACTCTGTCCTGAACCCTGCAAACACATCAAATGTTCGTTGTAAAAGGTCACCCAGCACACAGCTCTGATCAATCCTGGCTCAGGCTGAATCAAATCCCCTAAATAAGATCCACTAGATGTAGTGTCAGGAAGGTCAGAAACAAGCCCATTTCACATCTTGAAGCATTTTTACCATGTGGAACATTTTAGAGGAAGAAGGGAAAGGAAAGAAAAAAAAATGTCTCCAGAAATAATAGAATTCCAAGTAATTAAATGTTAAATGATCACAAAGTAAGCTGGGAATTTATTTTGGCCACCACCTTCTACTAGTGATCTGAAAAGCAGCAGATTGCAAAGAAAACCATGCCAGGATTAAAAATGGAGTTTCACACCTCCCTCCTGGCCTTCTCTGTGTCCCCCACCCACCCCAGCCCAATACCTTTGTCAAATTCACTTGAAATGTTCCATGGTGAGGTAGGCACTAACTCAGCAGTGACTGACAACTCTGTTTCTGAAAAGAGAAAGAAGGGAGGGGAGAAAGAGAAGGACAGTATTAAATACAGTGACTTATGGGTGGTTAGAAGCATTATGCATTTCCAGAGGGCCTGCCTTAGGAGGGAGCAGTCCCCTTGCTTAATAAACTGGAGTAGCTGCTCCAGTGGCCACACAGAGGTACCTGCATCTTAAAGGCCATCCAAATAAACAATCCATAGGCCAGATGTGGTGACTGTTGCTTTAAAACTCTGGTTTGAAAATTAAATTTAAATATTACATTAACAAACAGACAGAAGTAAGTGGCCATGCATTATCAAACATGAACTCTTCCTTTACTTGTTAGAAGACCAGTCTTAGACTAATATATTCAGAAGTTGCCCCATGGAAAATATGAACAACATTGTCCTTGCAACTGACTCCATTGGTCACATCCGGGAATTAGCAGCTGGTCTATGAATAGAGAAATTCATTTATCTGCCATGGCACTTTAAGTCAAGACAAACAAAAGTTGAGCATTTGAACCCAGAGAATCATTTGTGGTAACTAAACTTAAAAGGTGATTTTCAAAGCCACCATCAATTAAAACAAACATGCAAATCAACACTCTAAAGGATATAATATACTATGACGATTTAGAAACTTTTCAATAGTAAACTGTGATATACAAATGATGCTTTTGTTGTTTTTGATCATTTAAACCAGCATGATACTAATCTATTTTTTAATTAATTTTTTTTTAATTTTTACAGATTGCATTTTGATTCATTGTACACAAACGGGGTACATCTTTTCATTTCTATGGTTGTGCACAATGTAGATTCATACCATTCCTGTAATCATACATGTATGTAGGGTGATGATGTCTGTCTCATTCCACCATTTTTTGTACCCCCACCCCTCCCATTTCCCTCTACATAATCTAAAGTTCCTCCATTCTTCTCTCACCCCTACCCCCTTATCCCCACTATGTATCATCATCCACTTATCAGGGAAAACATTAGGCCGTTGGGTTTTTGGGATTGGCTTATTTCAGTTAGCATGATATTCTCCAATTCTATCCATTTATCTGCAAATTCCATAATATTATTCTTCTTTATGGCTGAATAACATTCCATTGTGTATATATACCACAGTTTCTTTATCTATTCATCTGTTGAAGGGCATCTAGGTTGGTTTCACAATCTAGCTATTGTGAATTGAGCTGCTGTAAACATTGATGTGGCTGCATCACTGTAGTATGCTGATTTTAAGTCCTTTGGGTATAAACCGAGGAGTGGGATAACTGGGTCAAAAGGTGGGTCCATTCCAAGTTTTCTGAGGAATCTCCATACTGCTTTCCAGAGTGGCTGCACCAATTTGCAACTCTACCAGCAATGTAAAAGTGAGCCTTTTTCCCCACAGCCATGCCAACATCTATTATTGTTTGTGTTCTTGATAATAGCCATTCTAATTGGAGTAAGATGAAATCTTAGAGTTGTTTTGATTTGCATTTCTGTAATTACTAGAGATGTTGAACACTATTTCATATATTTATTAATTGCCTGTATATCTTCTTCTGTAAAGTGTCTGCCCAGTTCCTTGGCCCATTTATTAATTGGGTTCTTTGTATTTTTGGTGTAAAGTTTTGAAAGTTCTTTATAAATTTTGGAGATTAGTGTTCTATCTGAAATGTGTGTGGAAAAGATTTTCTCCCACTCTGTAGGCTCTCTTTTCACATTATTGATTGTATCCTTTGCTGAGAAAAAGCTTTTTAGTTTGAATCCATCCCATTTATTGATTCTTTCTTTGATTTCTTATGCTCTGGGAGTCTTGTTAAGGAAGTCTGGTCCTAAGTCAACATGATGAAGATTCAGGTCTACTTCTTCTTCTACTTGGTGCAGGGTCTCTGGTCTAATTCCTAAGTCCTTGATCCATTTTGAGTTGAGTTTTGTGCAAGGTGAGAGATAGGGATTTAATTTCATTTTACTGCATATGGATTTCCAGTTTTCCCAGCACACTTGTTGAACAGGCTATCTTTTATATATATTTTAATAGGGACTACACTAACCTCCCTTAGGCTGGGTCTGCATACACACACACACACACACACACACACACATTACTCACCATATTACAGAACATTAGTGCTGGACTGGGTCTTAGAGGGTCCAAGGACATCAGAAGTATGGCACACATGGTGTCAATACTCCCCTGCACTCAAGCAGTCCCTTCAATCCAGTGCAGACATTATAAATCTCTTATGGTTTTTTTTTTTCTTTTTTAGTACAAGGGATTGAACCAAGGATACTTAACCACTGAGCGCCACCCCCCCAGCCCATTTTTTTAAATTTTGAGACAAGGTTTTGCTAAGTTGCTGGGGGTCTCCCTAAGTTGCTGAGGCTGGCTTTGAACTTGCAATCCTCCTGTCTCAGCCTCCCAATCTACTGGGATTACAGGCATGGGCCACCTGGCCCAGTTCTTATGGCTCTTTTTACCTGTAGCCTATCATCTTCTGTAGATTCTTTCCAATACAGTGCATTTTAGGTAACCACTAAAAATGGGCCTGGGTTGGAACACAAGTTGAACTTTAGTAGGTAGAAGAACTAGAATTCAAATCCAGGTCCATCTGACTGACTGTACAGCCCACATAGCTATCTAGTACTTGAGTCTATGAAACCAGACATTTTCTGTGACTTTACCTCTGGCTTCACTTTTTCAGAGAAAAGTGCACCCTCTACAATTCCTTATTTATTGATAGCAACCTTCTGCCAAATAGTCATAGAAGGCACACATCCTTGTCACTGACTGAATGTTGCCAGGGACAGAATGTTTGCCACTGAGACCTTGTCAAGGCCCACTTCCAGTGTGTCTACCTGCCACTCGCAGCAGAGACAAAAGGGTTGTTTGGTTTGAGCAGACCACCTTAGCTTCCTGTTTCCTTGTCTAGAAACATGTGGGACAGAAAGTGGACAAATGACACAGACCCTTCCTACCCATGGTAGCCCCTGTCCTTCATGTTGAGCCAGAAATAGCAGAGTGGTTGAGAGGGATCTTCAGGCAGAGGAGCAGCATGGCAGGATCTCATAGCCCATTAAATTCCAAAGCATGAAACAAAAAGAAAAACATCCAAATAGATAAAAAGCTTTAACACAAAATCACAGTGGCAGGAAGGGCTCCTATCACCCCCTGTCCTTAGATGGGGATTTCACGCAAGGGATGTTACCAGGAAGAGCCAAAGATCTCCCTTTTGGGGCCTTCCATGTGTGACTCAACTGCCGCTCCACCCTGACTCCCATCCTGCTGCCACCAGCTATTCTGCCATCCTATCAATCCTTGACTGTAGTGTCATGGACAACTGTGACTTGTCTTTCAAAAAAGGCTCATGGAACACTCAGATACCCAGATTTCAGGGAGCGGAGATTTGGAACAGAAGCATGGCAGAAGGCGTGGCGTTTCAGGCAGAGTGGGGAGTGGTGTGATTCGGACAGAACTTCACAGCATTTACTTTCAATATTTTCATAGGTTCGTCTTACTGCTGTTCACAAACTGCCAGAAATATAGATTTCATTTTGCAGTATTAACTTCCTAGAAATTTAGCTATATGTCACTTGGTTTTTCCCACCTGAGTTTGAATTGCTGATTGAATGTAATTTGGGACCGATGACAAATGAATGGATTCTTGGAAATGCTAACAGTGAAATTGTTCTCCACCTGTCCCTGGACACTAATTACCACTCAGTTCTTGGGCAACAGCAAAGATAATTCCAATTTGCAAGCTCATTAAGGGATTGTGCTGATTCTGAGGAATTTGGTTCTCAGCCTCAAGATTGATTGCTTTAGATAACCATATGTTCAGCTTCTCAGATAAAATGATAATAAAAACACAAAATATTTTAAAATATGAATAATAACCAGAAAGTATTATTTTCTGAAACCACATTCTTAAAGGAAAGACAGTTATTTTATGTAAAAACATAAATTTTAATATCAGTAATTCTCCCTTACAAAATGATGCTTAAAATTTTTTTTTTTTCCTAAAAGGCTGAAGTTCAGGTGAACAAAACGGGGCATACCTCAACTGGAACTATGTCAATTTCATGGCCAGCGGTCTTGACTCTGTGGGATCCACTAATGGATGGAGCTCCTCTACCATTCTCAATCTGGTAAAAGGATGAGCCAAGTGTATTTACTATCGGACCAGTAGCCTCTCTAGCCTCTTGCTATCACTATGTAATAGCTAGCTAATATGTGCCATTTAGGAGAGCATAGAATATTCAATGGAAATATACACCTACATTTAAATAGCAATTTATTCCACTTATGAATTGTGTGATTGTGAGCCAGTTATTTGACATCTTTGACTTCTACTTTCTCATCTATAAAATGGGAATAATAAAATCCACCTCATGGAACAGCAATGAAGACTGAATTCCCTCATAGACCAAAAGGATCCTGCACAGTGCCCAGTCTTGAGAGGGGACTTCTCTTCCATCTAGTGAGTCAGACAGGAACCATCCTCGACATGGACATACTCTGTTAGCTGCTATGTCACTGTGTTTGAAATAATGCATTTGCCATGCTCTTTAAAAGACTGTATTTCACATGCTCCACTAATCCAAGCCAATCTTTTCATTTTGTGAGGTTTTCCTGAATTGGTCACCAGTTCTCTAGGAACTTAAGTGTTTATATGTGGTTTTATCCAATTTAAGCAAATCAAGTATGTTTTAGAAAACTTCAGCCCTTATCTTTCTCAACCTCTGTAGGAGAGCAAACCTCAAAAGCTATTCTTCTGATTTGATCAATAGGAGCTATTATCTTTGCAGTTTCTCTGATGATTGACTTTTTGGCAGCGATTCTGCAAACCATAAGGTTTTGGTATTTAAGCCTGAACAGTGGGAGTGTTATTTGGAAGAAAGGAAAAAATATATATATAAGCCTTGAATCCTCCCCTCAATGATGAAAGTCTGGGCTCTCCAAAAGGATTACTGGTTCATCTCAGCATTTGGCAGGTAGAGGCCGAATGTCCACAGGATGTGGAAGCTCTTCCAAGATACACCCAGCCATGCCACATCCTGCATCCCTGATCCAGAGATGCCTGAGGCTTCATAGGCACAGCAAACTCACAAGATGAGTGGTTGGCCCAATGGCCACAAAGGCCAGGTGCAATAGAAACGAATGGCTACACCAGCGCCATTTTTGACTGGAGTTAATGAGTCCTAGGACTTAACTTAGCAAACTACAAACTACACTTTTGGCGTCCATAGACTTTTGTAGAGACATTATTATAGGGGCACAGTAGAGGGTTTGAGGGCATAAGGGAGAAAAAAACAAGGTTCTGGACCCTCTTTCAACAGGAACAAAATAATCTACTTTTATTTATAATATTTATTCAAATGTACCAATGCAATCCTACATCATGTACAACCAGAAGAATGAGAAGTTTCACTCCATCTACGTATATGTCAAAATACATTTACTATCATGTATAAGTAATAAGAATAAAAAATATATATGAAAAATTTTATTCAAATGTTGTGAAGGTCTCTAAGACTTTAACATTTTTTAAAGTCATGTTACACGAGGGCCTCATTTTACAGATAAAGAAAGTGAGGCCCACAGTAGTCAAGTGGCTTTGTCAAAATCACAGTCCTATGACAGAGCCAGTACTTAGAAATGGCTTGGAAATTAGGACGAGTCAGCTTCTCACTGAGCTCCCTTTTTTCTTGCCTGCAATCTTAAGATGGGATAGGTGTCGTCAGAGCTGAGTTCTGACACACTCAAGGAATTTCCAAGCAGCAGGATCAGACATACAAAAGGGGTACATTTTCCTGCTCTGCTTGGGCCCCTTTGAAAGGACAAGAGGCAGTGATGCTAAAAACCTGAAGATCTCTGGTGGACAGTGATATTTCAGATGTTGCTCAGTGAAGGCTCTAGCTTTGGTTCCTTCCTCTCTCTAGAGAAGCCTACACCTACTGGGTAAATCACCTCAACCTTGACACTTATCTGAGTAATAGTCTGTCTGCCTCAGTGGACAGAAGACTCCACTCCCCACAGTGAAGAGGGTCAAGGGGCCCAGGCACTATAGCAGCCTTAGCCTCACAAGTACTCCACAGCTAGGGCCCTGAATGAGGGGTCCTCTCCACTCTGGGGTCTCAATGTACTTACTGAGGAAAGAGAAGAATCAAAGTCTTCCACACCCATGTGGGATAGTCAGGAATGGAAAACACCATGTTCAATATCCACAATGACATCATACCCTCAGTGCCCTCCAATTTGGATATCCAATATAATCTCTAAATGAAATTATCGAAATAGTCACAAAGAGGATGGTCCAGTCCTTAAACCTGAACCCGCTGCTCAATTACCCAACCACGCCACCTCAAGTCATTCCTTGCTTTTTGTCTTGGTAAGAAAAGTGATTATTTTATAATTAGTGCAATGATTGAACATGTGACAAAAGCATTAATTTCTTGAATAGTATTCAAAATATCTGAAAATTTGAAGAAGTATGCACAGATACAGTGAGAACTTCAAAAATCAAAGTGTACATATGCATTCTACGGTTGTGTACAACAAATTAGAACGAATAAAAAAATTAAATAAAAATAAAAGAATAAATATGTAAATAAAAGGAAAGAAAGAAAGAAAAAAAAAACCTAGAACAGGAACAAAAGGTGCCCAGGTTTTCTCAATGCCTGAGAGGTTCTACTGTGTGCAGCGATCTTCTCAAGGACTCTCTAAGGGAAGGACCAATATTATCTCCATTTTTATGATTGCAGAAGCTGAGGTTGAAATTACAAGGCTCGTCCCTCTCAGATTATGGCGAGGGGGGGTGGGCGAGGGTGCACTGTGATGAAAAACCCAAAACCCAAGCAGCCTGAGACAGGGACAGAGCATCCCAAGGACAGGCCCTCAGGCCTCTGGCCGAAGCCCCTGCAGCCCTAGAGGTCCCCTGTGTTACTCTCAGCTCTGCAGAACAGGAATGGAAAACCAGACCAGAAAACTCCTTCCGGGTCAGCACTTGGTTCACCAATTCTAGAACCCTAAAAGGATGGCAGAGGACAGAAAGGTGGGAGAGGAAATACTTCCTGATTCACTTAACTGCCTTGTTTTTTTTCCTTTAGAGATACGACATTCTTCTTAAAATTTGTTACATTAAACTTAGGGATCACATGTGCCTCTTGTATTTAAAGTGAATAAAAAAATAATCTGTGCTCTTGAAAGCTACTTCACTGGAAAACTATCATACCTGGGTTCTCTTCCATAAACTGTTCACTCTACAAACATGGGTATAGTCACTTTCTATGTGTCAGAACTGGGATGAAAACGCCTGACCTGGGTCCTTAACACTTTCCCAAACAGCCCAGTCTAGTGGGGGAGGAATCCAGAGACACAGAGAGACCAGGCAACAGCAGGACCTGATGGCACAGCCTTGCCATCCACCTAGCCAGCCACCCTCCCCAGCCAGACTAGACACAGAGTACTGAATAAAATCAAGAGAAAAAAAACCATGGTATAAAGCTGAGATCAAAAGAAAGGGAACTTCACAGGTGCCTAAAAGGAAGAGTAAGAGTACAATGTTGTGGAATGAAAGGTGCCTCTGACTTGCAGAGCCTCTGCCTTGGGGCTAAGTTGTAATGGTCATTTTAAAAAATCAAAGATGTAGCCCTCGGCCAGGGGGAAACTCTGACTGAAGCTGTACCAGAGCCTGGGAGAGTTGCCCCATCTTTGGGAAGGGTCAGAAACACTTCTCCCTAAGGTCCACAGAAGCAGCGAGGACCGTGACAGCCTACCCAGGGCTTGGGGGGGATGCAGGGAAGAGTCTCCACAAGATATCAAAATGGGTGTGTAAAGACCAGAGACTCATACACTCTTCCTGTCCGAAGTGCCTCCCTATGCCCCATTTCTCCCAATAGTCACAGCTGACATAATTGTAGATAGTACAGTATCAAAACTGGGAATCGGATATCTTTCCAATATATGTATGTAGTTTGTCATTTTATCACATGGAAAGATGCATGTAACCAGCCCTGCAATCAAGATAAACATATCGCCTCACACAGAGGTCTCCCTCCCGCTCCCCCAACAGTCCCACCCTTGCCCCTCCTAACCATGCCTAACCCCTGGCAACAGATGGTGGGATCACCATCTCTATAACTTTGCTGCTTCCAAAATGTTCATAAGTGGATTCATACAGTATTTGACCTTTGTAGACTGGCTTTTTCCACTGGGCATCATGCCCTCGAGATCCACCCAATTTGTTGAATGTGTCAACAGTGTTCCTTTTCATTGCTGACTAGTACACCACAGTATGGTGTAACATCCTTTGTTTACCCATTCATCTCTGACATTTGGAGGTTCCCATTTTCTATTACAAATGAATCCATGACGAATCCACCCACGGACTTCTGTGATAAATTATTTCATTAAGAAGGAAATGGACTCCAGAAGGAAGGAGCTGTCGGCAAGAAGCAATAATAAGCAAATCCGTTGGGATGTATGTTGAAGATTTTATATTGGCCTTGGTGCTAAAAATGCAGCATATGATGAGAGTACAACAGAGATGGGCAGCGAGTCCGAAGGCAATCCTGAGGACGAATGCTTGCACCATTTGGGGGAAAAGGAGCTAAAAAACAGAGGGGTGCTCCTTCAAAAGATTGCTCCAGACCGAAGGGGGCCTCTGTATTAAAAAAGCTGTGGCATATTAGTGCAAATAACTCCACAATGACCTCACTCAACTACAGCAACAACAATTTTTTTTCAGTCCAGGGACTTCTAGTTCTTTGTTATTTTTTTTTTTTTGTTTTGATTTTTTTCCTTAAAGACAAAAAGCTCATTCCTGAGAAGGCAGGATCTCCTTAGAGAACTTTCAAAATGGCTCTAACCTTGCTCTTCCTCAGGAGTCAAGGGAGTGAGCCCAAAGTCAGCACCGTCTCATTCACCCCGTTCCCCCTAGGTACTCAGCAGATGCTTGGTGAAATATAAGGATTAGTTTATTTCTGGCCAAGATAAAGAAAAACAAGAGAAAGCATGTTGAAAACACTGAGCTTAGAAATTGGTCTTATCTCCGTATAGAGGCTCCATTTCATTTCCTTTCAGCTGTGGTGGGCACCTTGGGTTTCCAATGATATCAACAAACTTCACTCTTTCACCTTTATTTTCATGTGACCATCCTTCCTCATACACTCTTCCTGTCCAAAGTGCCTCCCGGCAAATTTTCCTTCTTTCTCATCCTGCCTTTGTCTTACAGGGTTTGCCATTTCATGTTCCCTTTATATGGCCTACATACACTTTCATTTCATATTCTTTAATCCATTTTGTAATAAAAGTCAATTACTAGTTATTTTCTCTAGCCATTTCAAAGTCACCAGTCATTCAAAAGAAACAAGGGACCCAAGAAAGAGGCTTTCATTGCTGCCATTCCATCACAGCCTGAGAATTCATTCTCTCCCCAAAAGGAAGTACAAAAGTTCCTTTATTTTTTTTTAGTTTTTATATTTTATTTGTTCCAATTAGTTGTACATGACAGTAGAATGCATTTATACATTTTGATAGATCATACATAAATAGAGTATAATCTCTCACTTTGAGAATTCATTCTTAACTCTTGCAAAAAAACCAGGTCTTGGTTAAATGCTCTACACAATGAGAATAAAGTTAAGATGCCCTGGGTATCCCCTAAAGCCATAGTATATTAGGAGCAGTTTGGAAAACAAATGGTCAGAAAAAGTTTAAAAAACAAAACAAAACAAAACACTTGTGTTCGCCTGGAGTTTAATGCTATTAACTTCATTTGTTTGTTCACTGACCCATCTAACTACTCATTCAGCAAATATTTACTGAGTGCCTCTCTGCTCCAGACCAGCCAAGTGCCATGCTAGGTAGGTGTTTGGATATTACGGTGAAGAAAACCATCACAGTTCTTACATCATGGAGCTCATGTCTGGTAGGCATTCAAAGAAGGAAACCAAGAATTAAAATACAGTATGATAAATGCTGTGAAGGAGGTCTGAGAGAGGGAAGGGCTAGCACAATCTTGAAGGATCCAGCCTAGACCAAAGATTTTGGTCAAGATGAACTTCATGTGGTTTGGCAAGCCAGACATTTAAAAAGACGTAAGAGCCTTTGTAATCTAATCCCCTCCTTTGAACAAAACAGGATTTTCCAATAAATGAACAGTGAACTGAGACCTGGTGGGATATCTCCCTCTTGGAAAGACTGCTGTCCCCATAGACATCTTCACCCATTCTAATCATGTGACTGCCTTTGTCTGCAGAATTTGGTGCTCCGAAGAGGTTTCTGTTGGAAATAGGGGATGTGTGCTCCAATGTCAGTGATTAGACTTTAGCCCTATATACTTCTTCCATTGATTTTTCAACTAAAACTGAGTCTTTTGTGCTTTTATCTTCCTAGGAATATAAATATCTTCTGAGAATGGAGGATTAGTCTAACATACTTGTCTAAAAGCTTCTAAACTCTCAGTCCCTTTTGCCTTTCTAATTTACAGTTAACCCCTCCAAAAGAGAGAAAAGAAGTGCTCATTCAACATAGTGCCATGGGAAGGTTAAATGATTTCTTGTCCAGTCTGCTAGATCCATGATGAAACAGAATCTATGAAAGAATACATGAAGTAGAATTTACTTTCGTTTTGCTGGGGGTTGAACTTGGGACTTCAAGCATACTAGGTAAGCATTCTACCCCTGAGCTATACCCAACAGCCCCCAAACAGAATATCTTATGCATAAATACCATCTCCTTGAAAGAAGGCAATATTGACATCAATAAAATCTTTCTCAAGTTGGAACCTCACACAGAAGGGTAATTCTGTTTCACACTATATTTTTTAAGTCACAACAGAACAACCTGCAGTTCAACAAAAATAAGATAAACTTGCTAATCCAGTGATATCCTGCTTACCACTGAAAAACCTGGAATCATCCTCATTTTCTGCTCTACAACTTTCCACTAATTTTATGTTCCTTTTGGCCACCGGCAAGTGTTCTTCCTTTAATTCTGATTACATAGTCAATTTCTTGAAAGCAAGGATCATGTCTCATGCATCTGTTGTGCCCTCTTTGACTTTTGGAAGCCTGGAATAGGGCAAATGGGAAGCAGCACAGTGAAAGGATGAAGGGTCACTTCTGGAGTTGGACATGTTCAGATCCTGGTTCTACCACATGCTAACTTTGGAACTTGGGCAAGTGACTCCACACTTCCAATCCTCAGTTCCTCATTCATAAATGGGCATAGAGGAATGACCTTACAGATGTGTTATGAAGTGTAACTGGGTAATATCTGAAGATGAGTTCAGTGCTCAACAAATGGTAAGCCTTCAGCAAAGTTGCCCATAACTGTTGAGTGAAGACTGTTTTACTCACCACAGATACAGCATGAAGGGTGTTTGACACAGTGATTCCCAAGCCCAGTTATGGAGCATGTTAAACAAATATAGACCTAGATGCCCTTCAGTAGATGAATGGATAAAGAAACTGTGGTATATATACACAATGGAATGTTACTCAGCTATAAAGAAGAATAAAATTATGGCATTTGTAGGTAAATGGATGATGTTGGAGACTGTTATGCTAAGTGAGATCAGCCAATCCCAAAAATCCAAAGGCCGAATGGTCTCACTGATAAATGAATGATGATGCATAATGCGGGGGAGAAGGGTGGCAAGAAGGGAGGAAGGATAGATAGCATGGAGGGAAGGGAGGGGTGGGGTCGGGGTGGGGGGTAAAAATAATAACAGAAATTGTGACAGATACCATTGCCCTGTGTACATGCATGAACGCACAGATGGTGTGACTCTACTTTGTGTACAACCAGTGAAACAAGAGCTGTACTCCATTTGAAAAAAAAAAAAAAAAAACAAATATAGATTCTTGGACTCTTATCTCTAAACTGTTGAATCTCCCTAGGTGAAACCTACATCATCTATAGTCTAGCATGGTCCTGTACAAACCACCAATGTAGCAAAACCTAAAAAATGATATGGTTGCAAAATGAAATTAATACAGAGGCATTTAAGAATCTAGGGGAAAGGGAGTAGGCACAATACGTGGGCAGAACCTCAATACTGAGGTAGCTCAATGACTATTCACCAAGATAAGAATTGGGACCCCTCCGATGTTGAAATTATGTTCAACTTGAAGTTTTCCTTAATGAGTTGGCCATCAATTCAGCTAAATAAATTTTAAATGAAAAATGATGATCCTATAGGGAGCAGTGCAGTATTGTCTTAACTGAGTTACACAGGTTCTTAATGTTTGTGGAACCCTTCATTAAATGGTCAAATTGGGCACACTCTAAAAATATGCAGAAATCCTACTCAAGGCACAGAAGGAGGAAGAAACAAACCTTTTTTCAGCCTTGATTCTCAGTCACTTAAAGCAGTTACAAAGAGAAGCCCATGTTGGATGTAGCTGAGAAAGCTATTAAGATTCCAAGCACCTTCCAGTAATACAAGTACCTTGTATTTAGGTAGCACTTTTCCTTTCAAGAAAGTCAGTACACAGAACAGACTTTATTAGCTCATGACTCCACACGTAAAGGATCAAGGCCCAAGATAATCATGCCCTGGTTGAATTTGAAGAAACCCAGACTCAGGCGGAGAACCTGCCTAAAGTCCCCTGACATGTCATCAGCTGCCAGAAGAACATAACCATGACCTCCCCTCACCCAATCCTGCTTCAGCTCAGACTCTCCACACCTCGGCTGAGGCCCCTTCCCCAGTTTTAGGGTTATTTTTTCCTAACCCCTCTAGCACACTGTTAATTCAATCAGTTCGAAGTTCCAAAGTGTGAGGAATAAAAGAAAGAGAGAAGAAAAGAACTATTTTCAGAAAAAAAAAAAAAAGAAAAGAATCTATTGAAAGTGTAATTTGTACCTTCTGGCTGTCCCTGGAAATTAGGTATTTAAGTTAATGGGATTGAGGGTCTCCTAGATTAGTGAAAATTATTTTAATCAGAGAGGTAAATTTAGGAGGATTACTATTATCCTGCAAGATAGTAAGATGGTTTTTCTCCAACCATATTAGCCTGGGCGTGTAGAATCTAGATGACTGGCAATTTTCAAATACTTAATTCACCTCAAATTGCTCCAGTTTAAAATGCTTCATCTGTCTGGACTGGGCTTCCTGCACTGTGTCATTATTGATAGCCTGGGGAGATCAATAATTAGAATTAAATAGAGGGAAACATTAAACAGAGCATATGTTGAGATCAGAATCCCTTCCCAGAGCCTTGATCTCTCCTTCTTCTGAAATCCTATATTATTTCATCTGTTCTTTGCCCTTTTTAAGGTAATAGACAATTGCTTGAGTGTTCTTTTTTTTTAGGAAGATTGAAAGCTACTTGAGGTGGGAGGTGAGGATGTGTTTATCTCTACATTACTCACAGTGTCAACCGTTCAGTGGACACATGGTAGACCCTCAACTAACAGTTCTGAATGGCGACACTATAATGGTGACTCTTTCCGTTTATCATCACATTTATTCCTCTAAGGTAGCAGGGTATGTTATAAAATGGCCGCAACTCACTCCTCCCTGTACTCTGGTCTTTTTGCATCTCCTTCCATGAAGAGATGGAGTCTATTTCTCCGCCATTGAATCTGCACGGGCCTTAGGATTTGCTCTGGCTAACACTAGATCAGAGAACCCCCTACCACTGACTTAGGAGCTAAACAAATGGCTGTTGTAAACCACTACATTTTGGAGTGGATTGTTACATAAAATTATTTGTGGGTAACACACCCATTTACAGAAAAGAACTCTAAGGTTCAAAGAGGTTAGGAAGTAGTTCAAAGCCATGGAGTGATGGGATTCAAATGAGTCTTTCTCATTCCAAAGCCCGTGGTCTTTCCACTGAATAAATGGATCAGATTTCAAATGTTCTTGTGCATTCTGAAATTAGTTTGAGAAAGTAAAGGCAAATGGAGAGCCACTCTTTTCGTTGCTGTGAAGCACGGTGGAGAGTCAACCCCATCTGACAGGACCATCAGATCAAGCCTAAGAGGCAAGAGTATAGGACCTCTTTTGATCAAAGATCTGGAAAGAATGGTATCCTCCTGCATATACCCAGAGCTCAACCAATAAGAGTTGCTATTCAAACTTGGTGTTGGCATTTCCTCACCCAATAGACTTCTTCTTATACTGTTATTAGAAAGAAAAATAATTTTCCAGGTAATTGATTTTGTGAGATTTCCTTTCCATTGGCCGTCTGTTGGCCAACAGTCTGACTATTTTGATTTTCAAATCTGATGAAAACAGTTTGAATCCATTCCCAGGTGTCACTATCCACATCTGAAATGGAAGGCAGCCCAATCTGTAGCCTTCAGGCAGCAACCTAGGTTTGGGGGCTGCAGGCATGGGAACTTTCACAAAAATGCAAGGCCATGGTTCAGATTTGTCAAAGGGCCAGTCACATGTGAAAAGGGAGGCTCTTCCCAGAGCTGCCAAAAGGCGCTATTTCCAGAGTCCATTGCAGACAACAGCACTGAATGGGAACACCAAGGCTGCCTTGCACATGATAGATGAGGGGGACTGTCTGCTCAAGTGTGTCACCTACCAAGATGGACAACTTGATCTACGGCTGATAAGAGAATGCTCTTAGTTCTGCTCAGAGAAGGTGTACGCCTGCCCCATATGGAAGGTGGCCATCCATTTTCAGTCAGGGACGACCAAGGTGCTTGGGGGAATTTTGGGGGATGATGGAACTCAGCATGATGGGGTTTTTTCTGCCTCTCCCTGAGTTCACAGTCCCAGTCCCACTGTGAGATAGTTCAGTAGGAGGACTTCCTCGTCTGCAGACCTCCTCACATGCCTGGTACACTGTCCACAGCTTTCCTGACCTGCTGCTTCAGGGTCCCCAGCAAGCATTTCCCCAGCATGTGGGAGGTTAGTTAGCAACCTTATAGTGCGAAGCACTTTTCAATGTTTGATACAAAATTGCAAAGTCAAAAAAAAAGAAAGATGATAAAATGGACTAGAGTAAAAAATTCTACGAGGAAAAAGTGAAAATAATATCATACGACAAAGTCAGAATTAAAAATTCTTGCAGCTCAAAAGGCAAAGGGCTAGCTGACAGAATACAGTAAGCCAAAGCTCCTAAACTTCAGCAAGAAAAAAATATCCAATAATGCAGTAGATAGGTGAGCAAAGGGCATAAATAAGCTATCTATCTATTTATACCAAGGGCGCTCTGAGCCACATCCCCATCCCTATTTTGCATTTTATTTAGAGACAGGGTCTCACTGAGTTGCTTAGCACCTCACTTTTGCTGACTGGCTTTGAATTCATGATCCTCTTGCCTCAGCCTCCCGAGCCACTGGGATTACAGGCATGCACCACCTCAACTGAACCATGAAAACATGTTAAACTCACTGATAATAAATGTAAATTAAAACTTCAATGAGATGGTATTTTCCCCCTAACCAGATTGGAAATTGTAAAAAACTTTGATAACTCAATCTATTGATAAGGATATGAAGAAATGGGAATCCTTATCTTGGTAGGAGTATGAATTGGTTCAATTTGGCAATAGTTATGAAATTTAAAATGCAAATACTGCATGAACAGCAATTCCACTTCTAGGAATTTCATCCTACCGATGTACTCAAACATGTATGAAATAATGTCAGTATAATATTTAGTGGCAGTATTGTTTACAAGAGAAAAAGATTAGAAATAACCTATTCATCCAACAACAGGGATCAGATTTAATAAATTATGGCTATCTAAATTCACGATGAAACAAGATGCAACTGTTATAAAGGGTAAAAAAAATGTATATATTGATTTGGAACAGTCACCAAAATATATCATTAGGTGGGCTGGGGTTGTGACTCAGTGGTAGAGCACTTGCCTAGCATGTGTGAGGCACTGGGTTTAATTCTCAGCACCACATATAAATAAATTTTAAACAAAGGTCCATCAACAACTAAAAAATTATTTTAAAAATATATCAGGTTAAAAAAGAAAGTCAAGTGCTAATTGTGTGTAAAGAAAAACAATCTGTGTAAAAACAAATGGTTTCTGTGCTTGTGTGTTCATATATAATAGGTATATATACTACACATATTCTTACATATATTCTGACAAAATATCTATAAGTTAATACCCCCAAATTAGGAACTGTGTCTTCATCTGAGAAGGAAAACTGGAAGCAAGTAGGGATATTACTGAATACCATTTTGTATTTTAAAAATGTCATGTCCTGTGCAAAATGAGGGAATATTTTTAAAAAGTGTTCTCAAGTGTTTCTTTGCTCAAGGTGTTCTGGGATCCCAGAGGAAAAGCACATCCTCAGAGCATGGAGGAAAAAAACAGAAATGATCAGCAAAGGTTGCTAAGGGATGTTGACTCTTGAGTTTTGCAGGATAAATAGATATTACCTATGTAGACAAAGGCTTTTCTGTCCCAGGGACTGTGAATTTGGGAAACTGCAAACAGTTCATTGTATTTAATGCATATTCACTTTTGCTTACTTGAATACTCATTATTATATTCTAATATTTGCTGACTGACTGGTAGGAAGAAGAGGACATGGGTCAGGAGGTGCAGGACTTAAACTAATGGTTCACAGATTAATGAGGAATAGATATGCTATGATATGTTACAGTTTGGATATGAAGTGTCTCCTGAAATTTCATGTGAGAGAACATGCAGAAATATTCAGAAGAAAAATGATTAGATTATGAGAATTATAGCCTAATCAGTGGATTAATCCATTTGGTGGATGAATAAATTGAAAACACTCTCTATTTGGGGGTAACTTAAGGCAGGGAAGGCGTAGCTGGAGGAAGCAGGTAACTGGGGGCATGCCTTTGGTGTTATATTTTGTCCCTGGCACCTCACTTGCTCTCCATTTCCTGGTTATTGAGCTGAGCAATTTTCCCTGCAACACTCCTCAGCTATGATGTTCTGCCTCAACTCAGACCCAGAGCAATGGAGTTAGTTGACCATGGACTGAATCTCTGAAACCGTGAGTCCAAAATGAAACTTTTCCTCCTCTAAGTTGTTCTCATCTGGTAATTTGGTAACAGTGACAAAAAGCTAACTAGTACAAGTTACAATGATAATGAGCAGGAGGAAGATAGGGAGATACCTCAGCAAATATTTATACTAATTAGATCATACTAATAGCATTTCACATATCAATTTTGTTTGTAAAGCATATTTAAATATTTTCACAAAAAATTTATCAAACTGTTGTCATTTCTGCTTTGCCCTCAATGACCCACCTCCTCTAGCCACACTCTTCCTACTTTCAGTTACTGCTCAGTTAACCCGCATCAGAGGATTAATTCACTGATTGGGTTAAGGCACTCATAACCCAATCATTTCTCCTCTGAACCTTCTTGCATTGTCTCACGCATGAGTTTTTAGGGGACACCTAATATCTAAACCATAACAACTATCATTCCATATATATATATATATATATACATATATATATGTATATATATATATACACACATACACACACATACATACATACACAAAAGGCAAAAGAGTAAGTGATCACTTTGCCTTGGCGTTTCAAGATAAGACCTGCGTGTGAGCATTCTGGCAACCTCAATATCTGAAAAGTGGCTGTGAACCATGGATGGTTCTTGAATGTTCTGAGTGGTTCAAACAGAAGTCGTAAGTCCACAGCATAAAGCTCACGCGTATCAATGTTAAGCAAATCCACCAGGGATTCACTAAAGAGAGGGCTTTCATTTTACAGTCTTAACATGCCTTTTGACTCTAACAGTGCCTTAGGTTAGAGGATTCAGAGCACTCTATTAAAATACCTACAAAGTGAGTTATCTGCCTCCACCCCCACCCTGTGCTTTTTTGTTTTGTTTTAAAAGAAAGGAAGAGAATTTGGCTTGTACCTTTTCTTCTGTAAACACATGACATGTGCTTGGGAGGATAATATGCAAGGAAGTAGGTTTGAAAACACATAGTTGAGGAGGGGGAGAAAGCACCATATGAATACTTTATCCTTGACAAAAATTACAACTTCCCTTCTCAGGAAAAGAGATTTGGGGTTTTTGTTTTTAAGGGTAAAAAGGTTCATAATATAACTGAAAAACCTTCTTGGATGTCAAAGATCTCATAAAGAAAAAGATATTTAGATGAGTGAGGCGTATAAATCAAAAAACACACAGAATTGTTTCAACTACTTGGGAACTTGGAGAAACAGCACTACTTCCAAAACACTGTATTCACCCTCCTAAGGGCAAATTTGGAAACTGGCAATTTAGCTTGGCACTGGAGATACAATGAATTACAGGACAGGGTGGAGTATGGCGAAGCCCTCTCTAGACTTTCATGTCTGAAGACCCAAGTTCAAAGTGCTCCTTAAAGTCTCAGCCAAAAAGTCCTCCCACCCCAGCCTTCCCTTCCTGGGCAAGTCTTTAGGTGTTCAACAATGGAAAAGGCTCAGACTTCAGCCAGAGTCCTCAGAGGTTGCAGGGACTGTGTCAGAGACAGTCCCATGTCTAAGAGTACAGCTAAATTTTATTTCAAAAGCACAGCCCTGTGTCCACTAGGCATTGCTGGTACCATGAGGAATGCACATGGGAAGAGACAGTCTCCCACTTCAGGAGATAACAAGAGAGGGGGAAATGGAGAAAATTAAAAATGATATAATACTGACCTTAAACTTAATGAAAGCTAGTGCTCTAGACATCAACCACACTGAGCAACAAGGAAGGAGAGAGGTCACTAAGCAATGAGGGGTAGGAGATTCCAGTCTGTTGAACTGGCTCGCTGACATTCACACATCTGCTCTTTCATGTAGACTCACTGTCAGGGATGAATTTCAAAACAAGGGAGAGATGTTGTGATTTCCAGTTACCCTACTCTATCAAACAAACTGAGATCCAGAATTGGTTGATAAACATGTTGAGAATCTAGAAACCACCTCACTTAAGATGCAGTTGAAGGAAGCTAGAATGTTTGACCCATGCCAAGAAAAGACTAAGAAATGACTAATGGCTGCCTTCCCAAATCAGACAGGTGACACGTGGAAGTGGGATATTATTTACTCGTGACGTTGCAAACAGCAGAATGGAGACTGGTGGGATCGAGGGAGACCATCACACAGGCCATAGAAGTTATACCAAAATGAGAGTTTTAATTCAACTTGAAGGCAACGTAGCAATCAAAGTAGTCTCAAAATACAAAGAAATAATCAGTGACCAGAAAGTCAAGAATGAATATTTGCTGAAGGCCAACTATTTCAGACACTGAGCTAAGTATTTTCACTTGAATTTTCTCACTTCATCTGCATAATTATGTAAGATTAACAGTACCTCCTTTAGTATTCACACTATTAAAAAAAAATCCCTGAGGCTCAGAGAAATTAAATAATTTGTTCAAATTCACATAGATAATATGTGTCTGAGCCTGGTTTCAAAGTCAAAGTCTATGCTCTTTCAACTATATCACCCAATTAAAAAGAGGTTAAAAATGCAGAAAATAACAAGTGTTGGCACAGCTGTGGAAAAATCAGAGCCCTTGGGCAAAGCTATTGGGAATGAAAAATGGTGGGAACCACTGCAAAAAGCAGTATGGCAGTTTCACAAAAAATTAAACATAGAATTGCCATTTGCCCCAGCAATTCTACTTCTATAATTGATTTGGAGTATGTCTACCTGAAAGAAATCAGGGACTCAAATATGCATACCATGTGTGTTCATAGCGGTATTAATAACAGCTACAGGGTGGAAGTAATCCAAACTCATGAATGAATAGATAAATGAGATATGCTACATTCATGCCATATAATATTACTCAGCCTTAAAAAGGAAGGACATAATACCACATGATCCAACCTGAATAACCTTGAAGACATTGCAGTTGCTGAAATAAGTAAGTCACAAAAGGATGGATACTACACAATTCCACTCACATGAGGTACTCAGGGCAGTCAGATTCATTGGGTCAAAAAGTAAAATAAATGGTGGTGATCAGATGCTACAGGAAGTGGGGAGATAGGGAATTTGTTTCTAAGGGATTTGGAGATTTGATTGGGGAATGAGAATGTTCTAGAGATGGAGCATAATGATGACTGCATGACCGTGTGACACGTATTTAATGCCACTAAACTGTACACCAAAGAAAGATTAAAATGGTAATTGTATGTTATATATGTATTTAATCAAGAATTTTTTTTTAAATGAGGGAGCTTTCCATGGCTGGATGTGTTCAAGGAGACTGGATGCCCATGTCAGAAATACTGGGGAAGAGATTATTATTCTGGGAAGGGGCTAGATTAATTTAATTCTGAGATTTCTTCCAACTCTAAATTTGTATAACAAGATACACATTTCATCAATTACAAAGGTAAAAAATTGTTTTATTTTTCCATAAAAATACAGACTACCTTTATCCTGGAGCTTCCCAGACTGGATCCTGAGACAGCTGGGTCCTGGAGTTGATTTACCATCAGATTCTCTCATTGTTTGTAAAGCACATTACCAGAAAACCATTTCCAGCTCCATTTTAATGAGGACCAATTTGTTATTTTGTTGGAACCCTCTGACTTCCATTGTTATAGAAAAGATACAAGAAAAGAAAATCCAGGTCTTGCAGTTCAAGAATTAATGAAGGCCCTGAAACAATTATGCCTTAAATATACAGAGGTCTCCTTAATGTAAATAGACTGTATTTCACAGCAAATCTTCTTAGAACAAGGGATCCATTTCAGCATGACAGAGTGGGCAATGTAGCAGGGCTATAGTCTGTACTCAATTTGTGATTTTACTTCCGTTGACGTTGACTAATGTACAAATAGCATGGTTTAAAGGATCTGGGAAACACTAGGTCACAGTGTGAAATATATGCTAATATAGCACAATTTATATAAAAATAGAGGAATGTAAATAGCTAACTGAAGCCAGAGGCAGTGACTCCAGCCAAATGGGACCCAGGACACACTGAGAACGCAAAGAGAATGCTGTTCTCGTGCAAGCCTCTGAGAACACTACCCTCAGGTTTTCTTCCAGCTTAAATGCAATGATAAATTAAAACCGAATTTCTGCTGCTTTCTGAAAGCACGTGTGTGTCTCTGCATCAGAACATGTTGAAATAATCTAAATTAAAAGGCAGTATGATACCAAGGTTAACATTCCCATCTCCCAGGTCCAGGAGTGGCAGTCCAGGGGGGATAAGCCAAGAGCACTCAGCCTTGGAGAAAGGTGCAGTGTGTTCGGCCGCAGCACTCAGACCAAGTGGACTGAGTCTGATTAGGAACAGGTGCTGTTTACTTAGTGCTTGTGGGTCAGGCATCAGCATTTGGCCTGACCCACACTTTTTATCACATTCAATCCTCATAATGAGAGTTAAGAACCAGTACAACATGAGAGTTAGTCATTAATAAATTTCACTGGAATCATTCTCCAGCAAAACCAAGGTTGTGTCATCTATTAGCCATTTTCAGAGTTAGGCAGCCTCTAGAACCTTCTATTGGTCCTGACTGCTTGGAACCAGAACAGCATTCAAGGGAAAAGAAGAGCAAAAGCAGAAACGAGAGAAAAGCCCTTGGTGGAGTCGAAGAACTAAGGCAGAAACCCCAAGGTGACAGATGAACTGGAAAATTATATATAGTTTCTAAGTGCTGTGTTTGGGGTTCATCTGCTGTTGACCATGGCACACTTCACCCATCCCATGCCTACACTTTTCTAAGAACACCTTGGGTAAATCCTCTCTGCGCATCTTTTGCACACAAGATAAAGTCCCCTCAGAACATGCAAAGTCCTTTCCAACCTTGTCCTCCACATTTCAGACATGCCAAATTATAGCTCACCACTCCAAATGCACTCCGTCCTTTTATTTGGTGATTCTCTTTACAGAGAATCATCCTTCTTCCCCTCTTCTCCATCCTTCTTCCCCTCTTCTCCATTCATTCTTTGATTTTCAAATCAGAATGGGAAACATATCTGTCTTATTCACTACTGGAATCTCAGTGCAAGGAATACAGTTGGTGCTGCATAATTATTTACTGAATGTAGAAAGGTGGGAAATATAGAAAGACATATATGAAATAAAGGAGAGAGGTTGAGAGAGAGTAAATTGTCTCCTCTTGTCTTTCATCCTTCCAAGTAGACACCATTCCCTCCTCTGAGCTATACAGAACTCAGCTATCCACCCCTTTAGGCTGTTTTTCAAGTTTATCTGTTTCTATACATTTTCCCCATCTAGACTTTCAGCAGCCCAAGGGCAGGGACTGTGTGTCTAGACAATGCTTAGCTCAGGGCCTGGCAGGGAACAAGAAAGACTGAATGAACCCACTGAAGAGTCTTACAACATCTCACTTAAAGGAAGCTCATAGGTAGTAGTAATTGGGAGATCCCCATCAACATTTGGATGGGTTCCTAGGACTCAACTTTGGCCAATGAGGTAAACAAGAATCTGAGAAAAACAGTGTTCAAGGCAGGATGCCTTCTGTTCAGATGAGCCAAGTCAGACTGATGCTCTAAAGTTCCAACTCCTTAAACAAGTTCCAAAGGTCTTCACTCAGAAGCCATCTAGACACACTTTTCTTTTTTTTTTTATTCATTTAATTTTGATCCCTTGAACACAAATAGAGTACAGCTATTGTTTCTCTGGTTGTACACAAAGTAGAGTCACACCATCTGTGCATACATGTACACAGGGCAATGATGTCTGTCTCATTCTGCTATTATTCTTGCCCCCCACCCCGACCCCACCCCTTCCTTTCCCTCTATGCAATCTATCCTTCCTCCATTCTTGCCTCCCTTTCACCCCGCATTATGCATCATCATTCACTTATCAGAGAGATCATTCAGCCTTTGGATTTTGGGAATTGGCTAATCTCACTTAGCATGACAATCTCCAACCTCATCCATTTACCTACAAATGCCATAATTTTATTCTTCTTTATGGCTGAGTAATATTCCATTGTGTATATATACCATAGTTGCTTTATCCATTCATCTACTGAAGGGCATCTAGGTTGGTTCCACAATCTAGCTATTGTGAATTAAGCAGCTATGAACATTGATGTGGCTGCATCACTGCAGCAATCTGATTTTAAGTCCTTTGGGTATAGGTCAAGGAGTGGGATAGCTGGGTCAAATGGTGGATCCATTCCAAGTTCTCTAAGGGATCTCCACACTGCTTTCCAGAGTGGCTACACCAACTTGCAATCCCACCAGCAATGTATGAGTGTACCCTTTTCCCCATATCCTTGCCAACACCTGTTGTTGCCTGTATTCTTAATAAAAGACATTCTAATTGGAGTAAGATGAAATCTTAAGGTGGTTTTGATTTGCATTTCTCTTATAACAAGGGATGTTGAACACTTTTTCATAAATCTGTTGATTGCTTGTAGATCTTCCTCTGTAAAGTTAGACACACTTTTCACAAGCTCAGTTGTCAGATCTTCCAGGCCAGAATGACTAGACACAACAAATTGAGAACAGGAAAGGCGACAGAGGCAGATAAACTAGATGCCACTCAGAGTAGAAAGAGTGGAGACGCACTGACTGAAAGAGCTGAACAGTTTGAACTGTCATTCTGGGGTCCAACAGACCCTGGGTGTGCTCCAGCACTCTATGCAGAACAGTCCACTAACACACAATAATGACCACGCAGGATTGTGAGAAGGTAGCCCCTGGTAAGGAAGCAGAGGTGTGTGGGCAATACATTAAGAAAGATCTCCATTAAGCAGCAAGTCATTTGACATTTAAGGAGGAACACTTTGATTAGTTGGAAAATTCACTTAGGTTAATGAACTGACAATGCCAGATAAATAATGTGTTACTATAGAAACCAAAGAGACTTCATATTTAGTGTCTGTCCATTCTTAGCTATTCAACACCTGGAAAAGACCCAAAAGAAACATCAGAATGAAAATACACTCTAAGTCAGGATCTTAAATGCAATACCAGGAGAGACCGCATTCCCATG
>JAJEJO010000406.1:319775-416106 GCA_020662805.1 Glaucomys volans
CGCGCGCACACGCACACAGAGTATACTGATAAATAGACTGAAGCCTGTTCAGAAATAGTTAGATGTGCCTTGCTAAAAGAAATGAAAGGAACTGATGTTTAGTAATAAGTTTCTATGAGTTGCCCTGGGTGTGGGGTTTTGCCTCTTATTTGATCATTACAGTCACCTAGCAAAGACGTATTCTTCAGCACACATGGAAACTGTGCTCTGAGAAATTAACCTCATCTCAAAATAATTCAGCCAGTTGATGATAGAGCCAAGATTCAGAACTAGGTCTGCCAGATCTTGAAGGCCAAACTTCTACTCTACCATTTCATTCAAGAATTAGAACATTGTACTATGGACAATGCCAAGCTAATGGGAGCTTTCCTTCTGTGGACTGACATGATGTCATCCTAAATTAACCCAGTTGGAAAAGAGATCATTCTTGAAGGATTACAGGATTCCATTTCTACTCTCCGGATCTACCAAAAACTTCTTAAAATCTGGTTTAAAGCAGCTTCAAGAATACCCTAAATGGGTTAGGTAATCACTGAGTAGCACTAGAACCCTGAGAAGGTAAGGAGAGGCCAGCATCCGCTCTCAGCAATTCCTTCCAGGGGTCTCCCTTGCAGTTGTTGCCCACCTTTCAGCAGTGTGGGGACAGCTCAGGACATTAGGCAGTCTTCCCCATTCCCAATACTAATCAGGAATGGAAGATTTGCTACTAGCTGCCAGACTTTGTCAGTTTAGGAAAATAGTAGAAAATGAAGGGAGGGAGAAAATGATTTCGCAGGGAAAAATCCAGATTATCACAGAGTCTTCTGGACCTTGTTTTTTTTTTTTTTTTTATCTGTGAAACAGGGGTGGGTGGACAAAATCTCTTTCTGATGGTTGTTAAGATGTTTAGAAAGGTTAAGCACAAAAATATGGCACATGACACAGTAGATGCAGTATGCGGGAAGCCCGTACAGCCGAGTTTAGTATTGCCACTACTCTTTTGTTATGCATGAATATTTGTGTGCTTAATAAAGCATAACAATAGCATGAGGCAAGTTTTACTGAGTGGTTACTGTGCACCGGCTTGGTTCCAATGACTCACTCACTATCACAACAGCCTCACGAGCTAGGTGTTATTATTCCAATTTGACCAATAAGAAAACTAAAGCACAGAAAGATGAAATAAAGCTAGAAGTCCCGTTGGACAGCCAACGTGCATCACACTGCTCCCATGTTGTAATCACAGTTACCATTTCGTATTGCTATTATCACTCTTTAGTATTTAGGGATTCTCACGCACCTCCTTGAAAGCAGCTCCTCAGAAGAGTCTAAATTATCAAAAGTGTGTGTTTGCAGCTCCCACAGTCTGTGAAAGGACATTTAATTCCCTGACACTTAATGCAGTCTCTTCAGTTTAACTTCCTGGCTGTTTAAAGACTTCTTGAGTTTGCTCCAAGTTTGCTGAGCCTACCCAGAAAACAAAACCTTCCTAATGGCTTTGGTTTTGTGGACTTCATAAACATTCTTCGAATGATAAAAGGATCACATGTGGTGTTATCTTATTGAATAATGGTCTGGTGTGTCTTCTCTTAAATGAAATGTTAGAGCAATGTTTTTGTAGGCCAGTGATACATTAGAATAATACCATATATTTATATAGTGCTTTGCAATTTTCAAAGTGCTTTCCCAATTACTGCCTCATTTGATCCTCACCGCAGGCTTGCAAAGCAAGCAGGGCAACTGTTATTACCATCCCCGTTTTATAGGCAATGTGGTCAAGTAGAAAGAATCCCCAGTTTTGAAGGAAAACAGAGTAGGGTTCTGGTCCCTGCTCCTCAGTGTTCTAGCTGTGTGACCTTGAAGTAGTTTCCCAGGCTTTCCAAGCTGTTTCTTCACCTGCCAATGGGGGACAGTAATTTAGAAAGTCATGCAAAGGCTCAATTGAGATGATCTCTGACAAGCAATTAGAATGGTGCTTATTATTAGGATTATTAGTATTTTCTTTCTTTTGCTAGTAAGACAAAGTATCCTAACAGAGAAAAATCAAGAGAGGCAATGATTGCCCACTAATGAGAACAAAGGGCACAAAGTGTTTTGTTTGTTTGTTGTGAGGGTTTTTTTTTTGTTTGTTTTTTGAGACAGGGTCTCACTAAGTTGCCACGGCTGACCTTGAACTTGCAATGGTCCTGCCTTACCCTCCTGAGTAGCTGGGATTACATGTGTGCCATGGCACTCACCACAAAGTGGCTTCCTTCACATTGGGGCACAGGTTACAAGGGAAGGCAGAGGATGTGTGATCCCAAAGAGATGGATGATGAGAAGCACCAGAGCAGGGACATTTATGTGGAGTCTCCTTGACAGCCCAGGAGCCCCTACTTCGACACAAGAGAGCTTTGCTCTCTGGGAGAAGCCTAATCCTCTAGGCCAGGCCCAGCCCTGGCCTTACTTGCACACCTCCCTCCACCCCAATGCACCAGGCAAGCCTCAGCTCTGTCCAAAGAATTGTGAACACGAGGCACTCAAGACATGGTGAAGGGTCTTGTGTCAGCAGATCCACAGGATCTATCCCCTGGGCATGTCATTGGGTGAACTCCCTCCCTTCTTAACTGAGGGAGACCACACAGGCTCTCTCTCCAGGAAATCAGAGAGACAACCCCATCAAGAAAGCCCCACTTCAAAGACAAGCACAGATCTGGGCTTTAGGAAAGTGTGGCTTATCCTGGAAAGCTTCAACCTTCTCTGGGCTTCTACGGCACCTCCACCCTGTCTCAGGACGGAGGCTGCTGGCACTGGGGCAGAGCCTGTGAGGAACAGCAGCTGCAGGGAGACCTGGGCCTGCTGGGTCTTGGATGAGAGATTTGCTTAACCTACAGGACTGTGGTCCTGAGGATGAAATGCGATCATGTGTCTCAACCTTCAGGCTCATCTAGAGTAAGAAGAGAAGTGGTGGGAATAGATTTTACTATTACTGTCACAGGTTGAGGAGCCCTTACCCGAAATGTGCAGGACCAGAAGTGTTTCATATTTCAGATTTTGAAATATATGCATATTCTTAATGAATTATCTTCGGAATGGGACTCAACTCTCAACATGAAACACACTGATATTTTATATATACCTTACATAGCCCAAAAGTGTTTTATACAAAATTTTTATTTTACTAGGGATTGAACCCAGAAGTGCTTCAACACTGAGCTACAAGGCCTCACTAAATTGCCATGCCTGGTCTGGATCTTGAGATCCTCCTGCCTCAGCCTCCCTAGTTGCTGGGATTATAGGTATACACTCCCTCCCCACCCATGCGTCTGCATTTTGTCTATGACATACAACATGAGATCAGCGGTGGAATTTTCCTCATGTGTGTTGTGTCAATAGTCAGAAGGTTTAGGATTTTGAAGCATTTTGGATCTGAGATTTTTGGGTTAGGGATGCTCAACCTGTACTACTAGTGTTCTTAATTGTAACAAACTGATTCATTCAGGGTTCTCTCAGCTGGCAGCAAGAGGAATCCAAACAAATGTATATTTTTATTCAATTCCCAGAGTCCCTGAGTGATCAATCCACTGGCCTGATCACTGCAGATTTAGCGAGGTGATTCTCATCAAGGCAGTTACCTGAAAACCTAGCTCAGGAGCCACGTAATAGAGAAGGTTGTGTTTCTGGGCAAAGCCAGGCAGCTGAGGCCATCTCCATCCCCCTCTGGCTAAACCAAACCCACTTTCTAAGCTTAACAGGAAGCAAGTGAGACACCTGATGACAGATGGCAGGAGGGAAAGAGGTTGAGAGCTGAGGTTCTGTGTCTGCCAAGGCCCAACCTGACAATTACCTTGCCCCCCAAACAATGGCATTTACAAAGCTTTGGCTGATCATAGGTAAGGTTAATGGAAACACATTTCTAAAAGTGTCAGTCCTCAAACTCAGAGTAGGACATGAGTATTTGAACTTCTGCCCTGCTCACCAGGAAAGAACATGAAAACCATACAGGCCGGGATCAAACGTGTCAATGGGGTACAATCTTGGCAATATAACTGAGGAGAAAGATGTGCATCAAGAATGCCCCCTGGGGCTGAGATTGTGGCTCCCTGGTGGAACGCTTGCCTAGCACGTGTGAGGCACTGGGTTCGATCCTCAGCACCACATACAAAATTAAATAAAGTTATTTAAAAAAAAATGCCTACTGGCCTTGCATTCCTGCAACCCTCTCCCACTTCCCTCATGACCTGTGGCTACCTCCTCAAAGCCCCCCAGCCTTAGCTGCCTCCTTCACATAGCAGAAAATTAATACCACCTCTTTTCTTTTTTTCTTTTTCTAAGTTAGGTCTTTGCTACAGAGAGTTGAGCTAATCACTCTCCTCTTTTCATGGCACATTATCATCTCTGGTCCATGAAAACCTTCTCTTCTTTATTTTTCTATTTTTTCTCTTTAATCCACATTCCCCTCTCCTCCCCCACCACAAGCAGCCTTTCCACAGGGTTGGATGTGCATGGTTTTTGTTTCCAAATGCTCTTGCAAATGTGCATTGCTGTTTTGTGTATGTAGTTTGTTTTCGTAAGTGGAAAATCTTTAGATCTTTTTCTGTTTCTTACCTTTTTTTACCCAGCACTACAGATTCATTCGTGCTCTTAGGAGTATATTTAGTCATTCCTTCTCACTCCAGCACGCTGTTTATGCTGGTATTTGTTCTTTGCCCTTTCAGTCATTCTTTGTCCAGCTCTGTGCCCATGAAGATGATCTTGGCAGACACATTACCCATACTGCATGTCCACTGGCTGCTGGCTGAGTTTAACCAATGGGAAACACCAACAAGAGATTGAGGGTGGGAAGCAAGAGACGTCAAGCTTGTATGTTGCCACCACCCCTCCTTCCACGCTTCCCTCCCTCCCTGCCTCGCTGAGCATTTGGCAGCAGGTCCACTCCTTCATGGCCACAGCTTCTGCTAAAATGTGCCTCTTTTATATCTCTAGTCCTCCTGGGCTCCAGTCACATCATCCTCACCCGTTATCCTTCAGGTCTAGTTAGTACTCCCTTTCTATTCCTGCTTATTCCTTAACCTTGTTCATCGTCAAAAGTCGTACCTTCATTACACTCTCTTCTGTTGACCTCTTTTGAGCATACCATCTCTTCCTCTTGGGACATTCATTTGATGCAGTACCCCAAAGTCTATATCTATTAAATTTTACTGATATAATCTTGCAGGAATGGTGTGATAGTTCATTTTATGTACTGATTTGTATGGGCCACAGGGCCCAGATATTTTTGTGAGGATGTTTTTGGATGACATTAACATTTCAAATGGATGGATTTTGAGTAAAAAGACTGCCATCTATAATATGGGTGGTCCTCATCCAATCAGTTGAGGCCTGAATAGAACAAATGACTGACCTCCCAGAATAAGAGGGAAGCCTGCCAGCAGCTGGCCTTCCAACTTGAACTGCATCATTGCTTCTTCTCTGGTCTCCAGCCTGCCAGCCCACCCTGCAGATTTTAGACTTGCCAGCCTCCATAACTGTGTGAGCCATTTCCTTGTAATGAACCTTTTTCTCTACATATACATATCCTATTGATTTTGTGTCTCTGGAGATCTCTGACTAACACACGCGGGCATCCAGATCATCTCCAATTCCCAGCTACCACCCACAATGCTGTAAGGAACATATATACAGGCTCCCTTATGAGACCATATGAGAATTTCTTTGGTTGACATACTCAGACGTGAAATTCCTGGGTCATAAGATGATACCAACTTTCAGTATTCTAAAGCATAATGCTTTAATAAAATTATAACATTTTACAATTATTTATGGAGTGTCTACCATGTGACAGCTATTACATTTGGAAACTACAGACAGGATAATCTACAAAATAAATGTGATCTCTGCCCATATTAAACTCAGCAGAAAGTATATAAATGATCTGGCACACAGTTACTGCCCAGTAAAAGTGTAATTATTCTTAAATCCAAAATTATCTACTACCCACAGCTTACTGGTCTTATGAATATGACTTTTTTATTCCATTATCTTAATCAACATGACTTTATTATTACAGGAAATTCTTGGACGGAAAGACAAAGGTTGCAAATAATTTCGTGAAAAACTCAGTCAATTGGCATCTAACTAACCAACTGTTCTATAGATGACATAAACTGCCTGTTTAGCTTTCTCATTCCCTCCCTGGATGCAAAAATAAAAGATTAAGTTAAGATTCCTGGTTTCTACCCAGCAGCTTAGGAGGCTGAGGCAGGAGGATTGAGAGCTCAAAGCCAGCCTCAGCAAAGCTGAGGAACTATAAGCAACTCAGTGAGAGAGACCCTGTCTCTAAATAAAATACAAAATAGGACTGGGGAGGTTCCTCAGTGGTCAAGTATCCCTGAGTTCAATCCTCAGTACCCTTGTCCAAAAGATTCCTGGTTTCTAATCTTAGCTGGCCTACTAATAATCCATAGTGTGAATCCACCATAAATGGATAAACAGCATCTCCAGGCCTCAGTGTTCTCATGTAAAATGATGATCCCAAAATGATGATTGGCAGTTAGCACTCCCAGTGCTAATTGGTATGCAAATACATGCAGAGAAATCATCAACAACAAAATTGGTGGTTTCTTGGGAGGCTGAACTTAAACACTCTTAATAAAATCTGAGATACAACCCTGTGTGCCTAAATGATTATGTGCCCAGTGTAACTCTACATCATGTACAACCAGAAGAAAGAGAAGTAATACTCCATCTGTGAATGATGTGTCAAAATGCATTCTACTGTCATGTATAACTAATTGGAAAAAATAACATTTTTTTTCAAAACAAACCCTACAATAAGGAAAAGAAGATATAAATATTTTCTTTCTACAAAAGAAGTAAAAAAATTTTGGTTATATGCATAACACAACTATGTAGCCACAGGGGAGTGTCAAAAGCAGGCATTAGCAAAGCAGAGCCACACAGGGATGATGATGACAGGGACTTCTAAGGTTTGGGCATATTCAAGTGTCTCCTAAAGGTCCAGATTGAAAGGTGTGGTTCTCTGGGTGGCAGTATGGGGAGGTGCTGTGGGCCTTTAGGAGATGGAGACCAGTGGGAGGACCTTAGGTCACTGGTGGCATGCCCTCAAAGAGCATTGTTGGACCTCAGTTTCTTGGTCCTTCTCCACTTCCTGGCCTGAGACTGACTGCTTGCTTCAACATATATTCCTGCCGTTGCCACCTGGAGCCCTCAGAGAGGTCCAAACAAGTGGAGTTACCTGAGCTTGGACTTGACCTTCCCAAACCATAAGCTAAATAAACCATTTTTTCTGTATTAACATAGTTGCCTCAGGTATCTTGTTGTAGTGACACAAAGCTGACTAACAGAGATGATAAAGCCCTGCACAAAAGAGCTTGAGAATGTTGGGCCTTGCTTTGTGCTTGGTGCTGTTCTAAGCCTCATGAACACATTTGGTTTTTAGGATAATCCAATGAGCTCAGTAACATTATCTTGTTCAGTTTACTGATGAGGAGATTCAGTGAAGACGAACAATTTTCCAGAGCTGCTGAAAGGCAGTCAACTTACTCTTATCATTTTTTATACCCCTCTGAAGGTGCTAATGAACAGTGAACCAAATGGGTGACAAAATTAAGATGAGAAAAGAAGACACTGAGAAACCAGGGATCTACAGTCTCCTTATACTAAAAATTTTGGGCTGGGGTTGTAGCTCAGTGGTAGAGTGCTTGCCTAGCATGTGTGAGGCACTGAGTTCAATCCTCAGCACTACATATAAATAAATAAAATAAAGGTACTGTGTTCATCTATAATGAAAAATATAAAGAAAAAAGGAAAAGAAATTTCTCTCAAATGGGAAAGGTGACAGTACCACAATTTAACAACAGTTTATATCCTACTAATAGCCAATTGCTGGGCATTGAGCCAGAGAGAGGTGGGCTGTATTCATTAAATCCAATTATGTCTTACTGGTACCATGCATTTCCTGCGGTGCTACTGGAATTTGGGTTTTTATAGTCGGACAGTTCCTGCCCCCCGTACATTGACAGTTTTTGAAATTATTAATTCCATGTTTAAACACATAGAGAGAGAGAGCTTGCGATGGGCACTAGGTATGTACTCAAGCTTCAGTTTAATCCTCCCTGGCTGTGCTTCCTTGGGCTTGTCTGTCTGTCTCTCTCTCTCTCTCTCTCTCTCTCTCTCTCTCTCTCTCTCAGTTTCTTTGTCAGGAACAGAGGAGAATTAGATAAGATCACCCAACCAGAACTCATACTTCAGGACATTACCTTCTGTGAATTCTAGCACTACCACATTGCATGGGTGTCTAGGTTTTGTATGTGTTGTTATTTAACTGACAAATGCATGTCTTACCTCTCTGAAGAACTGCAAATTCCTTGAGGGCAAAAGCTCTACCATATATTTTGGTTTCAAAACCATATAAAGTACATTCTCTTTTTCAAATTCCCTACAGTGTTATTAGCCCAGTGAATGATCAAAAATTCTTTCCAAATGAATGACTATACCCTCACAAGTCGTGATTTGCTCTTGGGCCAAGAAACGCTGTCTGTTTTAGCAATCCCTCTTGTGAATTTTGGAACATGGAAGAACACGGGGCCTGGGCTGAAATGATGGGAGCCTCTCCCAGGGACCCCACTCACAAGTGTCTAATACTGACAAGATATCACCCAACAGGGAAGAGCCTGACCGAATGCGGCTGCAGCAGATTACACCACACCAACCCAGACAGGATCGTGGGATCTCACAGCCAGGGAGAAATTACATAATGCTCAGAAATTTGCTTTGGCACAGGGTGGGGACGCTGTGGCACCACTTCGTGTGTGTTCAGCAATTTCACTATCCCATGATTTTTCTGTTTTATACTTCCGGGCATGAGAAAGAAAAATTTCTGCATAACTGCTTAACTGAGAGACAGCTGACCCAAAAGAAAAGTCGATTTCAGAGAGCTATCCTGGCAGCTAATTAGGCCATCCTAGCTACTCATTCATTTTTTTGAAGACTGAGAGGACTTCCCACTTTAAGAATCTAGTTCCATTGCTATTTCTAAAGCAGGAAGAAATAGATAGGCACGATTTAATTGCATATTGCTCTCTAGTCCAATGCAGCATGATTCCATTACGAGAAACATAGCATTGTCAAACTACAGTACTGCAAAAATATAATCAACTTTTGTTCATTTGGGAGACATTTCTAGCTTGAGAAGATTCCAGATTCCTTGTTCTAGTATCTTCCTTTCTCCTCTTTTTCTGCCAGCCATTATTACCTCCAAAGGAACATGAGAAAATGACACCAGTAAGTTGGGCCACTGTAAAGCAGTTCTGGCACATCACCTTCTGAACTAAAATGATATTTAGAATGCACTCTGACAGTCCTCCATTTGTTATAGATGATACGGGAATAATTCGGATGCAAATAGAATGCTGGTATTGGGAGAAACTTTGTCGATCTTTTAAAGCAAACCCACTTCACGGATTATAAAACTGAGGCACAATGAGGCAGAATTTGACACATTTGGAGGTCACGTAGCTATCCAGAGGCAGAGCTGGAGCTAGAACCCAAATTTTGGATTCTCGGTATTCTCCCCCTTATACCATTCAGTAAGTATGGTGAAGACATAGTCTACAAAAGCCATGAGAAAATAAGAGTTTACAGTTCTAACACTATTGCAGGAAAGATCCAGGTAAGGTCTACATTAATGATGCATATTCAATTAATATTTAAGAAGATCTAAGTAATGTTCATATTCAATAATATTTTGACCACTGATTATGCAAGTTTTTTTTTTTTTTTTTTTTTTTTTGGTCCTGGGGATTGAACCCAGGGGCACTCGACCACTGAGCCACATCCCCAGTCCTATTTCGTATTTTATTTAGAGACAGGGTCTCACTGAGTTGCTTAGGGCCTCCCTAAGTTGCTGAGCCTGGCTTTGAACTCACAATCCTCCTGCCTCAGCCTCCCAAGTGCTGGGATTACAGGCGTATGCCACGTGCCTGGCTATGTGAGCTTTTATTTGTTTTCTTATATGCTTTTCACCACAGCCTTTCAAAGCTGGTTTTATTATTTCCATTTTGTTGAGAAAGAAGCTCAGTCTCAGAAAGACCCAGGTCAAGGGCAAAAAGCTAGTGAGGATTTACTTCCAGATTTAAGTCCAAGTCTTCTGGCTAAATACAGAGCTTTTCCATTCATCTTGGAATGAATGGAAACTTCAATTATTCATGTTCTACTGTTATAGTTTTTGTTACTAAAACTATGATTTACTTAATATTTTCTTCCAAATCAATTCATTTTTATTTAAATAAGCTACTCATTACTTAATAATGTCCACGAAATCATGAATTTAGTGGGTTCCCTAAACACATGAGTTGTATATGAAAGTTAAACACAAAATTGAAAAATTTGGAAAAAAAAAAAACTCATGTAGCATCCCATATATCAATGGAGAATAGTAATATCCATTCCATACAATGAGAAACAGGCATTTCTAAGGAAAAAATACATAGCACCTAGACCTCATGGGCCTCTGTGCTCATTGTTATCATTACTACCATCAATCACAGGGTCCCAATCTTCACATGTACCAGAATGTCCTGAGATTCTTATTACAATGCACATTCCCAGACTCCAGGCTCACAGATCAAGAGAAAAGATCAGGAATCCACATTGTCAACAAACACCCAGCAAGCTAGTTGCTGATGGTCTTGAAATCATATTTCAAGTTAACCATACATCCCAATGAGAGAATCATATGATTCACCAATACAATAGTGACTTAACACAATCACCTCCATTAAGATTTCAAACAAGTATTGCTATTAATTTGTAGTCACTGAAGAGCAAAGCTCAAGAGAAAATTCCAAATAGGTTGTTAAGGATTCTGCTTTCTCCTTTATGAATCTCTGCTCCCCTGGGACGGCTTAGTGGTATCCAGGGGGTAGAAGTTCACTCTCCGCAGGCACCACATTATCATGGATGGAGCTTCCCAAGGCAGCAAAGTCATAAATATGCTCTGGGCAGCCCAGGGGGAGCATTTGATCTTCTGCCCAGTGATCTCTGCATGTCATCTGCTCACCCTCATTCATCACAATAAAGACAACAAGCTAAATTAGAGAGTAAGACCTAGTGTCAGGGATCTCTGCTCAGGGAGGAGACAGGACAGTCACCACCACTTGCAGCAGGGAGGGGAAGTGAGACAAGTCAGGTGGGCAGGGAGCAAGGAGCTGCTTCAGCAGAGGAGGCAGGAGAAAAGGAGCTGCCTTGGAAGATGGACACTGTGGGCTGAGGGGTTGGCTGGACGCTTAGGCTCTCAAGGTGACATGTGGGAATGACCAGCCCCATGTTCTTTAGCTGTTCCATCTTTTTAAAAATCTAATGTAGTTGCCAACATTGACTAGAAGGAAATGCTACAAGTAAGTCTGGATTTCCAGATTTTCTTGAAAAAAAAAAAAATAGAAAATGAGGCCCAAAGCTGTGATTATTTCCACTGGACAGAGTGATGACCTGGTTAGCAGGAGCTCCCCAACTCTTCAGTGGATGACACCCAACCTCCTTAATATTTCTGCCACTGTCTTTACTGTGGACATTTGAGTTTGTGAACCCAATGCAACCTACTTTACTAAGCAAAACGGAAATGCCACCACCACATTACTGTCTTTCCTTCTTCTACAAAATCTGTTTGTCGAATGCCAGTGCACAAGACCTTATGAACATTTTGTTAGTGCAATGTTTGAAACATAAGTCAAATGAACAAAGACATTTATTGAGCCTAAAACTGTGCTAGGAACTGCGGAGAGATAGAAAATTGGGCAAGACATAATATCTGATTTCAAGGAGGGAGCCTGGGGTTGAGGGGGGAAAGCACTAAATTTGGAGTTTGACTTGGCTTTGTGTCTTTTGGCAAATCACTTAACCTCTCTGAGCCTTTCTTGGTTCCTCAATAGTAAAGTGAGAATGAGAATAACACCTACCTCACAAGGTTGTTTTAAGGGTTAAATGAAAGACTGAATGTGAAAAATGTAAGTCTTTGAGAGCCAAGGCTAGAGGGGAAATTCTGTATCAGTACACCAAAGACCAGAAGTGAAATTAAGCATGAGAGGTAGGTATAGGGCAAAGAGAGAAAAATAGTCAGTCGAGGAACTCAGAAAAAACTTTGAGAAGGAATGAACTTTGATTGTGGTCTGAGACAGATGGGATTGGGTCTTACTGGTAAGGGTGAGAAAATTGTAGAAGAAAAGGTGAGAGTGGAAAAGTATGTAGCAGTCAGGTGGGTTTGATCAGGGCATGGAGTGTCAATCCCCTGGACTAAGAACCCACTAGCACCCAGAACACCACTTCCCAGCTGCCAGCGCCAGCAAGACCCAGGTCAAGGGCCTTCACCGCTGAGCTGAGCCAGCTTCTCCTCCTCATACGCTTCAGGTAGATCGAGAGTGTGGTTCCAGTGACCACACACACCGCCAGACTCACCCTCCCAGGCCCTCCCTTTAGAAGCGCTCCTATAAGAATGTTCTCAGAGAAGGACTTTCAACTAATCTGAGCGGTGAGTTTTCAACTTGGCCCAACTTTCACAAGATTTATGAAAGCCTTTCAAGTGAGGTTTTGCAGATGATTTATTTTTATCTTCCTGGAGATTTATATGTGTGTGTGTGTGTGTGTGTGTGTGTGTGCGAAAAACATACACTGAAAGAAAAACAGTGTATAATGAGATGAAAGAAGAACTAGTAGATTTCTACATCTCCGTCAGTACTCCAACTACCCTGGGCTTAATAATCAAAGCATCCTAATACTAGCTTGAATAAATATTAATGAAATTATTTTAAATTATAGAAATACTAGTGCAAACATAGTGCTCATTCTCTGCCAAGCCTTGTTTTGTGCTGGCTTGTCAACTCCTTTAATCCTTATGTTAACTCCTTTAATCCTTACAACAGCCTGTGGGCTATGTCATATTATTGTCCTCATTGTATAGATGCAAAAGGTGGAGACAGAAGGTCAAATAACTTGTCCAAGGCAACATACCTAGTGGCAGAGTTGTGGATTGAACCCAGATAGTCTGAATTCAGAGTCTACTTCTTAACTACTGAGCTGTACTGCTCTCATGAAGAAAGAAAACACCTATGCCAGAGAGCAGTCAGGGCCTTATGACAAGAACTGACCCCATCTGGATTGGTTGGGTCCTAGGGCAACTGGGGAGGAAGTCCCACACTCACCATAGCAGACACCTTATTGGCCACAGACCCAGCTTCTACTTTTGAGAACCAGAGGAACACAGAGGGTCAGAGCTAAATGCTCTTTGAAGCACACTTAGGGAGGCAGCAATGTCTATCCCTGGAATTGGACAGATTGCCCAAGCTGAAGCCCGGGGTGGTGGCACACACCTATAATCGCAGTGACTCAGGAGGTCGATGCAGGAGGATGGAAATTTTCTAGGGAGGATGGCAAATTCAGGGCCAGCCTCAGCAACTTTGTGAAACCCTATCTAAAAATAAAAAATACAAAGGCCTGAGGATATGAATCAATGGAAGAGAGCCCCTGGGTTTAATTTCTAGTATTACAAAAATTCACTTCATAGAGTTGTTGGGAGGATCAAGTTAATTCATACAAAGCAGTTAGCCATCTATTTTTTATTTTTATTGTTTTGTACTGGGGATTGAACCCAGTGGCACTTTACTACTGAGCCACATCCCCAACCCTTGTTATTTTTTGAGACAGGTTGTCACTAGTTGCTTAGGGCCTAAGTTGCTGAGGTCTGCCTCAAACTTGCAATCCTCCTGCCTCAGCCTCCCAAGTCACTGGGATTACAGGTGTGAGCCATCACACTTGGCTCCTCATAATTACTCAAACATTAACCCCTTTGGGATCACAACCTCACACAGCAGCCCCATTTGTGTTTATTTTTACTCTGGTATGTAATTTTTTAGATGTGGTTGAATTAAGAGTTCAGGCACATCCTAGCAGGGCCTAGAGACGAGGGGAGTGGATACCTGGGATCGGTGTGCCACAGTGGTTGAAGAACTTCCTAAGAGGAATCTCATGCAGAAAGGCTCAAGAAAACAAAACAATTGTTGTATAATTATTATTGTAAACTTATCTCTAATCCCAGATCAATCTGATCTAGAGAAATAAAGATTATTTTTTAATCAATACTCATTAGGTACCTGCATTTATCTATTATTGGACTAGATTCTCATGGAGCCCGTAGCCTTCTGGTGTGGGGAAACAGCCCAGGCAATGTCCTAACTGGGATGATGGGGAGGGACAGGGGTCTAGGGGAACAGGGAATAAGAGTCCCCAAACTAGACCTGGGGATTCAAGGAAGATTTCCTGAGCAAGTGACATGTGACTCATGGAATGAAATACAGTGGTCCAGATAAATGACAGGTGGAGAAGGAGGATGTAAGGGAGAACAATTTGGGCAAAGATAATAGCATGTGTCAAAATATAAAGGTCATAAGAAAAAGTGAGTATGATATGAAAAGAAAAATAAGTAATTTAGCACGGGTGAAGTTTTAATGATTTAGGGGAAAAGGGGTAGGCAGCCAGCCTGAGGGGTCAGCAGATCCAGGTTGCAGATGCGAGGTTCTCCTTGGAGAGCAGGGGGCAGCCAGGCAGAGTTGCCATGCAAAGGGAGGATGTGTCCCAGTTCAACTCTAGGAAGATCATTCCATCCGAATGTGAAGAAATGACTAGAGGGGAGCAAGCCTGGGGCCAGGGGAACCTTAAGGAAAGAAGAACTAGAACAAGGAGAAGGGACCAAAATGAGCCCTAGCATAGCTGGATGGCTCATGAGTGTGGTAGGCAGCAGAGGAAATGGAGGAGTGGGGATTTGGGCTCAGATACTGGGTGGACAATACGTTTGTCCACAGAGACAGGCAACACAGAAAAAGAGGCTGCTTTGGAGGACATGGGGTTGGGGACCGATGACACCAAACTCAGTTTTTGGTGATGATATGACAAGTTTTAGCTGGTTGTTAGGACTCCCAAGGGTAGCTACCTACCTGACAACTGATGCATGTGTCTGTTGCACAGGAAGACCTCCCAGGCTGGCCTCCCAGGTCATAAGTCATGGCTCCATAAGTGGTCCCTGGAACAATGGTGGAGGCTGACACTCTTAAGTGAGATTGAGGGATGTGAGATAAGAGGGCCTGGAACCAACACGAGGAACAGGAGCATTCAAGGGAAAGGCAAGAGACCAGGATTGCAAAGAAATACAATAACGTGTCTGCATCGCCTTGCCCCCACGGGCTCTAAACTTCAGGAGGGCATCTTGCTCATTATTTTATTTCCATCGCCTGGCCCAGAGCCTGGCATGAAGCAACAGTTCAGGGAAACTAGTGGCACAACTAGTTAGCACAGTTATAAGAAGCAGCAGCTCAGTAAATATTTCCTGAGTGAGGGAGTAAATTGTCCAAGACCATACAACCAGCAAGTGGCACAGCCACCAGTCTAGATAGTTCCAAACAGATTTCTCCCTGCCCCTCACCCCTGTAGGCTGTGAAAATCCGGGATTGGGAGAGAAGTGATGTGGAAGATTCTCTGCTAACTCTGCAATGGTAGCATTTCAAGGAAGCCTCTGTTTAATAATCCCATCGCGAACACTTAGTGGGAAATTAAATTCATTCATTTTATGATTCCCTGGTCTACACCACCTTCAGCAAACAGCAAACTCTGAGTTGAATGGATTCCTGCAGACTTCGATATTCTGTGAGCTGCACTGCCATGGTCATCAGTCGGACAGTTTGCAGAGTGACCTCTTTCTGCTTGAAACCACAGTGCTATGGACATGGATCCTAGCCAGGCAGTTCAACAGATTCCACAGTCAGGACCTTTCAGAGAAAGTCCTGCTGCCAAGCATGAAACGAGTGGGTGTGTACAATAAACTCAGGGGCAGAATACTTCAATTCATCTCTCTCTTTTTTGGCATGATATCTCCCGGGCAGCAAAGAAATTGGTCCTGATGGTTTTAGTGCTCACTACTGGAATATTTATATTTTATTTAGATAAGGTTTAAAATTTTAAATAATTTTCTCATAACAATGCTAATCACAAAAAACTTAGAGAAATGTTATTAAGAAAATAAACATATTTCATTATCCCATAGTCCAGAAATAAACATAATCATCATTTGGCATTATTTCTTCTACTTTTACAATAACTTTTTTAAGGAGCTGAGATTCCTTTTATTTTGTAGGCAGTTTTTTAGTTATGTAAATAAGATCATTACTAACAACTTTTTAAGTTGTTATCTATATTCTAGGCTATTTCTCTACAACAGATTCTTAGAAGTAAATTACTATATCAGATATAACTACTTAACCTTCTTGGATCCAGCAGAAAAAATTCCTGCCATCTACCTATAAATTATAAATAGATGCAGAAGTATGCACAGACTCATACACAGAGACACATAGATACATCCCCACCAATTTCTAAAGGTCTTAAAGAGTACAAAATATAACGAAGAATTTATGCAGTTCTAAGAGGAACTTACCAAACAAATTTCTGCCTAATTCATTTTCTAAGACAAAAACTTGTGGAAACCTATACTCGTCTTCACATGAAAGTTTGCATATAGAGTGCATAGCATACTGTCAGTCCACAGCACCAAAAGGCCACCAGGGGTTGGAAGCATCAGAGCCAGGAGGACTCAGGAGATGCTACAGTCCAGCTGCCCTCCTAGATTATTAATGAGGAAACTGAGGCACAGAAAGAAAAACTGATTTTATCCCTGAGTTGGATGATAAAGGATCACAAATGATCAATAACAGAATAAGGAGGAGGTAGGGTCACTTTAGTTCAGTTCAATGCTCACTGAAATCTTCCGCATGCCAGGTAGTGTATCAAGTGCTGGCAATATAGAGGTGAAGAGAACAGGTGGACCATGGTGATAGGTGATGGAGGAGAAAGGAGAGAACTATATCCATTGTCCTTTGTGTGATAATGTCTATAATAATCACACTCCGTCTTACACTGGAAATTTTTTTCCTCAACCTGGATTCTTATGATGTCATTTTGCAAGAAGAAATGGAAACTTCTTATATTTATTCCCACAACTGGATAGAGGATATAAATAACCTACCTACCAGGTTTCATAAAATGATGGAATAAGAATAACAGCGCTACCATCACTAAGGTTTATTGAGTGTTTATCATATGCCAGATACCCTTCTAAGCCTGTAGAGGATTTCATTGAAGTCAAACTTCTCCTAAATTGCAACAAGTTCCCTCAGGATCTATTTTCAGAAAACTCCAAACCTGATGGTGCCAAATAACTACATTTCATAGAATTTTAGAGAATCCAGTCAATCAAAAGAAAATGTTGATCATGTAAAGTGGGAAAACCAAAGGTCATCATAAAATAAGCAAAGTCTCCCAGAAAGAAAATATCCTCCAGCACAGAAGCTAATCTGAGGTAAGAACTTTACCCACCAACGGGTGCAAGGCTTGGTCATTTTCCAGTAACGAAGCCCCACCATATGCAATGCCAATTCCCTCCATCAAAACGGAGACTAAAGGTTGACTAACCTGAAATGGTGTTTTATTTCTCACCTGGGAGGTTTCCAGAGGCAGCCAAGCAAACAGAAAGAAACAACTCATTACAAAAAAGACAAACAATAATAACAACAGAAAACCCTGAGACTTTAAATTAGGACTGCTTGCTTGAGATGGAAGAGAACTGTCACTTTGTGGCGTGAATGAGAATTAGGTATAGGATCTGGCACAACCCCCATAAGAAACTCTTTCAACCATTCCTTCTTTTTGTCTGATCTAAAAACCCATCTCAGACTTTTTGAAGACTTCAGCTAGACCATGCCTCTTGTGCTAGATTACCAGCAGAAAACTATACAGACCTTGGCATCTATTTATCCCTGGGCATAAATCAAACACTTCAGAGTAGAACAGATTGTTCTCATTAAAAGTCACGGTGGTGACTATGTCAACACGCCAAGTTGGGGTGTGCCCTGCAGCCCAGAGGGCTGCATGCAGGAGGCCAGGGGCATCCCTTGACATGCACAGCTGACGGTCAATGAAGGGGATTCCGGCCGTTGCTCTGACAGTTCTGGGTGACTGAATCAACAGAGCAGCGTCTTCTATCACCTCGGTATTTTATTCCTGCCTACCTGTTTGACAACTTCCAAAGCAGCTAACTGGTTTTAACCACATCCAAGCCATAACATGATAGAGCATGAAGATCAGAGCGATAAGGCTCATGAGTGACAGGTATTCAGCGTTTGCTGTGTCAGGCACTCAAGTGCAACCTGGGAATTAACCCTCCTAAGAATCCTACGAGGGGTTCCTATCAGTGATGGTTCATACCCCCACTTTAAAGCCAGCCAATGTTACACAGCTGGAAGGAGAAGTGGGGTTAGACTCCAGGCCTATCTGATGCCAAAGCCTCTGTGGTACCCATTGCTTCAATCCCTGCCTCTCAGATTTACTTCAAGATCTCCTCAAGCTTAATTTATTATTTTGTCAACTAATAGTTTCCTAAAAGGCACCCTTTGCTTTAATTTGCCACTGATCTCAACAAGCCTGAGCCCCTAAACCCAGGAAGTACAACTCTAAGGTTATACAGAACCAGGGGATAGCTACACAATAGAATCAATAATCTCTCCAAACACTACTAACGCTCAGAGCCTCCCACAGAAAAGAGTCCTTCTATCACCTTTATGGGCTTTCAAAACCTCAAGGTTTGATTTTTTTCCTTTAAAGAAAATCTTGTAAATTGTGGGAAGGTTGCTGTGATAGGTTAACAAGCTGGGTGTTCTCCTAAACAAATGTAACGTCTGGGGAAAAGTTAGCCACAGGAACATGATCACTGAAGCCTGCAATGACAACACCATCCATGACAACCGGCCACTCTTGGCATGAGCGAGTGAGTACCGCAGAGCCAGGTGGTCTGCCTGCTGTCCAGCTCAGTGGGATGGATCGTAAGTAGATGCATCTGAAATTACCAAAGGAGGCGGGCTTAGTGAAGAACTCTGGAATCATACAAAGCTGGATTTGAGCCCAGGACCTGTCATTTACCTGCTGTGTTAACTTCGGGCAAATTTCTTAACTTCAAACTTCAGCTTCTTCATCTGTAAAATACTAACACTTTGTGGAACTGTTAGGATGAAATAGGTATGCAAAGTATATGGCATATGTAAAAGTGCCCAATGAACAGTATAAGTAATTAATACTAGAACTTTCTATTCTCTGAACCTGTTGGGTCATAAGGTCATGGAGAAAGTTAACACCCAGGTAAACCCCTAGTGAACTTCTCTCCTAGGGTTTCCTACTTAAAATGTATCAAGGTAGGCAGGTATGGTGGCACATGCCTGTAATCCCAGCAACTCTGGAGGCTGAGGCAGAAGGATCCCAAGTTCAAAGTCAGCCTCAACAACTTAGCGAGACCCTAAACAACTCAGTGAGACCTTGTCTCTAAGTAAAAGACAAAAAAGGGCTGGGGAGGTTGCTCAGTGGTTAAGCACCCCTGGGTTCAATCCTGAGTGCTGCCCTGAGGTGCCCTATCCATCCAGACAGAACCTGCTTTCTTTAACTTGCAATGCACACTATGACCCCACTGACCTCTCCTACCATCACTCCTGCCTCAGGCTTTTCCACAGGCAGAACAGGGTTTGGATTCACAACAGATATCATGATGCTCTTGCCTCCAGGCCTTTGCCCACGCTTTGTCCAGTCCAAGGCATTGTCTCCACCCATCATCTCATTGACCTTTATGATTTTTCAAGATACAGTTGAATCATCACCAACTTCACAGAGGCTTTTCTGAACACCCCCACCCATTCCGCAGTTCTGGGTAGATACCCATCCTCTCCAGCTTCCTTAGCAGCTCCTGTGAACACATCCCCATCCACATACTCATGTCTCTACAATGCAGTGACCTGTCTGTCACTTTTCTGGATTCTGTTTTTCATCTCCATCTTCTCAGTTCTTGGCATGTTGCAGTAACATTCATTCCTTCAAACATTTATTCAAGAGGACCTCTGTTAACAAGTTAGATCCATCTCCTGCTCACACAGAGGTATATTCTTAAAGGTGCTGAACAGAAATTAAAAGGAAAAAAGGAATGGAAAAGAAGAAGAGAGGAAGGAAGGGGCAAAGGAGAAGGGTAAAAGAAAGAGAGGAAGACAGTGGAATGGGAAAAAGTAAAAGAAAAGGCTGGTCCAATCTTCCAGTGCATCAAATTGCTCATCCTCATGACGGACCCTGAAAATTTGAAAGCTGGCATATTCGTTTTACTCCTCTCTTTTCTTAGTTTAAAAAATATTTTTAGACATTCCTCCCCCCAAAATATTCTCTAACATTACTTTTACCCTAACTCTGTTCATTTTGAAATCACCTTTCTTTCCAAGGTTGGTTCTCTTAATAATAAACATTTCTTCAACAAAATCTAATCCTTTTTGTATTTTTTAGAAAAATGAAACTTAAGCATATCAGCAATTGGCAATGAATGGAAAGGCTGAGAGTTCAAAGGTTTAAACCAGCCTTCTGAGGGGCTCTATAACACAAGACCCTTTTAAGGAGCCTGGACAGGAATGTTAATTACTTAAGCAAAGTCATGCATGACACACACATACACCAAGTGTCTGGTCAAACTTCAACAACAAATGTAACTTGAGGTCTCCGGCTCATCTTTCTGCTCAACAGAACTCCAGGATTCAAACAGGATTAGCGCCAAGGACCTTTTCCTATTCAAAAATAAACCATTACAGAAAGCCTAGCATTTTATTCAAGTGGCTGATGGTGTCTCCTGAGTCCGTTCAGCTGCATAAACCAAGACCTTCTCCCTTGACAGTCTTCACCACAGAGCTGCTATTGGGTGGTTTAATTTAGTAGCCATTCCTGGCATGCTTTATGCTTTGATGAAGGAAGGAGATACTCCTGCCACATGGCTGGGTAAAGGGATCCCATCCCCCAAAGATCTCCCCAGTAAGGAAATTCTTTCTTACTCCCTCTGAATTCAAGCACTGAGGTTGTCATTCATTCATTCAACAAACAGTAACATCATTTGTTTTAGATAGAAAATGTTGCATGGTAAATTCACTACCCTGTCCTCTAAGAGCTCAGGATCTAGTGGGGGGAAGACAGGCTCATACATTAACACTGATGACCCAGTGGGATAAATGCTGTCAAGCAGAGCACTAGGGTGCCTTTGGGCACTAAGGAGAGGGTAGTAATGCTTAGACATTAGGAAGGTTTCCTCTGCAAGCTGATGCTTGTGCAGGGTCATTGAAAAGGAGCAGAGTGTGCTGGGGATAGGTCTGTGGAAGAGGTGAGGGGAAGAGGAGGACACTCCAGGCAGAGGGTCTGCTGTGCAGTGTCAGGACTTATTAAAGGACACAGTGAGTCCAAGAAAGGGGATTCAGCACAGCAGGAGTTTAAGACCTTGAAGGAGCAAGCGGTGGGATGGGAAGCAGGGCCTGAAAGTAAGTTAGTGATTCCCAGCTCCTTTGCTAGTATGGATTCAGCAGAGAGACTGGCTGTGCTCAGAGAAGATGGTACACAGAACAGGTAAATGTCTGAAGGAGAGGGTGGGCAAAAGTAACTTTGAACCCAGCATGTTTCTACATGGTCAAGTGCTACACCAAGTTCCCTGCTCATTCGGGAAGCAAGTTTAGGACAAGATCCTTAGGCAGAAACCTAAGGGGGAGGTTGACAGATAACCTGAAGCCACATCCTGTATCTGCTTTGAGCAGCAAGCACATTCCATGTATGTGAGCATTTGGTAAAACGCAAACTAGGGGTCAAAGCACATGGACAGACTGCTAACTACCTACCCAGTATCGATGCTTCTGTTATTCCTCACTAACCAAACCCCAGGTTATTCAAGGCAGTATTGGACCTTGAGATAGCCAAGTTATGTGACAACTTCTAGACAATAAGCTATAAAAGGAAGTGTTATGTGGGATGCTGTTTGAGCTCCTGAAAAGGCAAACAGAGAGCTGACATGTGTCTCATTCGCCCTTTACCCCTCTACTTTTCCCTGCCTGGAACATTGGTGGGATGTGAAGCTCCAGCAGCCATATTTATAATCCCAAGAATGAAAACTATATGCTATGAATATAGAAGGAAAAGAAAGACGGGAGGATTCCAGTGATTTCACTGATCTACCCAGGAGTCTTGATTGCCACCTCATACCACTACACATCCAGACCTATCTTAAGGAATAAAACCTTAAATAATACCATATTCAGGTTCCTCCTAGCTCCTCTTGGGAAAGAAGAATAAAGGTCATACATTAAGTGTGCTTTCTCTCTTAGGACATAGAATATGCACTTACAGAAAAAAATGTGCACTGGGTGATTTGAACATTCTCCTGCCATTGCTGCTGCTTCCTCCCCTGAAACCATACCCCTGTGTTTCTGCTGTCAAAATTGTCAAGCGAAGGATTACAAGCATAAGGGAGGAATGGACAGCAGCTGGAAGACTTACAAGGAAGAAGTTCTTAACCAGCATACCGTTGCTTGTAGGCTAGGTGACAAGCAAAGGAATTTGCAAAAGAAAGAAAATATGGGCAGGGAACAGAAAGTGTTTTTCAGTCATACTTGCATAACCATAAATAATCTATGTCAGTCAATAAGAAAATAAATAAATAAAATTTGATATAACCCCACAACAGAATTTGATACAGCTGTTGGAAGGGCTGAGGTGCTCTGGAAACTGCTGCAATGGAAAGGTGAGGAAAGGTTGGAGATCAGTGAAAAAACAAGCTGCAAAACACTATGCAGAGCACAGCTGGAAGAAAGAATGCGGCCAGACCAACAGACAGACAGATTCACACTGGATGCTGTGAAGATATGCGCCAACGTGCTTTCCATTGCCCTCTGTTTTAGGCAGCTTTTTCATTTCCGTGACTAAAACACCTGAAACCAACAATTAGAGGAGGAAAATTTTGGCTCATGGTTTCAGAAGTCTCAGTCCATAGACAGGTAACTCCAATGCTCTGGGCCCAAGGTGAGGTAGAACATCATGGCAGAAGGCTTGACAGAGGGGAGCAGGTAGGACATGACAACAGGAAGCAGAGAGAGAGGTCCGCTCACCAAGGACAAAATATAAGCCCCAAAAGCACTCCCCCAGTGACCTACTGCTCCAGCCACTCCCCAATGGCCTACAGTGACCACCCAGTTAAGCCATACCAGTGCATCATTTCACTGCTAAACTTCCTTACATTGTCTGACACGTGAACTTTTGGGGGACACCTCATATCTAAACCATAACACTCCTGGCAGCCATTTCTTGGGGAAGGTGCAGGGACAAGGGCAGAAGGAAAGTAAGATGTGAATGTGTTGTGGAATGTCATCACCCTTCTGCCTTTGGGGAAATATGAGAAGGAGAAAAGATAGGCTTGTCAGCATCATGGATCTGCAACCTTCAAAATGGTGAGGGGGATCAGAATTATATATGTAAAGGAGAAAGCAAAAGCCAAGCAGAGCTACACTTCACTAGGAACTCCTGGGGAGGAGGGGCTTCCTACCCAAAGATCCTCCTGTGACATAGAATGACAACATAATAACGCTGGCAGTTGTGCATACTCAGGCTGCAGGAGGGCACTCCACACCTGTTTTGACTCAGGAAAATGCAGAAGTAGTAGATGGTGGTAGCAGACATGAGCCACACTTGTCATTGCATATAATCTGGGCAAGGTTTTCCTCTGGAGAAGTGCTTATTAGTTAACCAGCCACCAACTTCTTTAATAGGAGCCCATGGTGGACCCTGCCAAGCTAGAGCAGAGAATGTCAAGAGTCTAGAGATCAGGGCCTGAGTCCCAGTCTCTCACCCACTTCCACTGGCCACCCCAATTACCAGGAGGCAGTGCTCAGGAAGACTACTGAACTAATAAAAAAGATGTTACATTTTCCTAGTACATCCCAGAGATTGTGTTTTCAACTCCATTACATTTGAATGGATTGTTCTTTTTAAGTTTTAGAAGGATATACAAGCAGCCATTTTGCCTTTTAAGAAATGGAACTAAGAATTAGAGGAAGAAAGGGAAGAAGACTTGCTTCTTACTTTGTACTCTTTAATCAGGTTCAAATTCTGCCACAACTATCTATTAGATGAAAATATTTGAAAGCAAGTTTTAAAAATGTATTTCTCCACAGAGTAGGTTCCACAAGAATTTTCCACAAGGCATCAGGATTGTCATGAGCAATTCACAAAATAAATAAATGACAGGGATACAGAATGCCTCTGATTTACTGAAGGAGTGGGAGCTGAAGTAATGGGGTGCATTTGGGTTCTACCTTAGAGTCATCTGACGATAGGTAATAGCCAACGTCTACTAGATGTTCACTGTGTGAGAGGTACTATGTCAAGCACTTAACTGTGCTAATTCCTCCACAGCTGTATGAATTAGACTAGGTGGAAATCAGGGCTATTGCTCTTGGGGCCCCTGGTTATATCCACTTTCCTCTCCAGCTTCCTAATGGATGAACTTTGCAGATCAGTGACTCCTTGACCTCCCCAAGCATAGATGATGTTTTTCTAAACTGGGATCGGCCAAGCAGAGGAGAACTAGTCACCCTACCAGGGTGGTATAGATGGAGTTATCAAAGAACTTGCCATGGGCGGGCAGCATCTGGGACTGTGCCCTTTTCTAAGGCCCAGTCTGTGAGCAGCTCCAGGCTACAAGAGCTCAAGGATGGGTGGCAGTGGTAGACTACCATAATTAGCAGAAGTCACAGTGACAGGTCAGGCCAGCAGGCAGGATGAGGCTGCAGAGTGTGCTGGGGCTGCCCTGGTTCCTTCTCTTCCCACACAAGGACTCTGCAGACAAATCTTTATAGAGATGGCTATGGGCTTAAACTCACAGGCTGCATTGCAACATAGACTCCAAACCCAGGCTCAGCTGCTTTCTAGCTGAGAGGGTCCCTGAGTCTGTCTCCTTATGGTTGAACTGAAGCTAACAGTGAGAACTAAGGCTGCTGTAAAGAAGCAGGGAAGCCATAACAAGATGCACACAGTGGGCCTGCAGGCAGCACTTATCTAATTATTAACAGTGCATGTGTCAGGCTTGTCATAAAGCCTTGAAGGCCAAGTCACCACAATCAGCCCTGTGCGGGGAGGGAAAGGAGGATAAATAACAGTGAGAAGAGACTCCCAGTTCCCCTCCACTCCAGATCTGTTAGGGAAGGAAACTGTGCTACATTCCCTGCCAGTCCTGCAGGAAACATGGAAGCTGGGCATTTTTTGTTCCCCTCCAAAAGAAGAAAAAAAAAAAAAAAAAACAGGAAGCAGTTGAATTTATTTCTCCTACTTTTGATTTATACCCCCTTTCAACTCATAATCATTGTTTTTAAATTAATATTTAACTGTCTCTCCCAAGAAAAAGGAGAGATGACTTATCTGTTTTCAAAAAAAGAAAATAAGTCCAAAGGGCAAAGAATCTGCCCCCTTTGAAATAATTCTCTTCAGAGAAGCTATAAATAAGATTTCTGATTCAAAATTGAGATAAGATTATCTGAGGGAATAAGGAATTAAAAAAAATAAAAAACGCCAAGGAAAAATTTATGCCCACATTAGTAAACTCCCCAAAAGGATTAGTTCCTTTCAGTTAAGAGGATTTTTTTCCTTTAAAAGCTTCTTCCCAATTAAAAAAAAAAAAAAGTAAAGTTAGTATCTATAAACCCCCTCAGACATGTGAACTTAATTTCACTTATACTGGCTGGCCCCTAGGGTTCTGCCCTCTTCCCAGGTCCTTCTGTCTGCTAAACCTCTCCACTGTGACCCTCACCCACTGTGCCTGCTTGTCCCATGCCCACTGCCTGTATAGCCAGCTTTTACCAGCCCCACTTCCAGTAAGTTGCTGGGCATCAAATCCAGTTCCCTTGGACTCTGCAGTATCTGCTGTGGCTGACCGCTTGCTCCTCCTCCCCATGAGACACACTGGCCTGTTCTGCCTATTTGTCTTCCTTCCATATTTTTTGTTAACTTCTTAGGTCCTTCCATTGCCATAACAGAATGTGATTTGAGTCCAATTCTGTCGCACTTCTTCTCTGTGATCTCAGGTCTTTACTTAACTCTGCCTGTGGCAGAGACTGCTAGCTGCTCAGACACAGATTCTCCCCCTCTTCCAAAACAGTAAAATGACAGCTAAGAATGTGGCCTCCCAGAAGAAGGACTACATTGCCCAGCATCCCTTGCAGCTAGGAAGGCCTACAGGACCACACCCAGCCTATAGGATGTGAAAAGCAGTGATTACAATACATAGTTCCTATCTTCAAGGGCTGGGTGTGCTCTCCTTTTACTCCAGATCCCCTTTCCTAATGGGGGGAATGTGGGCACACTGATAAGCCATATCAGCCCCACTGGAATGAAACCAACCTTAGTAATGTAGAGCAACGGATAGGATAGAAAGGTGAAGCCCTGGATGGCTGACGCTCTGACTTCTCTCATGTAAATCACTGGTATCTGGAGTCTTTGTTATAGCAACCAAATTTATATCCTAATCATAATACCATGTGAGTTATGATTATACAAAACCTGTTGGCTTAGGTCACTCCTGAAGTCCACTGTCTCCCCTAAATCTAGAAACTATCTCCACTTGACACCTACCCCAGATTCAACCTAACCTGTGACTTATTCACCAGTACACTTTCTTCCCAATTCTCCCCGCCACACACACTTTTTTTGGTAGTATGTTCTAGTTCCACATTCTCTCTCCTTAAAATTTGTGTTATTTTTGAGCCACCTTCTCTTTCAGGTCCCAAGCCCTACTCAAGGTGTTCTTTCATGCCTCTCAAAATTATCCCCTGCCCTACAGACCCCACCATCACCATAATAATAGCCTCATTGTGGCAAGTCTGCACTGCTCTGGTGACCACTATCTGGCTAGGTGCAGAGTCCATCTACTGCAACCCAGCAGGAGTCACCATTTATTAATATAGTACCTACTAGGTGCCAAGCACTGGCCTGAGCACTGTGCGCACTATCTCCAATCACAACCACTGCTAATGTAGGCATTGCAATATTATTGTACAGATAAGGAAACTGAGGTTCTAGGAGATTAAATACACCTTTCTAAGCTCACACTGCTAGTAAGTGGTAGAAATGTGGTTTGAACACAGGAACGTGCAAGCTCTGTTCTGTCACTTGGCGTCTTGGAGCATTCAACAAACAATTGCTAAAAGAATGGATGAATGAATGAGCAAACGCCTTTGCACGCTCACTCTTTGCAACCTTTCTAGATCACAGCTTTCATCATGTAAACTTCATTCTCCCAGGACAGAACCAAAGGTTACGCCTCCATCATCTTCACTGTCCCCACCCCTCATCCAAATAGGGCACCATCCAAGTAAAAACAATGCACTCACTATGCAATGTAGCTTAGGGGCAAGGTTTCAAATTGTTACCACTGTGTGGACCCCACAGCACCCTCAAGGAAATACACAATTGAGAGCCCTATGACAAATTCTCAGCTCTTACCCCCACCTCCCACTCACTGTGCAATGTTACCACCATGTAACTTGGAGCTCTTACCCCTACCTCCCGCCAGAGCTATTCCCAAAATGCAACTAGATATTTTGAACTTCTAGAAATTTTGAAGTCACCACTGTTCTACTCACGGTACCCAGGAATTCACATTTATAAATATCAAATTCCCCTGGCTTGGCTTCAAGTCTCCCCACCATTCAGGCAGACTGGCCATTGCAGCCTCATCCTGGCCCTCTCCCACAGCAGACTCTGGCTCCAGGAAGCACTCTCCTGTCAAATGGCCCTCAGGGTGGGTCTCCTTCACAGCTCCATGCCTGGCCTTCTGCAGTGGCCCCTGTGTGTCCTTCTTTCTATGATGTGCTCTGCCTACTCCACGGGATCCTTCTAGGCCCCACTTAAAATCAGTTCTGAGGCCTGTGGTCCCCCTGATGCTCCCAGATGTTTAGGGCACTGGTTTTCCAAAGGCTGCCCACTACTCTCAGAACAAAATCTAAATTCCTCACCTAGGTCCTCCATAACCCAGTCCTGCTTTCCACTACCTGGAATGTTCTTCCTCCATACCACTCATGGTCTCATCTCCTCTAGATCTCAGTTCTCATGGAGAGACCTTCCTAGTCCACCCTAATAAAAGAGCAAACCCTCACCCGCCTTAGCTGGCTTCACTTTTCACATTGCCACCTGGTGCTTTACACATGTACAAAAAATGGGAGCCTGAGTAGGACAGGGATGTAGTTTTTTTCACAGTGTTAAATAGTAGTTAATAATGAACATTGAAATGTAAACCAATAACATAGCAGGGTCACGGAATTTCTTTGAATTGCTTTTAATGAACAATCAAGTAAATTGTAGAAAAACAACAGGTGTACTAACCCTGAGAATAATTGGTGGAAACAAAGGGAGCCAATTAAGAAATAGGTCAAAAAGGGAAGATCAGTGGGGCCAGCTCCTGACAGGGTCTACTGGGGCCATTGTAAAGTTAGGATTTATGGCTTCTCGATGTTTCTCAATGTATTTCAGAAGGGAAATTTCATTAAGAGCACAGGTGCATGAAGATGAAGTTTGCCATATCATTGACCCCAGCACCCGCATCGACATAGGATTGACTTGTAGGTGAAGCCCCCTGAATACGTTGACCACCACGACAGTTCCATAAAGGGTCAAAGAGGATCAAGACCTCCCCCACCTGATGCAAAGAAGGGACTAAACATCTGCATGGCAAAAACTGAAGAAGGTGGAACCCAGTTCCCTGGTGAACATCAAACAGCAATAAGTTCAGAAGCAGCATTGTCTCCATCGTTCTGTGCTCAGAAATGCACTGAATTTTTTTGCTTGAGCCTTACTTTACTTTCACTCATACTAAACCTCTCTTGCTTGCTTTACATCTGACATTGAATTTTCTTTCATCAGGACACAGGAACTGAAGCTGAAGCTTTCAGTCCCAAATCTCCTGTGACAGTAGCAATGTTAATATATTAATGTTGAAGGAATGAAGGAATGAATAAATTTAGCACCATACACTACCTTGAGCTTAGCTCTTTCTGTGCCAATCTTCTTTACTTTAGGTTCTTAGAACACACCAAGCTCATCCCTTCCTCAGGGATCTGTACTTCACCTTCCCAGTGGCAGATCCAGGTTTTAAGGATTCTGAAGCTTAAATAACCAGAAGTATAGATGAGTGGGGCATGTTCTTTAAAAATATTCCAACCTGGCAGGTGGCAGGTGTCTATAATCCCAGCAGGTGGATCTCAATTTTGAGGCCACCCTCAGCAACTTAATGAGACCACAAGCAACTTAGTGAGATCCTGTCTCAAAAGAAAAACTAAAAGGGCCGAGGATGTAGCTTAGTGGTAAAATGTTCCAGGGTTCAATCCTCAATACTAAGAAAAGAAAGAGTATGGGGGAGGGAGGAAGGAAGGGAGGGAGGGAGGGAAGGAGGGAGGAAAAGAAAGGGAAAACTTCCAAACAAAATAGCGCAGGATCCTCTCAGGACCTCGGAGAAACTGTATAAAGTCAAGTCCCATCACCTGCTCCTTCCCTGGGAAGTCCTCCTGCACACATTCCCGTTCCCTTTGCCTCTCTGAGAGACCTACCACCCCCTCCTCTGATCTTCAGGTAACATCTGCCTTGCAAGTCAGGTCTCCGTCCAAGTTGTCCTTGACTCAGAAACAAGTTCTCCCTAAAGCCTCTCTATTACTCTGTTATATTGTCTTCATTTCACTTATCATTAACTGACATGGTCTTCATTAGTATTTCATTTACTTGTTTATTGTCTGTCTTTACCACAAGAATGTCGGCTCCTAAGGACTCTGTCTAGTTCAACAGTGCAGGATGCCTGGAGCAATGTTTGCCACACAGTCATGCTCTAAAAGGATTTGCTACAAAATAAAAAGAGCTGGACAGCCACCTCCCACATTCTATGAGAACCCAAATGATAATAAATAGGATCAGGGCAAAGGAACTCAGTAAATCAACTGGCCTCTCTTATTTGGTGGAAGGTGAGCCCTGATCATTCTATTGCCAATAACCAAAGACAATCCATCTCTTGGGGGTCTTCACTGCGTTCCTTTGGTTTCCAACTCTAAGACTTTCATCAGAATTCCTAGAGCTTCTTCTTGCTGACTTGGGATGCAAAGTTTAGGGCTTTATTTGACATGTTATCTTTGGATATACTAGAACTTTCTAGTAAATTTAGTGAGGTTTGTTGTTTATTTCATGAAGGCTTTGGGTTATATTTCATCATCCTTTCCCATGATGAGTGAGGATCTTGCCCTTTTAAGTTCACAGCTCTGAGGAAATTTCAATGCCAATTTGTTTCCTTTACTGTGGTTTCAAAATAGTTTAACCCCTGCAGGGCATGCTTCATTTGTTTCTTTTTTAAAAAATGGGTGATATCCAATTGGTTCCCAAATCTGGCTGCCTTCACATTCATCTACCGTGCTTGTTAAAAACAGATTTTGGGGGTCTTATCCTAGGTCTCCCTCACCTGGAATCTCCAGGGGCTGGCAGGGAGGTCCAAGCGTTGAACAAGCAACAAGGAGGGTTCTGAAGTACAGCCAAGTTTAAGTAAGGCTGTGATTCTAAGAAATTCAGATAATAAGGAAGGACATTTACAAGACAAAGGTCAAAATGAGGGAACCAACTCAGGGAAAACAAGTGAATTTACAAATGCCATCTAATGAAAAATGAAGATATTCCTCCCATCGCTAGCCTACAAACCCAATTTCCATTGATCTGTACAAGTTTGGGCACTGGCTAGACTCTCAAAAGAGAGAAAAACTACAGAGGTCCTCAAGTTCACATGGTACCTCGTCTGAAAGACTGAAGAACTTCTGGAATGGGTATAAAATCTTTCTAGCTTTGAGAGAACCAGACAGGCCACGGAAGTAGTGGAATCACTAAGCTCTTGGCACCTGGAAGAATTCTAGGACTGATCCTAATGATGCTGTCCAGCCCAGGAGTGTGGCAGAAAGAACAGCACCCATAACCAAGCTGGAGAAGCTGCTCACCACTCCAAGCCTCAGCCTCTTGGTTTGTAAAATGAGGGTAAAAGCAGGCTCCCTCAAGCATAAAACAAGTTCAGGTTTGTTCACTGAACACTATTCAAATATGGTGGCCTTTCCTTTTTCCACCTATCCAAAGCCAGGCTCAAATCTTACCTCTTCAACAGAACCCTCCTCTAAAATCCAGCTCATGCAAAAACTTTCCTTTCCCTGGGGTGATGAAGTGGTAACATGGAAAGTTGTCCATCTGTGAGTGGTTATCAGCAAGAATCACTTCATGAAAATGAATTTAGACTTGACTTCATATGTTGTAGCTCTTCCCTCACCCTGCTCCATGCTCTTGACGTGTCACAACTCCTTTCTCTAAGAAAGCCCCAGCTCTGGCCATCATTCTCTGGAATGGTCCAGATGCTTGTGCAGGCATCAGGGAAGGCACAACAAATTCACTGTAGATCTGCACAGTGTGTTTACGGTGCATTCCTCAGGCAGGGGAGACCATTAAACACACTGTGCAATTCACTGAACGTATCATAAATTCAAATGAAAGAGTAATAACCTATTTACTATGCATCTGGATTCAGGTTACTATAACAGACTTTGTGACTTATAAATAATAGATAGTTATTTCTCACAGTTCTGGAGGCCAGGAAGTCCAAGATCCAGGTGCTGACAGATTGAGTGTCTGGTGAGAGCATGCTTTTGGTTCATGGATAGTTGTCTTCTTGCTGTAAACTTCACAAGACAGACAGAGCAAGAGAGCTCTCTGGGACTTCTTTCATAAAGTCACAAATCCCATTCAAGAGGGTTCCACCAGCTGACGTAATCACGTGCCAAAGTCCCCAACTCTTAATACTATCACATTGTGCATCAGAATTTCAAAATATGAATTTGGAGGCGACACATACACTCAGTCTATAGAACCGTGTAATGTTCATTTATGTTTCCAAACATTATCACCACCTTCCATATTGAATGTCTTCTAGGCATTAAGCCTTATTCTGGGAATATGGTGGTGAACAACCAGACAAAAGTGTCTGCCTTCACAGACCCTATACCCTCTGGAAGTATCAGACTTTCCATGGTATTATCAGTATGAACTACTCACCAGGAAAAGAAACTCTCTTCTTTCAACTGAACTTAGAGGTTAAGTTCAGTACTCTCCAAATTTGTTTGACCAATTGGGAAAATATTTGACCACAAACCTCTAATATATATACATACATATATATGCAAATATATATATATTCAGAACTTACATATAGGTAGTTCTATGCTATTATAGTATACGTCACTTATTTTAGTATACAGAAAATAGAAATATTTGTGAAGGATGAAATCTTTTAGAGGAATCAATATAAGATCTAATACTTCCTTTTTATTTCTTGGGGAAGTTCTAATACTTCCTTTTTATTTCTTAATATTCCAGGGCATATATTTACAATCTGTATGACATTGGACAAGTAATCTAACCATGCCACCCTCCAGCTTTCTCTGTAAAAAATAGCGGAACCCATTTTGCAGTGTTATCGAAAGGGGTAGATTGTGATAATTTAGGTAAAGTACTTATTCCTATCATAAACACTCATAATGACTGCAATTATTATCGATAAAGAATTATTATTTCTAAGTAGTATTTGTTCCCAACCATGATTTTTGAAGACAGATTGTGGGTCTCCTAATACAAAACTCAGGAGGATAGAGGACATGCTTCTTAGCCATTGGTATCAGGTATCAGGAAGGCCAAGAGTTCAAGACCCAACTGGGGATTAGATTCTCCCTTGTAACAGATGCAAGTAGGACATTATGGTATATGGTATCTGCTACCATTGTAAATCTTCTTGCTTTAACCCCCAGAAAGGTTTTCTAGCTGATACCCATTCACACAGGTCTCAGCTGTCACTCCTGTCTGCTGCCCTCCCTTGGAAGGCAGTTCCCCCCAGGATCCATGGAGGGGGCCTGCAGTGGCACTGGCTGGTACAGGCATTAGACTACTAAAGGGCATGGAAAAGTGCTCAGCCTCCAATGCAGATCCAAGAGCAGTTTCCAAATTTCCCTGTTTGGATGGGAATGCTTTAAAACTGAAGTATGTTTTCTTTGGCAGAGGTACCCCCCATTAGATGCAATTTCTTCCTGACATTTCAAGAATTGTTTTATGTCTGTGTTCTCTATAAGGACTGTCCATGGAGGTCAGAACGGAAATTATAGTTCTAAGAATGCTCACATTAGCATAGAGGGTAATGCACAAGCCCCAAGCTAAATATCTCGGTGCAGGCCAGCCTGCCAGGGCGATGATTAACAAGTTGGGTTGCCACACAGGGGACCGTACTGGGCGCGCTCCCGGACTGCTGCTCCCCAGGCCAACATGGGCAACGTGTGTTTAGTCTATCAGAGTATTTACTCAGGACGCCTATCACCGTGGAACCGAGACAGCCGTCTGAGAGAGGAGGACTCTCTGAATCCCCTGGAGAGCACAAGTCGGGAGAGGTAGATCTATTTTTCCACAAGATTCTTTTCCCAGCCTAAATCAGCCTCCAACTTTCAGGCAGGATTTGGTATGTTGGTCAGTCTTAGCAGTCTTAGGCAAACCTGACCCCACAGGTAACCTCAGAAGGTAATAGGTCTGGTGCAGCCTATCTACCTCCTGTCAGGGACCTCCACCTCAACCCTTCCCAAGCTCATGCCTGGCATTAGGGCACCCTTTGTTTGTTGGTGTTTGGGCTTCTTTTGATTTTTGAAATGGGTCTCTCCATGTTGCCCTGGCTGGGTTCAAACTCCTGGGCTCAAGCAATTTTCCTGTCTTACCCTCCAAGTAGATTGGACCCCCAAGCAGCTTGGGCAAGCCCAACAGGGCACCCTCTTTACCAGACTGTCTTGGATCTGGAGTAAGCAAGGACCAAAGGTTACTATAACAGATAAACATGGCCCACATTAGAATAAAGGGTTCATGACTTAGAATCTGAAGACCTGGGTTCAAATCCCACTTCTGACATTTAAATAGAAGTTCACTCTGAGCCTCCGTCACACCCTCCAAAATAGTAGGAATTATAGTATCTCTCTTTGAAGGATGCTTTAGAAATTAAATAAGAATAACAAAGTCAAGGTCGCTTAAATACTGCATGTTAAAATTTGATTTACCATTCCACAATGTAAACATTTATCAGAATAGAGCACATAAATATTTCATTTTTGTCAATAAAAAATAATTTATAATTTATTTAAAGAAATTTTAATACATTTGATTTTGTGCCAGTGACAAAACAAAGTTAAAGGCAATTTAGCACAAATGAAGCAGGCGGAAAGTGGCAGGGGAGAGGAATGTCAAACAGGCAATAGAGAAATTTCTAGAAACAGCTATAACATATTTCTTAGAGAAAATTTTTAGAAATCGCCGTACCAGGAATATATTCTCTTCCTGCCCAAATCTACCCAAACCTTCTATCTCTCACATGGCAATAATGCGGAGATGAGAAACCATGGGTATCTGATTGGGTTGACTATTGCAGAGTATGTACATATCCTGGGAGAGAACCATGAGCCCCAAGCACCTGCCCATAGCCACACAGCAGCAAACAGGAGGCAACTGCAAGTCAGTGCCAAAGAAATATAATAGAGGATGACCCTGAGCTGTAATCGCCCAACTTTGAGTGAGTGCAGAGAGAGAAGCTCAGATGGTCCCTTCACCACATCTGGTCTAGGCTCCCCACTTCTCCAAAGTGGAGGGACTGGAATTATCTATCGCCAACACCATTTTACAGCTAGAGCTCCCTATTAACTGTAACATCCTGTATGTTTGCTAAGAAGCTCTTTATTAAACTATACATCAATTAACAGTGTGCGTTGAATTTGTATCATAGACCCCATATAAGAAAGAAGGTATAACGTTTCAGGGGTTAGAACATAGAAGAGAAGGCTCCAAGTCACCCATGAGGGCTGAATGAGTTCAGAACCAAGAACACCCTGCAGGGTATAGTGCAGCAAGGGAAGGTCGAGGAGGGAGGGAGAGCGGAGACCCCTGCCTGGGCAATGGAGGCTCAACCTGGAGTACAGGGACTCAGCATCAAAGGTTGGCAGCCTGTTTCCCAGAAACACACCATCTCGGTGTCAGTGTTTTTCAAACTATAGGTCAGCACTCATTAGCAGATCGTTAAATCAATCCCATGGCCCTCCAGAGCAGGAAAAGAAAAGCACCACATAGGCTAATCTAAAATGCAACAGAACAGAAAAGAAGAAAAATATTAGAGTGAATTGAACAGAGAAAAGAAAAATACCATGAACCTGTATTCGGATGTGACTGAGTACACGCAGGTGTTGTGGAGTGTGTATGCCTGGAAGAGAGGGCTTCGTTAGGTTTCAATCTAAAACATTTGAGGTTCACTGCCCTATGGGTCCTTAACAGGTCTCCATGTGACATCATTTAGAAGCTGCAGAGAACCATACCAATGTGGGTATCTTTAATGCTCTCATGACCTGCATTCTCATGCCTTCTGATACATCACCTCTGCGAAGTTCAATGGTTTTCAACCCTGATTCCACAATGGGATTTCCTGGGATAGAAAGATATACCAAAGCCCAGGACCCACACCCATAGATTCTGATCTCACAGGTCAGAGCGAGGCCTTGCAAAAGGTATTTTTTTACAACCTTCCCAGGTAATTCTTATGTCCAGCCAAGGTTGGAAACCACTGGACTAGGTCATTTGCCCTGTGAGAGAAGCAGAGGAGAGATGATACTGCTACTTTGCAGAGGAAATTAAGGTCCGAGGCATTTAGGAGATTTGGCCACAGCTGTATCCATTATGTCAGTGTCAGAGCTAGGTGAGAAGCCAGGTCTCCTGACTGTGGGTCTGGATTGGCCTCTTCCCAGTGCACAACACTCACGGCTTCATCCAACACCTCTCAGCTTCAGACACGGCCACCAATGAGAGCACAGAGGAAAAACAGAATCTCAACATGTCTTTGCACAAAAATTTTCAGAAATGCATCAACAAAGACAAGTCCCTTCTTACTGGAATAATGAAATAGACCACTCAAGTAAATCAAGCCATTTGATGGAGGCCAAGAGAGCTATTGATACGAGTTTGCCTGTCTCCGAGGAATAAAATACTGAAAGGCAATGGCTTAAAATGAATGAAAATGTATCCAATGCACAATCAAATGAAAATGCTGCGGGCCGGTGGCCAGGGATTATCTGCCAACTGGATCTCTTTCAGCGCCCTAAATTTAACCAGCTGGGATTCTTTTTTTTCCCCCCCTCCCTTTTTTGTGAGTATCATCTTTTTCAACCATCTGAAAGGAAGAGATTTTCCTTTTAATGGGAAATCTGTATTTCATCATAAAGATGGAACACAACGTGCTGGTTTAGCCAATCTCCTGAGAAGTGGGTGCTTTGTGCATTGTGTGCTGGCATCAAAGAAAGACTCACATTCCAGCAAGTTCATTTCAAGAATGATAGACTAGAAGCATCTATCTATGGAACTTAGGTATAATCTCCCCTTCACCCCCAACAGATTAATAATACTTTTCATTTGGAGATCACTTGATCATTTCCACAGTTTGATAATCTCTAAACTTCCAAGCTGTTCCCAAAATGCAAGGAATGGAGGTGAAGCGGTGTGTGTGAGTGTGTGTCTGTGTGAGACAGACAGAGAGAGAGAGAGAGAGAGAGAGAGAGAGAGAGAGAGATCAGAAGAGTACACTTAGGTATTTGTAGTGATTACATCTGGGTGGGATTACTGGCATTCCTTACTTTCTTGGTATTATAGCTTTTCTGCAACTTAGCCCTTGGCAACCTTAAAATTATTTCAACTGAATAAATCACAAATAAAAAAGAAATGACTCTACCTGAAATAGAATGACAAGGTCAAGATTTTCTCTCCAAATGTGGTTTTCTCAGTCAGTTTGCAAGCTAGTTAAACACAAGCCTCTAAACCCAGCTTGCTGAGGCAGAGCTAGCAATTACCAAATGCACTCATTTCCCTTCCTGGGCCTGGGGAGAGTGGTTTCAGGGGAGGACTGGGAGACTACACAAGAGGTTGGGAGAACCAGGATTCTCTGAGGGCTTCTTCAAGACCAAAGCTGTAAAGCCCATGGACCTGCCCAGAGCCACATTCATGGTCACACCCTCTACTCTGAACTGGAGAGGGCAATCTGGGTTTGGGTGCAGGTGCCCTGCCTTACATTTGGATCTCCATTGAGCTTCTGTTCAAGTACTGTGACAGAGGAGCAACCATTCCCATAGTTCAAGGAGTAGCCTTGGGAATATTCCCTGGCTAAGGGTGGCACCACAGAGAGCTGGGAGGAGAAAGGAATCCAGGAAAGGATGTGTCACCTGCCCATCAATCTGTTCACTTTTTCAACAAACATTTCCTGAGTAGCTCATAGGCATGACAGCAGCACATAATCATTTACATTGTGGACAACACAAAGTGCCCAGTGGCAAGGAAGAGCAGGAGGTGGAAGACAGTTCCACTTCCCAAACTGGGCCTCCTAACACAAGCCTGTGACCCTCCAGGGAAAGGAGCCTTTGCTTAATCAAAGGTATCTGCTGACCAACAGTCATGCATGCAGAGTTGTATCTGGCCAGTGAGAAAGCCTTTATCTGAAGATTACAAAACTGAGACGTGGGCTAGCACTGGCCCTTATGCAAGGGCATGCATTGCACCAGGCAGTCAGCATACAAAAACTTAGATGGCTTGGCTCTTTCCCTCAAGAAAATCAATCTAAGTGGAGGCAGAAAGCAAATGAATGCAATAAGGTATCACAGTCACTATAAAAATGGGATGAAAAAATCACAATAGAAGCAAAACAGAAGCAAAATAAATACTAAGGACATGCTCAAAAACAGGAATAAGAAGGAAAAATCAAGACTGTTGACTGGGTATCCCTTCTGTGCCAAGATCATTCCTATCAAACATGAGAACTGAAGCTCAGAAAAGTTGAGGGCAGCTACTAAAGCAGAGTGAAGATTCTGGCCAGTTTCATCTAATTCCAGAGGCCTGACACTTTCTAAACACTCTCTTCCCACTCTTCGTTAGACAAACGTTTATCGGGTCTGTACTGGGCTGTGCCAGGTAGGATGCCAGGCATGGGATGCAGATGTCAGAATCACTAGTGTGTTCTGGTTCAAAGTGCAAACTGAGTAGCCTGCCTGGGTTTGAATCCTCACCCTGCCTCTCTTACCTCAGTTTCTTCCTCTGTAAAATGCAGACAATAATAGTACAGTCAGCCCTCCTTATCCTTGGGCCACATTCATGGATGGAAAATATTTCAGAAAAAAAAATGCTTCTGTATTAAACATATATGGAGTTGTTTCTTGTCATTATTATTCCATAAACAATACAATATAACAACTATTTGCAAAGTATTTATATTGTATTGGTAGTATAAATAATCTAGAGATGATTTCACGTATATGGAAAGATGTACATAGGTTATATGGAAATACGTGCCATCTTATAGAAGGAACTTGAGCATCCATGGATTTTGGTGTCCACAGAGGTGTGAAACCAAACTCCTTGAAGACTGAAGGACCACTGTACCCACCTAACAGGATTTAATAAAGTTTAAGTGAGAATATACATGTAGAGTACTTGCCACAAGGCCTGGGCAACAGAGTTTTATGTAAATGTTAGTATCGTTATTAGTATTAATAGTGGTGGTAGCAGTAGTATTATCTCATGGTTATAAACACAAGTAACTGCACATAGAAGGGGCCAAAGCCTTCACACCAATACGAAGTTTAGGAGGCGTGGACGCGTTTAGATTAAAATGTCCCTGAAGATGTCGACAGCTCTTTGCAGTTAGAAAGCCTGTCATTGTACAGCCCTGTAAAGCAGAGAGAACTGGTGTTAGGCAATCTCCACTTGAAAGGCAAAGGAAGGCGAGGATTAGAAATGTTCAATGACTTCCAAAGTAAGACAAGCAGCAAAGTGCAAGTAGCTCGTACTTACTCTATGCCAGTACTTTTAAAAACTCTTATTCTGATGTTACTTCGAATTCATGGGACAATTTCAAGACTACTCCAGACAACTTCTGTATATATTTTCAAACCCAGATTTGTTAAATTTCAATATTTTACCACAGCCTGGCATGGTGGCACACATCTATAATCCCAACAGCTCAGGAGACTGAAGCAGGAGGATCGCGAGTTCAAAGCCAGCCTCAGCAAAAGCGAGGCCCTAAGCAACTCAGTGAGACCCTGTCTCTAAATAAAATACAAAATAGGGCTGGGGATGTGGCTCAGTGGTGGAGTGCCCCTGGGTTCAATCCCCAGTACCTCCTCAAAAAAAAAAATTTTCACCACAGCTACTGTATAGTTCTACATATTTATTATTTTTACCCATTGAAGAGTAACTTGTGATTCCATATATACTGAAGCATTGAGGGGTAAAGGGTTACTATTTTTAATACATATACAGGATTTTGTCCAGTACAGATAGAACGAACATTGATATACATTAGTCCATGTAATATTCCAATTGTTTCAATAATGTCCTTCACTGCATTTTTTTCCCTCTAGCACAAGACCCAGGTCAAGATCACTTATTCCAGGCTGGGGTTGTGGCTCAGTGGTAGAGTGCTTGCCTTGCACATATGAGGCACTGGGTTTGTTCCTTAGTACCACATAAAAATAAATAAATAAAAACAAAAGTATTGTGTCCATCTATAACTAAAATATTTTTTAAAAATGATAACTCATTCCATATAATAGTGGCCACGTATCATTAGTCTTTTTTAACTTGAAACAGTCCCCCAACCTTGGATTTTCATGATACTGGCCTGCAAAGAATATAGGCCAGTAATTACACAGAACATTCCTCATTTGAGTTTGTCTGATATTTTCTATTGTTATTGCGGGTTGTGCATTCCTCACCAGAAGGTATGCTGTGCAGGTGATTTCAATGTGTCACATGCTGGATCTAAACATCTGGATGCCTCATGATGTCTGTCTGCTTATCATTGGTGATATTAACCTGATCACCTGGCCAAAATGTGGTCCATTTTCTCCACTGCACAGTTACCATTTGCCCACCCTCAACCAACAAGCAATGTGAGGAAACACTTTAAACCCATACAAACATCCTGCTACTTACTAACCCCCTCACCAGATTTAGTATCCATTGATGATACTTGCCCAAATAATTCTAGGGTTGCAAAATGATCATTGTCTAAATCCACCACTACTTCTGTGCACATCAGTTGGCAGTACTATGTAAGGAAGACCCCTTCCCCTTCTTCTGTCTATTATCAATCTATCATCTGTCACAGAACAGACTCATGGATTCCTATTTTATTCCTATTTTATCACTCAAATTGTCTCTTATTTGCCCCTTCAAGCTGGCTCCAGAATCTTCGAGACATCACTGATTATGTTTGCATACTTTCTGGCACAACAAAATGTCCCAGGCTTAATTTGTACCTTCCCTGCTCAAGTCATGGAATCTGTCTTTTTTCTCAAGATTCCTGGTTCTTTATAGTGGAAAATGGTATAACCTGATACTTCTATTCTTAGTCTGGCACAAAGTCATTGAATGCATAACTGAATGAATGAAAACCTACCTTTCCTGTGGGACTCATGAACCTCTGTGGAACCAAAAGATCGTCATCTGACTCTTTCTAGAAAATAGACATAGCAGGACTGTGCCTTCAGCCCCTCCTGTGTGCAGGACACTCAAGTCCAGCTCCCAAGTTCTTTCCTTCCCACTCATCTTTTCACCCTTCACAAGGAAATGAGTAGAGAAATACATGGAATCACCCTTTTTAACTCAGAAAGCATTTGAGGGACTTAATCTCTTTAAACCTCAGGGATCCTTGCAGCCACACCTATCTCTGGTGACAGGTTTAGGAAAGGGAACTAAATCCATTAATTCAAAACACACAGGAAGGGAGGGAAAAATGGAACCAACATTTAATATAAGGTTCTTCAAAGTCATCATTTCTAATCTTTACACACCCTTCCAGGGTAGGTATTTTCAGGCCTACTTTTATTTATATGCCAGGCATTATGGCATTATGTCTCTGGTTCAAGGTCGCACAGGGGGCAGTATAGAATCAGAATTCAAATCCAGGCCCACATGACGGCTTTCAAATACACCACATAAGCCCATTAGGTAGATATTTTCCTTCCATTCATTTGTATCTTTTTCTTTTAATCTATGTTGTTATTATGAATGTCCCAGTCCATTTTCTGTTGCTATAACAGAATACCACAAAGCAGGTAATTTATAAAGAATAAAGGTTCATTCTGTTCAGAGTTCTGGAGGTTAGAAGATTATGGAGTGACATCTTGTGAGGATCCTCCTGCTGGTGGGCACTCTCTGCAGAATCCTAGGACAGCTTGTGGTGGGGTATCATATGGTGAGAGGTGTGCATCCAAGGGACAGAGCCAAACTGGCATTTATAACAGACCCACTCTTGAGATAATCCATCAATCCATTAATCCATTCAAAAGGGCAGAGCCCTGGTGACCTAACCACCTCTTACAAGTTTCACCTCACAATGGAGATTAAAATCTCAACATGAGTTTTGATGGGGACACTCAAGCCACAGTGTTGTCTTCTCTAGTATGTTTGAACATTTCTCTTTCATGAAAGCAAAACACTGAATGTGTTCCCCAGAAGTATTTGAGTTTTGTTTTTCTATATTTCAGAAGAAGAGTAAATCTGTCATTCCTTAGTGACTGTATGCCTGATATTCCACCCTTGTGGGTAATAACAAAAATCTGCCCACTAGTTATCCCCCAACTACTCTGACGTTGGGGATCATCTAAGATCTTTTCAAAATGCCAGGGGTGGTGGTGCATTTTGGAATCCCAGCTACCCAGAAGGTCAAAGCAGGAGGATAGTAAATTGAAGGCCAGCTTGAGCAACTAGAGAAACCCTGCCTCAAAAACAAAATGCAAAGGGCTGAGGACTAACCCTGGTAGAGCACTTCATCAAACCCCATTACTGCCAAAGTGGGGAAAATGCTGATACCAATACTCCCACCCCCTCGTATCTGATTTGATAGGTTTGAAGCTGACCTGGGCATCGAGATTTTTAAAGGAGCTTTGGATGATTCTAATCATGAGCAAATAAATGTAGGAAAACATTGTTAGACACAGGAAAAGAAAGTGGGAAAGGCAGTCTCTTCTTCCCTGAAACAAAAGCAGAAACTTGCTCCTTCATAAAATTGCTAATTTAAAAAACAAAACAAGAAAACACACAAACAAAAAATTTAAACCTGGTTTAGGGAAAGAGGTGATTGAAACTTTGGGGTACATTGAACAACTCACCACGTAGTGGGGACACAGCTGAATGCAGGTGGACCACGCGGTGGGCCTCAGGGGTCTGAGCAAAGAGGCAGTGAACAAGCAGGGTGGTCACACTGGAAAAGTCACCAAGGGGAGGCGCAGGGGGTTTGGGGGCTTGCAGCTAGGCAGATTCCCTGAGGATTATCAGGGAAAACTTCCCTGAGGAAGTCAAACCTTGGCTGCAGCTAGGAGGAGGAGAGAGAGTCACTTTTTATTGGGGCAGGGACGGGGAAAGCTTCTGGTGGTAGATTTGGGGACATAAGAGCATTGCAGTAGACCACTTGGAGCCTTTAGAGTGCTTGATCCACACAGTACCCACCTCACTGGGCTCTGAGGCAACAGAGCTCACAAAGCACTGGAATAAGCAACTGGTTAAAATTTACAGACTCAGCCCTTTCCACCTTTGTAATCCATATCAGGTGAACAAACAGCAGAGTGACTTCCTCCTCTGCCATTCATCTTTCCTCTAACTCAGATAACTCCCATCTTCCAAGAGGACCTTGAGACACTGATTAACTGCACTGCCAATCCAGCTATTCTCTTTTACTTAGGGTTAGAATTACTCACTTCTCTGAGTCAGCCAAGCCCAAAATGGCTTTCTGGAACTGCTTACACTGGAAGATCAGGCATGGTCATCCCAGAAGTGTGATTTAGCTATATAGTTTTTAAAAACATCTCTAGGGGTTGGGGCTGTAGCTCAGTGGTAGAGCGCTTGCCTTGCATGTGTGAGGCACTGGGTTTGATCCTCAGCACCACATAAAAATAAATACACAAATAAAGATATTGTGTCCATCTAAAACTAAAAAGAATTAAAATTTAAAAAAAAAAATCTCTTGGAGTCCAGGGTGTTGGCGCACGCCTGTAATCCCAGTGACTCAGGAGGCTGAGGCAAGAGGATCATGAGTTCAAAGTCAGCCTCAGCAATTTAGCAAGACCCTGTCTCAAAATAAAATATAAAAAAGGCTGGGGGTGTGGGTCTGACATTAAGCATCCCTGGATTCAATCCCTGGTACAAAAAGGGAAAAAAAAAAAAACAACAAAAAAAACCCACATCTTGGAGGGAGCGAATAGAGATTATGGAGTGTGGAAGGGTTCACCTCGCACAGGGTTGTCTCCTGCAGGGTGCCCATAAAGTGCAAGAAGGGCAAGCCCACAGACCTGCCAGAGTTCAAATCCCAGTTCAGAGCAGGAAGTGGGAACAGGTCTGGGATGCCATCAGAGGAATGGCCTATGGTCACTGAAGATTCCATCCAGAAATACTTCTTGTTCACTGACAAGTGCAAAACATCAGGCTAAACTTCAGTGGTCAAAAAATAGAAGAGTGAGGCTCAGCCCCTGCCCTTCAAAAGCATAGAGCCCATAATGGAAGCAGAAAATTAATAACATCTTAGCCAATTGCTTTCTTTAGCCAATTATCAGATATCTTCTCATTGAGAAACCACATTATTTGTTCCTTAATCTAAAAACTATCAACCAAAAGGCTCAGGGAGGAAACACATCTGGCAGATAATAAAAAGTGAGCCACTGATGAGATAAAATTGTCTACTGGCTAATTGTCTCATTAATTCAACAAATGGTCCCAGTGCTTGGTAAAGGGGCTATAAAAAAGTGTAAATTAGATACAGTCTCTGCCTTCAGGGGGTTTACATTCACCACTGTGCATCAGCTTGGTACTTTAAAAATGTTCAGAGAACTCATACACAGGAGAATTGTTCTAATTTGACCTTAGTAGGAGCTAAAGTAGGTGCTTATCATTCCCTGGGGCTCAGAAGGGTTGTCTCTTGCCCAGGTCTCTGGCTCCAGATGGCATTGTTAGGATGTGTTACTATAAAGCTAGTTCTTGGTTCACTACATCCTATGGTACAGAATGCGGAAGGAAGGAAGGAAGGAAGGAAGGGAGGAAGGAAGGAAGGAATCAATCTAAATAGTGCCAAATACAATTCCTTTCTTCCTATTTAACTTCTATTTTTCCAGTGTCCATAACATATATTGAAAAATAATTCTTAACTTAGTCATGCATGCTAGAGAATACTAACCTTATAGCATTTGAGAGTAGGATGTTTTATAAAAATAGTCACTATTCCTCCAAATTATGTACTTTATTATTGAATACAATGAGGACTGCTCCCTAGAAGCGGGGAGGATTCAAAAAGCAGATAAAGTCAAAGTGCTATTTTTTCACTTTGGAGCCCCAATTTCTTTTCTAGCTTTGATAAATGAAGCAGAAAACTAACAGATTATCAGCGCTTTGTGACAATGTCTCTGGAACCAACTGATTTTTTTTTTTTTCCACTGATTTCTGGACAGTACTATATCAACTAGAAAATACCAGTAGCATTTCCCATTGTAACTCATGACACAAAAAAGAACCGATCGGAAGGCTGAAGGCTTTCCATCTCTCCCCATGATGGTCTTTCAATCAGCATGTGATTCCATGGAATCCCAGTCGATCCTTAAACGGACTTTTCCATTTTATTCCTGGCTAATCTCCCTTTCACCCTCTCAGAAATGCCAGCAGCATCCAACTGGGGCTCATTACTGAAGCCCTCATAATTTACAGAATTTTTTTTTTCCTTTTACATTTGAGATCACAGCTACCTCATAAATAACTCCTTTTATCACAAGCGTGGATGTTCGTGTAATGCTACCTGCAATATGTCAGGCATTTCCAAAGTTATCTAATGTGCTAGACAGAAACGCTTTTGACCTCTGGGTTAACGAAAGCTAACCAACAAAGCTGACTGCTTTAAATACTCCCTCCTGCTCTAGCTGCTGTCCGAGCTATAAATCACTGCCACTCAGGGCAGTGACAAGACAGTGTGTCCAGACCGTTGCTGGCCCTTTCTCAACAATCAAGCATGTGGACATTACATATAATCCTGAGAAGCAGCCTTCTTGGTAACCTAAGCACAGAATTGAAGAAAAAAAAAAAAAAACCCACAGGAAATGAACAGAAGGAAGCCATGTTTTAACTGCTTCTGAAGGTTCCATTGGAGAAACGTGACTTTCTCTAGTTCAGCATACCCAGGACTAATTTGTGGCCTTCTCTACAAGTAACCCGACCACTTCACTGTACCTCCTGTGAGTCACAATGTCCCACGAGCTGGGCCCTCAGCTGGCAGAGACTTCACTTTCAGAGTTCCTTCCTCACAAACAGGAACTCTAGTCACTCACCTCTGAGGCCCAGGTCCAGGAGACCATGCCCAACATCCTCCATCTTCCTTGGAGGATGCTACACTATCTTCTAGTGATCTCCTTACACATCTGCTTTAATCACTGGACAGTGTGCAAAATGGTTTGGACCTGGGTCCAAATCCAAGCTGATTCGCTTCCTCTTCTTTGTAGAACTAGGCAAATGCTTAATATCAGGGACCTTTCCTTACCATATCTATTAGAAGAGGCTAAAAATACCTACTTTAATCTGGTATTTGATGCTGTGATGACTAAATAGGGCAAAGTACAAAGAGTGACAAGCAGGATACTACAAAAATGCCAGTTTCTTCTACTCCATCATCCTCATCATCACCATCATCAATAAGTTCTAAGAGTCAACATCATCATCAATATTAATTTCTAAGATCATCATTATCAATACTATGAAGTCCTAAGTCCCCTTTAGGAAACGTCTTCTATTCTACATTATACTTTCAGCCTCTGGAATTTCAAAAGTATAATGTCCAACTATTCAAATATTTTTGCCAAATTTTTAAGACAAATACAGTTTTACAGTAATTAACAGGGTCTGGTCTTGTTACAGAATTGCATCTCAGCCCATCTGGTGAGAGCAAATAATCTCCTGGGCTTATATCATTACATTATAAGAGTAATGTTCCCACTATTCTATTTCCCTAGCCACAGGCCGAAAATGAATTCTTGCTGTCCAGGAACACCAACATTAGTTTTTGTTCCTTGGGTGGGGTCAATTACTGAACCACATTTGACATGTCAACAAAAATTAAACCAGTTACTTTTTAAACATTTGGTTTATAAAATTCTCTCTGCCCCACCCCCCAAAAAACATTCTCCAAAATGAAAGGACTGGAGATGTTGCAGACTGCTGAGTTCTTTCGGAGTCAAAACGTAAAAGCATCATGACAAATTGTTTCTTGGCTCCCTCATCCTTCCTTTGAAAAAAAAAATTTACGATGTGAGATGGGTTAACTCCCCTTTACGTCGTCTAAATCCTCAGAAAATCTATGACAGGCTCTGTCTGAAAGGCCAATTTCACCCAGTAAGACTGACTCTTAAAGACCTTCTCAGCCCCAGATGTTAGACACAAGTTGTCTGTCACTCAGGACCCTGATATCTCAAAAGCAAAAACTTTAAAATAAACTTTTATAAAAAGGAAACCCTGCCAAAGCCAACCCAAATGTTTTCTTTCTGTGAAATTTAAATATGTGTTGAACTGGATTCCGCCCAACAGACTTTATGAATCTAAGTTGGGGGCGGGGATAAGAATTTGGTAAATAGTTTAATCTATCAAATTTTCCCACAAGATCCATTCAGGAAATAAGTGAAGTTCAGGGTAGAATGTGGCCTCTTGACCAATTATAACACCTAATGTTTGCTACACACTTCCTGTAAGGGTCAGATGCTATGTTGCAGGTCATACAGGCCTCCTATCATTTTGGCCCCACACAATGAACCCATGGGATTGCTGTTACCACCATTATGCCCACTTAACACATGAGCAGATTGGGCCTTAATGAATGTCTCTTGTCCAAGAGTGCACAGCAGGTGAGGGATGGTGCTGGGTTCAAATCAGGAAGGTCTAGCTCAGAGGCAGGGCCCCTCTTTGGGAAGCTCCAGGCTCCTTGCACCAAAGCTGCAACCTTGTTCCACATCAGTGCAGCATCCCCATGGGCCCTCAAGTTCATCCTTATTGTTAAATCACATCACTGCCCTCCCTGACCTTGCTCCTCAACGTCACCTGAGCACATCCTGAATCTACCTGCAAAGCAACAGCTGAATGCAGGAGAGGCAGAGACAAAGCCGGGCTTTCAAGCACTGGGGCTCCTGTTAGCCCCCACCCTGCCTCACTCAGAGCACCAATGTGGGGAACCTGTTTTGAATCTTATATGTTCAGTTCAGGCAGATGGCACATGTCACCTGGCCAAGAGATGCTCAATACTCTCATCTATGTGATATTCACGGGTGATGACACAGGCTTTGGAGTCAGCCCTGAATCAGATCCCAGCTCCACCACTTAGGGGAATGACCTTGGTTTTCTCAACCTCTCAGTCCTAATTTCTTCATTCAAAATACAGGCATAACAATGTTTTTCAGGATTCTTATAATCAAATAAAACATGTAAAGCACTTTGAAGCAGATGGCATCCAATAGATGTTACTATCTTTGCTCATTTAAAAACAAAAACAAAAACATTTGGTTCTTTTTTCCCCATTCCTAGTGCTGTGGGAATTGAACCTAGGATTTCATGCATGCTAGGGAAGTGCTCTACCAATGAGCTAAATCCCCAGACTGAAAGGTGGGATCTTAATGGTCTCTTAACCCTTCTATGTAGAGTTGAACATTTTCTGAAAGAGAGCAAAGCAACTCTGTTCACTCATTCAACACATATTTACTGGAAACCTATTATATGCCAGACATTTGGATGAGGGTATGGAACCCACACTGAGCTACTAAGACTCACTTTGGGGGTGCAAAGGAACATTGATTGAGTTCTTGCCTCGCTCCAGACACTCAACAAAGAAAATCTCACTGCCTGTCCTGTCACCACAGTTTGAGGCGAGTGTTAGCAGCCCTGTTTTAAATGTAAGGAAATGGGGTTCACTCTGAAGGACCCAGATGCTTGGCCAGGGCCCCACAGCTGAGGCATAACAGGTATCACACTACACGGTCCTGCCTCTCAGGTTCACCAGATGCCAGGTGGATGATCCTTTCGCAGTACTCTCGATCACTTGCCATCATCTCATCCATCCACAGTGTTAAATTTAGGGAGAATTAAGGGGAGGATCAGTTCTTGAAACTTTCAACACAAATCAATTAAGGCTGGCACAGACCCTGGCCTCAAACTCAGGCCTCGCAACTAGACAGGGAAAGGACATCTTTCAGGACTCCTGGTGAACACTGCAGGGACAAAGGGCTGCCAGACAAGTAGGCAGAGAAAGCCCTGGAGTGCCACCACTACTGTACCACCTGTATTTCTGGCCCCACACCTGAGTCTAGTTTTGCAGCTTCAATTGGTGGAATGAACACCCAGGAGATGGAGTGTGTATCCAGTAAGATGCCGGGAAAACTCCCAGCCCCTCCTCCACAGCAGGGGCGGTAGAGTCAGATGGACACAGGTTTAAATCCTGACTGTGTCATTTGCTCATTGGAGAAGGCACCTACCTTCTTTGGCACAGTTTTTCATTTGTACAGCAGGGAACATGACAGTAGCAGATGGTGATGTCACCTGAGGACTCTGCTGAGAAGCAGTCCTCCTGCCTGGGAAGCACAACAGGAGGTGTCACTCTGTGTTGACTTGAGAAGTCTAGAAATGCTATGGAAAGGGTGGGGACTAGGGAATTTGCACTGGGGTGACCCTCACCACCAGGCCTCACCTCTCACACTGCACCCAACAGCCTTTTTCCAGTTGGAAAGATGGGCCAAAGGCAGGGGGAGCTGGACCACCCCTCTCAAGACTCCAGGGTCCATTTTCTCACCACTCACCAGCCAAGCATAGCTTGCCTTTGTATTCCTGCTCCTACCAAAGGGGGGTCCATGACCCCTCGCTCCCCTTCCCACTCTGCTAGTGCCCCCAGAGGCCTCCTTCCTGTCCTTCCCCCTCCCTCCTTCCCAGGTCACCTCTCCTACACTCGCTTCACCAGCACCTGCTGAGCACCTCACTGCACACCAGCAATTGAGATTAATTACACTAGCTTCATTTGTACATGGCCCAGTGCCAGGGCCTGAGCTAAGTGCTTTCTAAATAGTATCTAATTTAAACCTCGCTGCAAGACTGTGAGGTAGGTGTTATTAGGAGTAATTGAGATTCTGAGAATTGGTCCCTGGCCCACTGCCACAGATGAAGGTGGGACCTGAACCCATTCGGGCTGACCTCAGAGCCTACCTCTTTCCAATATTGGACAGAATCTCTGAGCATATGTTGTCTGTGATCTTCTTTAAAGCTTTGCAGAACTGATAGTGACGTGGACGTCTGTTTTCAGGTTAATGTCTGGTTCTGCAATGCCCGTGCTGTGCAAATGTTGACACCTATGGATTTACGGGGAGCTACATTCCAGTGAAGGTTATTAACATCTCAGATATCCTAATTAAGATTCACTTGTGGGGGTGGTTAGTTAGAATGTAAAAGATGCAACTGTAAGCCATTCAACTAGTATCTCAATCTGCACTAAAAGGAGTGATTAATGAGCTTTAATTAATAGGGACATTAGAAAAACATTTAATTGGTAAAATGAGTGCTATCAAGAAATATGTTTGGCTTACAACATTGTATGACATCTCCACTCTAGCAGGAACAGGACTTGGAATTGCATTTAAGTCCAAAATTCTTCAAGGCCCTGTGCCCCCTACACAGGGGATCCATCACCTGATGGAGCTAGAAGACTGGCCAACCTTGACATCAAAACAGTGTTATGTTCCTCTCAGCCTGAATTTTTTTATGCAAGGATGGTCAATGGGCCCAAGGAAGAGAGCAGGAATTTCACAGAACCTAAAGGAAAGAGATTTATGATCATTTTTAGGCTTGCTGGCTAATAATGCTGGCACTTGTGAAGAATTTAGACTGACTCGCTTTCACCATGGGTTTTCACCAAGGGGGCTTGGGGAGACATGGTTCTAACCCCACCACAAAGAACCTCAGCACGTTGAACAGATAATGGCTTTGGTCAGTCACAGCTGGGTCGAATATGCTGGAATACCTGTCTTTAAAGTAAGGAAGAGGAAGTCCCATTAAAAAATCCTAAGTCTGTCTAAGGACTCACTGGAGAGGCTGTTCAATGTGTGAAAAGATCCCAGCTGGGCTGGAACTCCAGTGTGAGTTGCAAAATTCCTATGTGCCTCTTGCCTCCTCATCTATAAAGTGGCAATATTAATTGTATTTACCCATAAGGCAGGATGAGCAAATGAATGGAAAAGCACATGGAACCAGAGGAAGCCCTCAGTAAATGTTAGTGACAACCTCAGTGGAGGGGGCATAGGAACTGCTTTTCAAGAGGCACTCAGCATTAGGTGTCATTTTGTTATTTACCATTTACTATTATTTACCATGTCAATCAACAAACATATTGAGCAACAAATTACTAGGAGATACAGAGATAAAAGATTCACTCTGGACTGCTTCCTGTGATTTTCACCTCCACGGGCTCCCAGTCTAATATGTGAGTCAGACAAGCAGACAATGACAATCCCCACTGTGCAAGGAGAATTCTGGGAAGGCTTCCTAGAGGAGGTGATGTCTGAGATGAGTTTTAAAGAATGAATGAGAGTTAGCTAGGGAAACTGATCTCACTTAAGTGAATTGTGACTTTCTCTTATCAATCACAGTTTCCCATGGAAGAGATGCCCAATCTTTAGCACTTACAGATGAATGAGGCGAAGAGTATATTGAATAGTAAGGAAGAAGAAATTTAAAAAGTAATTAAAAAAAAAATCACCAGGGCAGAGGAGGGGCTGGGAAGGGCAAAAGCCCCAGGAATCTGAGGCAGGAAGTGCCAGCCATCTAGTCATGTGTTTGCTGGTACAAATTACAATGGGTCAGTATCTGGGACATCCCAGCTGTGTTTAATTTCCAAACCTCCCCACTGACTTTCTTGAACTTCAGCCCCTACCAGGGCAAATCCAAGAGTACTCTGTCCTTTTACTGCTGAGATGAAGTAAGGACAGTGGGCAGCACAGCTCAGATCTGGGGTTTTGCTGAGGTTTGTCCCAAGGAGTCCCTTAAAGAACTGCAGGGAGCAGAACTGTAGGCGGCAGAACCAGGGGTGCAGTGTGAGCCCAGCTGGCGAGCCCAGCTGCGAGCTAATCACGCCCAGCACCACGCCACGTGCTTCACCTGTACTGACTAGTACGTTCCTTAAAATAGCTCTGGGTAGATGCTGACGGAGCTCAGAAAATACCACCCCAACATATGCCGCTTTGATGTGCCGTTGACCAGAGGGTACTTGGGGAGCAACAATGCAGCCAGGGGATCTCCAAGCTTCCCTGTCTGCTTGAAGATGACCCTCCACAGATGCCCTCCCCAGGTATTTCATGAACCAGGGATCCCAGGGGAGGAGTTGATGTCACACTCAAACTTCATCACAGATCATTCTTCTGAGGACCTGTACATCTTTTCCCCAAATCGTTTACTCTCCCCTAAACTGCCCACACCCATCCCCTCTCATGAAGAGTATATATCAGCTTCTAGATGTTGCTGGGTTTGGGGATATTCACTTTTCTCTCAAGTGATTTCCCTGTGCATGTAATAATGTGTATACCTTTCCTCCTATTAATCTTCCAGCTATTAGTTCATTCCATAGACTGGACTGATCAGACCCTCAGAGGGTAGAGGGACATTCTCCCCTCCCTAACATGCCATTAACATTCCTATTTCACAGATGAGAATGGGGAGGTTGATCATGTAATCACAAAGTCAAACAGGAGGTGGCAGAACTAGGATTCAAACGCCACACTTTGGGACCATGGGACCGACTGTAAGTCTTTGTGGAAGCAAGCACGTAAACCAAGTCTTATCACCACATGGGCGAAAGGTGTGTTACGTCTCTAACTGGGGGTTCTATGGGATGCAGGGTATATCTGCTCCTCTTGCCCTAATAAGCACACTAGCATCTTGAGTCTGCATATAAGGCACTTCTATCATGCCTGCTATAAAATGACTAAGTTGCTAATAAAAGCATTGCCTCTCAGTACAACTGGTGCCAACCCCCGTCTCTAAGTGTCAATGGCCTCTTGGCTTTTCCCACCAACTTTTCTGGATGGCTCTAAGCAGACGAACCACCCAGACTGCTGCAAATGTAACTTGGGGAAGAGCACGTGCCAGGAGCAACAGGAAAGGGGCCCACCCTCATCGCAGCTGGAGCTCTCCTAAGTAAATCCATCCTCCAAAATAAGTTAATTATTCCTACCCAGGATTCTTATGAAGCCCGCTATTGCCAAGTACTTCAAGATCAATTTCATGAGCATTTCCCCGTCCCCCTCTATAAAATTGTATTGGCCATCTTACAAAGCGTTTTGGTGACTTGCACAAGGGTGGGGATGCAGGTACTCGGAGGCAGCCGAGAGGTTCAAAAACCACTCACTCTGCCCCAGTGCGCCAAATCATCAGACTGGCTGGCAAAAAGTACCCACTTACATTTTTGTTTCTCATTTGCCAGAGGATTTCAAAGGACTGTGGATATTATAACATTTTTGTTAGGAGTGAAAGGGGCATCGGCCAACTTTTTAACTCCTAAAAATCCAAAACAGGCCAGATGGCTGAGGGAACAAAAGCACAGGGTGGAATGTTCTGAACCCTAAATTCCTCATGATCAAAAAAAATAAAAGCAGGGACACCAAAAGTTGTCTATAAGAGTGTGAGGCTTGGAAGTCACAGAGATGCGGGCCTAAGCTACCACTTACTAACTGGTATGAATGTGGACAAATGACCTTGCCTCATTAAGCCACAGCTTCCTCATCTACAATGAAGATAGCAATATCCTTCCAGGTCTGTTACTGGTACGTACAGACAAGTTTATAAAACAGAGTCCTCTAGGTGGAGGAATTCCAAGACATCATTCCTGCCTCTGGTGCAATCTACATCACCTTGGTCCTCATCAAGGGCTGATTATAAGAAATGCATAAGAAAATGTAGGCAAATTTTAGATTTACTTTAAATGTCATTCTTGAATTAGTCTGTTTTCTGCTACTATAACAAATTATCTGAGTCTTGATATTTTATAAAGACATGGGCTGGGGATATAGCTCAGTTGGTAGAGTGCTTGTCTTGCAAGCACAAGGCCCTGGGTTCAATCCCCAGCACTGCAAAAAAAAGAAAAAAAAAGTGACAAGAAAGACATTTATTTAGCTCACAGTTTTGGTGGCTGAAAGTCCAAGATCTAATGACTCCATCATTTTAGCCTCTCTTGAGGACCTCAACGCAGGAAGCATCACAGTGGCAACAGCTCATGCAGAAGAGATCACATGGTGAGAAATGAAGCCAGAGGGATTCGGGGACCAGGCTCGCTCTTTTTATAACAACCAACTCCCACAGGATCTAATCAGGATCCCACAAGGACAATATTAATCTGTTCCAAGGACAGCATTCCCAGTGACATATCCCTTTGGTTCAGCCCCACCTATTAAAGGGTCCCATCTCTTCACAACAGTGCTGAACTGAGGACGAAGCTTCCAACACAAGAACCTGTGGGAGATGCACTTGAACTTTATTCAAATCATAGCACTCACGGAGTGATTCCTGATCCTCAGGGTAGGCCCTGCTACAAAACGCTCCCAGGCCTGCTGCACAGTTCTCCTTGATAAATGCATGTGCTTGTTTCATTTGAAAATCCTTGCACTCAATGCCAGTCTTCCCTGTCAGACTGCAGCTCAGGGAAGGTAAGGCCTGAGCTCCTCACAGTTATCCTCTAGAGACCCATATTTCAACACACAGCAAACTCTTGTTGAATAACTGAACAAATGAAAGTATGTGAAGACAGTGGGTGAACAAGGGGGCCTCTGTCATACCCCTATGCTCTGAAGATAGGTTGATTCCCCCACTCACCCCTTCTCATTAGGCCTATCCATGACCACTGAATCCCAAGTCTTAGGCTGAAGATAGATACTGAAAGTCTTCCCTCTTATTTTCCCCTTATTTTTAACTGTTTATTCTTATTTTTAATTTTAAATAAGTTATAAGGGTAGCATTTATCCATCCAATCAGTCGGTGTCTGCTAAGTGCTTTAGGTATGCTGGGCACTTTGCTAGGAAACAGAGGTACCATCTTGAGCAGAGTGAAGGAGTTTGCCATTGAGTCGGGGAGATTAATCTTGATTTTTAAAGGAAAATTTTAGGTAGGTATGAATGCACAAAGAAAATAAGAAGAGAATTCTTCTATAGAGAAGTTGGAGGCCTCTCTAAAAGACAAGATGGTTCCAGACATCTTGGAACAGCATTATGTGCAAAGGGAAAAAGGCCCTTGGGCCACTGGCCAATGTGCATCTAAAGAAAGGTCACTGTTGCTGGAACACCAAAAAGCCAGAGGAGGACAAGAAGCATCTTCTGAAGGTGGGAAGTGGACAGAAGTCAGATCAGGTAGCAACTTGTAGGGTAAGAGCTATAGATACTCAGTGCACTGGGAAAGCACTGCAGGGTTTTAAGGGAAGGATGAAGGAATGGCAGCTCTGGCTGCTCTGTCAAGCAGGAGTGAAAAGCAGAACAGCAGCTGGGAGGCCAGTTGGATGATCTAGGCTAGAGACAGACTGGTTTGGACTAAGGTGGTAGCTGGGCACAGGCTTGATATAGAGGGAAAGTGGCAGAATTCATTGACAGATTGTGAGAGAATAAGGCAAGGGACAAATCAAGGATGATATATACTCCGGCAGAAGTAAGTGACAAAGATCCTCTGCCTGTGCTATGCTGTGGATCTGGCTTCATTAACCCCAACAACTCTGAGAGGGCGAAACTGTCATTATCCCAGAGATCAAGGAACTAGCCCAAGCCCAGGACCTCTTGTCCCCAATGCCATTCAACTTCTGAAGATGCCACAGGGCCTGGAGCTTTGTTCCAGTGGATGCTGCAGCAAGGCTCCTGGGGAACCCAGCCCTCTGTCTGTAAATTACACACTCTCTGAGCTAAGTGGTGTTGCAGTGCCATGCTGGGAAGCCCAGGGGCTGGTGTCACAGGCAATCTGTTTTCCATCAGTCACCCAGGGTTATTTCAGCCCCATGATCTCACATGCCCTGTGACATGATGGGATGTGACAGGGCCAGCCAAGGAGGCCTTACCAGCAGCAGAGGAAATTGGCAATTGTTTTCTTTATCATTATTATTATTATTATTATTATTAATTATTATTATTATTAGTTTTAAGTAGTTCTTTTCCTTCCAAGGCCACTGCTAATTTCCAAGCCCGATGGTCACCAACAGTGGTTACCACCTGGATATGGTGGTTTATGTCAACAAGTATGAGTGTTGGAGCTGGGGAGAACAGGACAAAGGCAGGCTGTCCCCTGGAGGTATTAGGCCAGGCAAGGTCTCTTAATTCTCCGCGTCCAGTTTTCTCTTCTCTGGAATGTGGGTAACAAAACCAATGACTCATAGGACTCTGTGAAGATTGTGAGGATGACCTGTGGGAAGAGTCCAGCCCACTGCACAGCACAAGAAAACCACACAATAAGAGCCCCTCCTTGCCAGGCTCAGTGGTGCACACCTGTAATCCCAGTGGCTCCGGAGGCTGAGGCAGGAGGATCGAAAGTTCAAAGCCAGCCTCAGCAACAGCAAGGTGCTAAGCAACTCAATGAGACACTGTTTCTAAATAAATACAAAATAGGGCTGGGGATGTGGTTCAGTGGTTGAGTGCCCCTGAGTTCTATCCCTAGTACACCCCATCCAAAAAAAGGCCCCTGCTTATCATTCTCATCGTTACAAACAAGACCCATCCTGCCATCTTGAGTCCCAGTTCTCCTCTATACCTCAGAGAGGTGAACTGTAGAACTCTTTATGAAATTCTGAAGACTTGAAATTCAAAGAGTTCTGAAATAATTCTGCATTCTCGTTGCACAGAGGTGGGTGCCATCGTGGAGCTCCTGGCTTCTCCCTCTTCTACCCCTGGATGAACATGCCAAGAGAACTGCTCACCAGGTGCCCAAGGCTGCTAAACGAATAGCCTTGTAAAAGGGAAGTCAGCACATTTTTTGGAGCTACCTCCAAGTGGAAAAGGCTTCCCCCTTACAAGGCAAAACTGGGCAAGCGAGCCAGTCCAAGCTTCAGGTGCCTCGCCTATGAAACTAAAACGACACTTTCCTCTTGGGCATCTTGTGAAGATCCAGTAAAATAACTTATAACAGAATGCTCAGTAAATGTTAGCTCCCTTTCATGCCCCTCAAACCCAGAGACTTCCTTTATTCTTTTTTTGTCCTGAGGGGTGGGTGTTGGGGATCAAACCCAGGGCCTCACATGTGCCAGACAAGTGCTCTACCACTGAGCTCACCCCCTGCCCCATTCCCTTTTATTTTTAATAGTCCCAAGGAAGGAAGGACAAGCCGTGACAGCCTGGGGGTTTCTATCAATCAAGCAGAGGCTGAGGGGGCCCATTCTGGAAAATCACACAGCCAGCTTCCCAGAGGAGCCACACACCTTGTGAGTACAGAATGCACTGATAGGCAAGCCCTCTGAGAAGCTGCAATCAAAGCCATGCTCCCAAGACACACACACACACACACTCTCTCTCTCTCTCTCTCTCTCTCTCTATTGCTGAACACGCCTGAACACACTGTGATGTTTAAGAGTGACAATGTACCTTTGTTGTACTCCTTCGGTTTTCCCATGAACTGCAACACACTTGAACTAGCCTTAAGGGTCCTGAAGTAGCCTTAGAGGCTCTGAGGTGAGCAGAGTCTGTTTTACAGATAAGGAAACTGAGTCAGACAGAGGCCCATTGACTTATCTAGGGTCACATAGCAAGTCTATCAGTGAGCCCTGGTCTACAGCCTACCACTTTCTCTGATACCCTTTGTAAGTCACATTCCCAGGAGGACAGCCAACATTCTTCCTTCAAATGTAAAGTATGTTTGGAGTTATAAACCATGCCATTGGGCCTTGAGGGTCCATTCTCTTAGATTCCTACAGGTGCACACTGTAGTGACAACACTAAGAATCATGCTAAACTTGGGCCCGGGGCCAAACCTGCATCCTCTTCTGGTGTATAAGTGACCATATCTTCTAGGCCTTGTTCTTCTGGTGCTATCTTTGCTGTTTACTTGGTTCACTAAAACCTTCCTACTTCAAGAGGTTGCTGGATGCACAGAGTCACCAATCCCTGGGAGTGTTAGAAATGCAGACACTCAGGCTCCACTGCACTTCCACATCAGAATCTGCAGGTGATCCATATTAAAGTTAATAAAGCACTGACCTCAAGAATTCACAATGGGGCTGGGGTTGTGGCTCAATGGTACAGCACTTGCCTAGCATGCAGGAGGCCCTGGGTTCAAACCTCAGCACCACATAAAAATAAAATAAAGGTATTGTGTCCACCTACAACTAAAAAAAACCCACAAAATATTGAAAAAAAAGAATTCACAATGTATTGAATATTCAATTCAGGATATGGAATACTGATAAAATATCTACTATGTTGGCAGTTTGGATATGATTCTTGAGGAGTTATTTCAATCTTCAATTGTCCATTCATGGATTTTGCCAGGACTTAGTCATAGAGTCTGGCACATAGTAAGCACTCAATAGATACTTGTAGAAGGAATTGATAGTGAAATATTTAATAAGTGAGTGCTTTCATAAGGCCTGCACATCTCCCTTTGCTTCTGCTTCCTGCTTCTCTCTTCTGGGGAATTAAATGAGTATGTAAGTGGAAAGGATGGAAAACGGTGCCTGACACACAGTAAGTGCTCAACAAGGGCCCAGCATCTTTATCAAGGGCCACGGAGGCAGCTGCAACCATGACAGACCACTTTGGCTTTGGGAAGGAATGTGTAACACAGGCCACCTTGCAGCTCTGTGGGAATGTCACTTGTCTGAAGGAGTACAAACCTATCTTGGAAGAAACAGACACTCCAGAGCATACTTTGTAATGCATAGAAAAATTATTCCAGTGGATTCCAGGGAAATGATTAAGTGTCCAAGAGAGGTGGGCTGACAGATTATCAGTGTTGGTATGTAAACTATGTTTGGCATAGTACTGAAAAGCAAAGTACTTCCTCCTATCTGGGTCTGCCTCTCATCTTACTTTTGATATGAAGATAAGCCAGCCTGGAGTAATGAATCATGGTGGTGGAGAAGGGCATGATGGACAGGCCTGCTCCATCCAGACAGATGAACACTTCTGGTTCAAAGGGAGCCTAAAATGTTAATGAGCCTCACTTGCTAACCACTTCTCCACCCCAACGCCTTGCTCTTTCCCACCACACCAGCTTTGTTCTTGCCTATACCCACAACTCTAAGAGGGCTTCGTGGCCCTCTCTATGTACCCAAGCTTTAAAAATCAGCTAAATTCATCCCTCCCCAATGCTTCAGCTTGGGGCCCCTCCTTCCTCAGTTTTCTGGCAACTAAGTATTATTATGATATTTAATGTTTTCTATTTAATTTTCCAAGTTACACTCAAAATTCCTGCAGGGCAGGGACAGCATCTTCTGTTTCTTTGGGCTCTCCCATACACCTAACAACACCCCTTGCTCTGTATAAGTGTTCAGCATTGATGGATGTACCGAGTTGTTTTCATAAAGAGATGAAAGACATGAGATTTCAGACAGACTTCCTATTTCTTTTAATAAAATAATTGCATTTCTTTATCACGAAAGACACAAAATCAGTTTTCAGTGTTTTAGACTGCATTTGTTTTGCCTCCCCTGAATTTATACTTGGTAGCCATTCTAAAGAGTTGAATCATCTCATGTTCTGTTCATTCCTATTATTGCTGGATTATAAGACAGCATTCTTTGGGGCAAGTTTTAAGTTATTTCACTACGTATCCCCAATATTTAGGATAATAGGTGCCAAGGACCGTGCTAAACTCTTTAGGTGCATTCATTATTACAACACCACGATGACTCCAGCACTTTTACAGTCTGATTCCCAAGTGGTCAGGGAAACCACTTGAGAGAACAACTTACTCAAGGTCACAAAGCTAGGAGGTACTAGACCAATGGAATTCGTGTCTTGGCTTCCGAAATAACACAGGTGCTTACCCATCATGCTCTGCTGTCTCTTTCTTTTATCTTTCTGAAACACTGAAAAGGTTACCTAATAAATTGATATTGGTCTGTTATCTAATGCCAAAAAAGAAAAAAAAAGCAATCAATGAATGCTGTTAGTAAGAACATTCTACCTTTAGGGCAACTCAGCTCTGGCTATAAAACACACTCTCTTGGCTGATTTTTTGGCATAAAATGTCAAGGACAAAATAAATTTTTTGCTGATTAAAAGAAAAACCTCGCGGTGGCGGCTATTAAATTTTGTAGCTGAAGAAAGAGGGCATTCATCGGCATTGGTCCTGTCTGCTCCTTTCATAATGCCTAAGCTCCTATTAGTTTTAGAAAAACAAAAAAGTAATTTTTTCTTTCAATGTGTCAATATAATGCAGTCCTTCCCAAAACAATGTTAAATAAAAATGAGGCATTTTTTTAAAATGCTTGAAGAGAACCAGTTCTACCCTTTGACCCTGTGCATGAGCCACCATTTCAAAGACGTCTCAAAGCATCTTTGTTCTGTTATCAACTCCCTCTATATTCCTGTCTTCTGTACGACATTCCAGTTTGTTTTATTTTTAAATCTTCAAGATCTGCATTAACAATAGTTCATATGGACCTTTCAAGACTAACTGGTTTTGTTTAAAATTTATCTTCACAAAGATGAATGGCTAACGATATTTCCTCATGCTGGTCAGAGGCACTTGGACAGGCCCCTGTCCCCAGATCTTGGGAGCGAGGTGAGGTCCCCAGACACTCCCCGGGGCCCAGGACTGACTGCAAAACTGTTCCACCGGCCCAGCCTCACACCTCACTACTTGTGTGGGCAGCCTTTGGCCGTCTTTCTATTTACACAAACTCCCTAACGGTCTCTGGCACCACTGACGTCTCAGAGGGAGGCACAGTACACAGAGTGTTTCACAAGAAAATCTTTAAACAAAAGGAATTAAAGAAAATCCCTGTTTAATAGTAAGTTTTTACCAAGCTCCTAAATTCTCAAGAGCATGTGAAATATTAACTTTCCCCAAATGGGAGCACAGAGCTTCCTTGTTCCAGTTCAGACTGTTGGGTCACAAATGCTCTGAAGAGGAGCGGGCCTTGTTCTGAAGAACCGACTGAGATTCTTCAAAACTAGGGACTGAGGAAGCCCAGGCTCTGGCCTCGCATGGGCTGTGTTCAGGTCCTGGCTTCCACACTCCCAAGCCTCAGGTACTTTGTCTATAAATCAGGGATCACGGTGGTGATGACCTCATTGTTTTGTCATGAGATGTATGTGGCAGAAGGTGCCTATTCCTGACCAGCACCCCATGTGCGGTGTGGTGGCTGGTACAGTCAGCCTTCTGCCATCCTGACTCCTGGAGGGGCCCTTCTTCAGCAGGAAGTGCACAACTGTGAATCTCTAAGGCTCATTCCTACAGAGTCTTCTGTTGCCATCCCCCAAAGCCATCCTGCATTGGGCTTGGTTTACCAGAGGGGCCAGGGCACCCAAGGAGGGATAAGCAAGGGCAGCCACCAGGGGGCCCTGAGCCAGAGACAGGGACAGGAGGCTGCTGATGACTCCCAACTCTGGGGACAACAGTTGCTGCCATTTCCTGCAACCAGGGCACATGGTCCACAGCTCCTTGCACCACATGTCTCTGTTTTCCTGGACAGTCAGTCCTGATGTCACTTCACATACTCCTTTTGGATAGGGCAAGATGTTGATTGGGTGAGTAAACATGATGCAAGTCTTTAACAATTTTAATCAATTACATAGTCAGATTTGGGTCTATCAATAACCACAATAAAAAGCATGGCAAATTAAATACATTTAGTGGATACTTAGTCCTATTTATAAAATACTCATTAAGTGAAAAACCATCATATTTTATAGCATAGAAAAAAATCAAAAAAGTATACACTAAAAAAATCAAAAGTGGATTTTTTTTGTAGGGTTACGACTGCTTGTTTCCCCCTCCTGTTCAGTTGTGTGTTCTAATTTTCCTGTAATACATTCAACAAGTCATTAATTGAACGCTGAGTGAGTACCCTCCACCTGCCAGGCGTGCAAGAGGCAGTAGGATGAACTTACTTGCAAGGAACTCACAGTCCAGGGAAAGAGGGAGACGTCCTTCAAGTAGTCACACCTGTGTAATTACAATCTGGGACCAGAGCCACAGAGTGAGAGGATGGGGCACTATGACCAATGTAAGAGGAATCTGATCTCTTTGGGTGTGGGGCTGGGTTTAGGTTCAGAACCTCCAGTAAGGTAATATACTACACTGATTCTGGAAAGAACTGAAGGGTGACAAGGAAAGGACGAGAAGGACCCACAAAGGCCCTGAGGCTGGACAGTGCACAGTAATGGTCCAGGAGTTGAAAGCAGGACAAGGTGACTGTAGATGATAAGTAATTGACAAGAGAAGAAAAACCAGGCAGAGCTTGAAACTGAGGGTTTCAGGACATCTCCCCAAATAAAGTGGAAAGTGTTGATGCAGGAAAGTTAAACTTCAGCAGGGAGCACTTCTTACTCCTGGCCAGCTGTCTCCCTTGTCACTGTCCAAGATGATGGCCAGGTGAAGCAGAGCTGGCAGAGGGGAGACCTTCTGGCTGGTCTGAGCACTCTTTTGTCTCTAGGGATTGCAACGGGTACTGTCCGTGCACAGGCAAAGGTAAATTATACTGGCACATTGTTCAAAACTCTATTTTATCTCAAAACCTGGAACCCGTGCTTCAGAGAACAAATGGCAGGTGTATTTACATTAAACATGAAACTCATCATTCGATCCTGTGTTTGTGAAGCCCTGGGCCCTTTTATTCCCAGCTTCACTGGGGTTTTGTAGTCTGTTATCTCCTATTACCATGTTATTAGGCTTTTCTTCAATCCCTACCTCTGCCCTCCCCCGTCCTCCTTTCAAACTTTCTCCACAAGTATGTGCCCCTTGGTTTTGCACCTATGTGCACCCATGCTGAGAAGTGCCTGCCCTAGTGAATGCTTTTCATATCCCTTCCCATCCACAATGGCAGTCCGATCAGACGGATCACCTTGCAGCCATTGTTCAGGCTAAGAGGAAGATGACAACAATATTTAGAGAGTCTTTTCCTTAAATGGTCTCATAGGCAGAGGATACTTCAGGAAAGAAAAACAGGGTAGGAATTTTTATCTTTTCTAAGCTTTGGGAGCAGCATAAAGAGCAGTTCTGGAGGTCAGGTGTGGGTTGGGGATCAAACAGTACATTATTCTAGACCATTCTAGATTGTCTGGCAGAAGAGGGTGGCCAGAACAGAGTCAGGCTTTGGAGAGGGAAACTGTGGTGGCCCAGGAAGAAGTTCACATAGGTACTCTTAGAGGGAGATCCCACACTGTTACTTAATTGGTTTTCAGGTGGGAGAAATCTTCCGTGGGCAAGACTGACCCATGGGTTGCAGGATGTTTTTAGCATATTTGGTTCAGGGATCAAAAATGCCAATAGTAGAACACCTTTCACACACATCCCACCTCTGCCCAACATTCTGACCACCAAAAATGTTGGCTGGGGATGTGACTCAGTAAGAGAGTATGTGCTTAGAGCATGTGAGGCCCTGGGTTGAACAGCAACAACAAAGAAGTTTCCAAACCCAAGGAATCAGCAGCACCCAGAAGCACAGCTCACTCTGTATCTGGGCCTCTATCATGAAAGTTCAAGGGCAGGAGGCAGCAAACGTTATGAGCTCTAAGACCAACAGCAAGAGAAGTGACCAAGAGGTCACACTCTTATTCTCTCCCATACATATGCTTCCTGCATTCCCCAAGCCCTATTCATGTGGCTTTTTCCATTGCTGATTCTTCATCTCTGCTAAAAAAGTCCTCCCTGCTCCTCAAGATGCAAGGGCGGTGACCTCTCCACAAGGCCTCATTCTCCCTTGAAGAACATTCTGGCTCCTCATACCTTTTTTATGTGCATTTTTCTTAGGGCCGAATGCCACCCTATGCTGCACACCAGCTGGCAGTGACTACTGTAACCCCACCTTGGACTGGAAGGTGTGATGGCAGAGACCATTTCTCCCTTCTATGTTCTCTACAGACCCATCAAGAGGTGCCAGGGGTTAAAATGATGGAGTCAGAATGAGATTGAAATTCCAACTTTGCCTCTTGTTATTTAACATGGCCTTGGGCAGCCTACTTCTTAACCTCTAGTTAAGAAATTTCTTCATCTTCAAGAGGAAGATGACCATCATACCTGCCTTCAAATGGTTATGAGGTTTGGATGAGCAAGTGCTGGGCACAATGTATAGACACTGGTCCAGTGCCCCACAATGACATTAGCCCCCTCTGATCCTGGGCCAGTCTCCAGAGGCTAGCCAGACCCCATCTGCTTTCCTGAGCTGGAGCTGTTGTTCTAACAATTCCCAGCAGCCTAGTCACACAGAAGAAACACAGGGCAGGGACCGATTCTGCCTGGGGAGGGGTGGGGCAACGTGAGGGAGGGAAGTGGACTTCAATCAACTTTTTTAAAAGGGCTGATTTCACTGATCACTCTGGAGCTCATTCCTGAGGGAGGATCTGTACCTTGCCAAGCAGAGAAGAGAGGAGGGTTGTGTATACACAAAACATCTGATGCTTGGCCAGATGAATAGGATAATCTGGAAAGATAAGTTGGGACCTGGAGAGCCATCCAAAGGGTGCGGAACATCTTTCTACCAAGACTCCCAGGTTCTCAGCTTTGCTTAACAGTTTCTCTCTTCTTGATGTCTTCTGACAACTGGCATGAGCTAAGATACTGGGATGGCCACCATTTGAGCTAGGCAGCGACCTGAAGCACTGTCTGGTATGTTCTTTCTCCTCCTGCCCACCCTTCTCCGCCAGGAACAGAAAGTCACAACGAACCAGGTGGGTCAGGTTTCTCCTATGCTTGGCCACATTCGAACATTCTTGAAGTCATCACAGCCCTGTGGGTCTACACCTGAAATTTCACATATCATTTGTCACAACTAAAAAGCTGGTTTCTAATAAAACATTTCCCTCTGTGCTTCACTTTCCTGAATCCTGGAGTTCATTCCAGGATTCTGATTATTCGACCCATATTGAAAAGGAGAAAGTGACTGCTAGTGAACTCTAATAATTTTTTTGTCTTAAAACCTTTTTTCCAAAATACCTATTTTTTTAAAACACTAACACTGCTTCAAAAATTGAGCCATCCTCTTTGCACACCTAACCTATAGCTCCTGACACAGACACCATATTTGTTCTCAGAAGAAACATCCAGAGCCTCCCTTTGAACCTGCATGTGCACTGCTAGGAAAGGCTCAGGGTGAGGCTGGTATTTTCAGGACTGCCGTGGTGTGGAGATGGTGTCTCGAACAGTGACAATACAGCACTCATCATGAGTGAAGAGCCACTGGGAGCCCTCAGCACGAAGCACCTTGGTCATGCCATCCTCCCGGGCTGATTGTTGTCTTTCCCCCGCTCTTATCCAAACAGCCTGGACAGTTTGTTTATGGAGGGCTCTGGACCAGCCTTGCAGCAAGAAAGGCGATGACAGAATCACAGGGTGTTGCGGCCACACTGAGCCCAGCTAAGAAAATCTCAGGAGGAGGCAGCAAGACAGGCCAGGGATTGGCTTTCCATCCAAAATAACCTTGAGAGGGAGGTTCAGCTGGTTGCCAGTGGGTTGCTCAAAGGGTACACGTTGAACATAGTGAAGGAACCATTGGAATCATCACCAGACCAGGAGAGGTATCTGCGAGGGAGAAGCCACCCTCTCTCTGAAACATGCACCTACCCCAATTCTATTCCTCTCCTCTCAAGGAACTTGTTTCTAAAGTTGAGTACAGGGATTAAACTTGAATTTTTTTTTTCCCTTCAGTGCTAGGCATTGAATCCAGAGCCTTGTGCATACTAGGCAGACCGTCTACCACTGAGCTGTATCTTCAGCCCTACGCTGGGAACTTTTGTTTAAAACATTAAAGATTTAATTGCTCTCTGAAAAAAAAAATGTGGAAAATACAGAAGAAAATCTTGTAACCTAATGTCAACTAATATAATATTTGCATATGGTCTACACTATGCTATTTAATAAACATAGAAAAATCCAGAAGTTAATTTTTTTCCTCCTTACCAGGTGTAAAACTGCTTTGTATTCTCAAGGGTGGAGACTTAAAAAACAAAACAAAAAAAAAAAAACACACACCTAGAAATGCAAGATTTTTTTTTTTTTTTTTGAGAGGAAAAAGTGAATAACAGAAGGGTCAGCCAAGCAGAGATAGAGAAGACGCAGTTTCACATCAGCAACCCCAGCAGAACGCACCCATTTCTTATCTGAAGCCCTGCTCCTCACACCCAAGGTTAATTTGTTTGGTTAATCCCAACCAAGATAAAGGATATCTGTGTCTCCCCATGATGCAGCAGGTTTCTCCTGCTCTGCCCTTTGGTGGCAGCAATCCAACTCAAAAGAACACGGAGAAGAGAAGCACAAGCATCAGATGAGGATCACCACTTCATTCCTTTCCTTAAAAAGGTTCACAGCCTCCCCCCACTAAAAGGAGGCAGTCAAACCTCGAGGTCCAGTGGTGCCAAGATCCCTCTTCAGCCTAGAGTCCTGCTTCATCTCTGTTCCCCCTGCCCTGCAATGTAACACACCAGCCACCACCAAGGCCATTCCACTGCCTTTCTGCATCTCCTCCTGTGCACATATTATCTGTCCTTTATAGACTGTTCACCTTTCCTGGCAAACTCCTATTCATCCTTCAAGACCCAATCTAAACAGAACAGGTCTGCCTTTCTCCACTTCCCTCAGAGACCTAGATCCCAACAGTACTTTGTAAATAGTAAGTACTTAGTAAATAAAAAGGGGATCCTTGTGTTAGAATAATCTTTTACCTTTACTACTAGACTGTGAAATACAGAGTAGGGATCAAGGTCACGTCTTGGTCTTGTATTACCCCCGAAGCATCAACAGACAAGACATGTGATAAGGGCTCAGGAAATGTTTGCTGAGTGAATAGAAAACTCTAGTCTCATCTCATGGCCAAAAATGACAATGTGCATAGCTTGAGGAAGAATCTGTTGCCCATTTCCCTTAGTATATCCACTATATAGGTTAAAGTGCTCTTGTTAATACTTTGCAGCTTCATCTTTTTATTTATTCAATTTTTTGTTTCTTCCTTTCCTTGGAAGATGAAGTTTAGTGATTTTACAGGTCCAGATAAAATATGATTCTCCAAGGCACAGTCCCTATTAACAGACCCAGTACCCTTCTGTGCCCAGATGAAGAACTCTAAGAGGTAGTTGTCATCACGTCTGTTTTACAGATGAGAAAACTGAGGCACAGGGAGACTAGGCCATGCCACCTGGGTCAGTAACAAAGTCACAGTTCAAGCCAGGCCTGTTTAACTCCAGATTTTATGCCACAGATTTTCTCTGTTTAAAAAAAAATGAGGCCACAAGTTTGGAAGGATCATAGGGAAAGAGAGGTTCAAAGTGTCTCTCGTGCAATTTCTGCAGGTTGTTAATTGGACAACTGTTTCAAATTGTCAAACAGACAACTGAAGACACCAGTCCACGTAATGAGAAGATAATTCCTCTGTAGTCCCCAAGTCCTAGAGAGTCAATAACAATGACTTACACAAATGCCGTTTATCTCCCTCTGATGTAAAACTCCAGAAGCACCCAGTTCAGGCCTGATGTGAAGGGACATGGATACACTGAGGACACTATTCAGCCAGCTACACTTTAAAGCCTGCACTAGACGAACACCTGAGTAAGTAAGGCTACCTCTACCTGCCTTCCTGTAGGGCCTGAGTGGGGGGCACCTGCCCGGCACTGGGAGGAAGGGGACAAGTCAGACTCCCTCAAAGACCTTCCCTAGGAACCTAGTGGAAGATATCAGGCAAGCACCACCAGCTAGAAGCAGAACCAGGAGAGAGGTCCCAACACAGGGCAGGAGTAAAAGCCACACAGAGGGGATGGAACTCAAAGGCCCACCTGACTTCAAGAGGCAAAGACTGAACTCAGCCTTCTAAGACCAGAAGGTCAATGCCTCAGGCCCACCATCCCATGGTGATACAGCCCTCCTCACTATCCCATTTCCACCAAACCCCCAAGAAGCCCTCATGAACACAACCATGAGCTGTACTATACAAACAAGCTCCTCATCTTATTCACTAATTGCTCACATGCACATTGATTTCTAGCGTTTGCTCTTTGTTTTTTCTTTTCTTTTTTGGCAGTGCTAGGATCAAACCCAGGGCCACACATGTCAAGCAAACATTCTGCCACAGAGCTACCCACTCCAGCCCTCAAGCAGGCATCGGGAACAGCCCATTGTTCTTCACCATTCTTTACTCATTCAGCTGAAAAATACATTCAGAGCTTAGGTCCTACCTGTGCATCCTCAAGAGACAAAAGGGGCCCTGCATCCTGCATAATAGATCCAGGGCACTGGATTATGTAATAGATGAAGGGTCTCATCAAGAGAGCACATTTGTGTAATCCCAGTTACTCTGGGGGCCGAGGCAGGAGGATCGCTTAAGCCTAGGAGTTAAAGGCTAGTACAACTCCGTCTCCAAAAATAAATAAAATAATAATAATAATAAATTTTTAAAATAATTAAGAGAACTTTAATCAGCCATGGGAGGCCCTTGCCCAGAGCCCTGCACCCTGAGACTAGCCCCCGCTTTCTCCCTCTCCAAGCCAAGAAGCACTTATCAAAGTTCTTCCACATTAGAGAACAGGCCATATACTTTTGCAGCATGCCCAACAACGCTTAAAGATTGTTCAAACTCTGTTTTAAAATAAGCCCAGGAAGTGAGACTAAGGAGAATCAACCAGTGCCAATCACTTTGGAGCATTTCCAACATATTTATTCCATTTTCTCCACAGTTTCATGGAGCAGTTACTCACACTGATGGACTTAAAAAAAAAAAAAAAAAAAAAAAGAAATGAAAAGAAAATGGGAACAAAGCCGACCCAGATGTGTACAGCGCCTCACCCTGAGAAAATCTGTGCAAACTTCAACACTCCCTGCACTTGAAAGGCAGCAGGAAGATGAGGCTGGATGGAGAGGGGTTCATGGGTGAGAGTCTGTAACTGCAGTAGGGGGTCAAGTGGAGGGTAAAATGGCTGCAATGACCTGCAGCTCACCAAACCACACAACTGTGGCTTTCAGACCTGCCTGCAGACAAGCCGGTAGGGAGAGGACCTGCAAGGGGCCCTTCAGCCCACCTATCGTCAAATGGTATCTGGAGACAACACCAATTGCTGCTTTTCTTCGGGAGCATACAGAGGCAGTTGTCATTAATAAAATCCATATTTACACTAAAAGCGGCTGAACTGTGTTTTCATATGTACATACTGAACATGGTCACATCAGCTCAGTTTAGTTTCCCACTCTGAAGGAAAGAGGGAGGGAGTAAGGAAACCTTAGGAAAAGTATATGCACTGAAGTTTCGGGAGTGGGGGATCCCTAGGGTGGAGAGCAGGGGGAAAAAGGGAAGCAAGGTAGGAGAGGAGATGAAGCAAACCTGATAGTTACTGGGTCCTTGGGTCACAGCTGTATGGAAACTACCAGGGACTGGGCAGCTTCCCCCACCCTCTCTCCTCTGGCCAGGGTTCACTGTGGGCCTGAATTCCTTGAACTTGGCCCCTGAGGAGAAGCCAGTTCCCACCAATGGCATGTGTTCATCTATGACCTGGCCTGGTGGGAGAAACCAGGGCTCCCATGGTAGGGCTTGGGACTAGCCTGTGCTGGCACAAGCAGCCATGCAGGCTGAGCTGTGGGCTGGCCTTGGGGAAGGAGGTGGTATGAGGTAGTAGTAAACACAGCCAGCTTTTCCCCAGCAGGTGGCTGGGGACCCCAGAGGCAGGCAGGGTGAGCCTTTCTGGGCAGGTGCATAATTTGGGTCCCATACAACTATTTGTAGGCAACCTATAAAATTTTTTATTACTAGAGATGGATTCTTTTACAGTATGGGGAAATTAAGACCATTTTGTTGGATATACATTCATATAGCTATACATATAAATACAGGGGGAAAGTTATTGCAACAAAATGTTAATATTGGCTATCACTGCAATACAAACACTTTTTAGTATTTTCTTTTTTGTGTATCTGTATTTTAGCAATATAATAAAATAACCAACTTCCATTTGCTCATGAAAACTATGTCCTCATATAAAAAGATAAGCATCACAGATCTGAGCTTGTGGCCATGAAGGAATCAGCATTCTGCGTCCTATTTCTGACTGTGACCTCATCTTTGCTTTGTCTCTCCTCATTTATAAACACATGCTCTGGCACTTTCTAGAGAGCTTGCCTCAGCAGGAGAAACAAGCATTTTGGCTGCAAAAGACCCAAGTATGATCCCATTGTCTGACAACTCTTCACAAAAGGGTCTCAGCAAATCCAGTCCTCAGTTTCCTCATCTGTAAATTGAAGGTGATAATAAGCTTGCTCCATGGAAGTATTCTGAGGAACAAACGACAATAAATACCAACATTAAAAATCAAAGTCCCGTGACAGTAACCATGCACTCCCCAAACATTACAGAATATTATTGTAAAGGAATTGGAATATCAGAAGAGTTTGAGATGCAGGAGAATGTAGATGTTTGGATATGGAAGGATTTTTAGCTTCATAAATAAGTAAGGAGCAAGTAAATAGATGTTCTTTCTCTTGCTTTGGTACCAGAGAGAAGAGAACTGTCCAAACCTTAAGACTTGCCAGTGACCTGCCTGGGCCCCATGATGAGAACTGCCCACATCTAGAAAGCATCTGTCACCTTTTGAATCATGAAGTCCATGGAAATCCAAGGGTGGAGTGTCTCAAGTTCTAGGAATCTCCTGATAAGAACTTAATTTGAACTTTGGCAACTCTGCCCACTGCTGGACATAGAAAATACTCTTGGAATAAAAGTGAGGGGGACTCAAAGACCCATCAAATTTTAGAACTAGAAGTGACTGCAGCTTAAAATTTGACATTTTATGCATAAGAACCCAAGCACAGCCACCCAGTGAGACTTTACCCTCCTCGTTTGTAACAAAGCTATTTTCTCTAATAATAAAATAACAGCTACCACTTGAGCGTAATGTGCCTGGCACGCACTTATGGGCACAATGTAGTTGGCTTCATTTCACCTTGAAAACAACCCTGAGGTGGTTATCAGCGGCCCCTTTACAGAGAAAAAAAACTGAGGCTCAGAAGACTTAAACAACTTGCCTGAGGCTACACCACGGTCAACACTCCTGCCACCAAAGTCCTGTAGATTGCATTTCCAAGCACATCACCAAGTCCTCATGCAACCTGTTCCTGGCAAAGTAAAAAACACAACCTGGACTGTTCTACCTGGGAGATACTAACTCGCTCCCAGCACAATCCAGACTGATGGTATCTGGAGGCAAGAGTTATGGAGAGAGCGAGCTGTTCATAAACTGAGCAGTTTTATAGTTTGCTTTTAAACAAGTCTTCCTTTCTCTTCTCCCAAACTCCAGCCAACGAACAACAGCTGAGTGCTGACTGCTGGGCCAGCCATTCTGCTTTCCTCCTGGTCATCCCTGAATTCAATTTTCACAACTTTTCTCTCCTGTCAGTGGCTCTGAATAAAGAACAGAAGAGTATTCACTTGTATTCTGCTATGGGAAAATGTGTGGCTTTTCTTTTGACCAAATAAAAAAAAAAAGTTTCATTTGTAACCAAAAGAGGGTTTTCTGCTTTGTGCATATGCCTCAGCAGTGAGCAAAATGGAGAGTGCTATTCCAGAACCTTAAAATAAAACTAAAGCACATATGTTCTGCAAAAAGCATTGTTTGACAAGATCAAATTACCTCCGGGGAGGGAAGCGATTTCACTAAGGGCCCCTCTCTTGCACATCTGAATCTCCCCTGTGGCTCTGGCCAAGAGGGTGGGGTGCAGGGGGTTAAACCCCACCCAGGTGCGGCTGGGTAATTACCCTCTGGACACTTACTAAAGGACTGACTGCCCGATTAACCTTAAGAAGGCACAGGAGGGGTTAAGGGAACTGACACAGCTGGATTTGCATTTAAGAGAAATCCACAGAATGGCCTGAATAGCCACAAGCTGTGTGAGATTCCTGGAAAGGTCACTCAAGGCACACATGACATGTCCTTTACAAACACACCCGCATACACTCGAATCTTGATAGCACGTGTGCTTCTGAGGTGAAACCAGATGTTTCCAAAACGATCCTTGCTTTCTACAAAAGAGGACACAGGAGGAATGACGGCCCCTGTAATCAATCCCAAGCATAGGTCTCAGGTTATCAGGACCTGCATCTGTGAACCAGGGCATGTAGGAACAGGCAGCTCACTCCAAAATGTTCACACAGGCCTACGGTTTTTATCACGTTTCCTTTAGTGGGGCCCTAGAAAAAGCCACGGAGCAATGCCATTTGCTGATCTCTGTCCATTCCAATGTAACACGGGAGTTGCATTTCACCTGCGCTCACAAAATATCTGCAAGAAATGACAACAAGAATTCAGATTATCAAAGGGCATTCTAAATGCGAAGGTTTGACTGAAAATTAGAAGTCATGATGGCATTCACTGGTCTACGTAACCCTAGCAATCTCAAGTGCATTGTTTTATTTTGATCATTAGTGAGTTAAATAACTCACTGATCTTTAATTTGAGAAATTAAGCTGACATTATAGCAAAACTCTCTAATTTTTTATGAGATGATGTGGCTGTGATTTCCAGTCCCTTTAATTTTAAAGGATACTTTTTTTTTTTTTTTTTTTTTTTTGCAGTGACTGGGGATCGAACGTAGGGCCTCATGCTTGCCAGGCAAGCACTTTACCAACTGAGCTATATCCCCAGCCCCAGTGATGCTTATATCTTTACCCTCTTCTTCCCAAGGCAAAGCCAGAGTGTGGACAGGATGGCATTTCCATGAGGTTGAGAGTCTCTCATGGCACACACTTTGCTGTGACCCAAATATCAGATCATCAGTAGATACCTTATGACAGCGTTTTCCATCCTCAATTTGACTAGCGATTTCACACCATTGTTTTAAAATCTACATCCACTTCCATACACTCTATGTTAATTAACATAACCTCATATGTCCTTTGTTTCAGTACCATCCGGTGTTAGAAAATTGGTTCATTTTCTCCACTTACACAGGAACATATAGCATCAAGAAAAAAATTAAAACTCACAATCCCACTAGTTACTTTTGAAATCCTGTTAGCATCATGAGTGTATAAAGATCTGTTCAAGGGAAAGCATTTGGGAAATTTTTAAAAAGTTGTAATCGCTGAGTACGCGTTTTAAAGCAACAAATCATTTCTTTCCACATTACTTAAAGAATCTAAGAGCTGGAAATGGACTTACAGATTCCTAGTTCAACCACACTATTGGATTCAGAGGGCTTAAGTGATTTGCCACACCAGGGAATGCTCCCCTCGGATTCCTGGCCTGCCCTCTGTGTCCTGGGCACTGGGACGAACTTCCCTCCACTGCTGAAGCACTATGGCTGAGTGGGGGACATGGATCAGGCCTCACAAGGTCTCTTAGCAATAGGAAGGCTGAGAAGCCACAAACAGCCCAAGCTGGGTGTAAGAACTCCTGAGCCCTGAAGAGAGGTTAAGTAAACTATGGGCTGATTTGCTAGGACTGCCATACCTAAGTGTCAGACAGGGTAGTTGACCAAATTTATTTCCTCACCATTCCAGAGGCTGGAAGTTTAGGAGCAGGGACACATTAGGAGATGACTCATAGATGACCCCCTTCTCCCAGTGCCTTTACATGGCCTTCCTCTGTGCAAGGGAGTGAGTGTCCTAGCCCCCTCTTCTCCTAAGGACACCAGTCATATTAAATTAGACCTTCTTAATGATCCCATTCTAACTTAAGTTCGTCTTCAAAGTCCCTATCTCCAAATATAATCACAAATGAGGGGGTGAGGAGTAGGGTGGTCAGCAGAGAGAAGGACAAGATTCAGTTCATAATAGGCCAGTTTATAATTCCTGCTAGTCTGATTGAATTTGGGAGTTTGGGATTCAATGAAATGAAAAACCAAACACAAGCTGGTGAAGATAACAGCTGTCAGATCTAAGAAGCAAAGGCTGCCTCACTATCTTTTGAACTCTGAGATCCTGAGGCAAGGGTATGGCTCTGTCCAACTCCATCACCACCCAGCTGTAAGACTTTGAGGAAGTTCCCTTTTTATCAGGGCCTCAGTTTCCTCCTCATAACATGGGCATGTGGCATCAGCGTTAAACAAATCACTAGATCTCTGAAGTCTCTGCAAGCCCATAAACCAGGAAAAGCATACAACATGCGGCTTTGCTTCCTGTATAATCACCACCTTGTCATACCTCTACCCCACCCCCAAGTTCCCATTCTTCAGTTAGACACTCATGGCCTCCACTTTGGGGCTCCCCTGACCTGGTGCCATTTTGTTTCCATTCAACTTGTAACTGGATAATCTCCTCTTTATCAATGTCTAGAAAAATTCCTCCCTTGCCTGCCAAACCAAACGTCTTGCTCCAAGACAGTCTCCATCTTAAACCTTCTACAAGCAGACATGGTCTCTCTCTTGAACCATTGGGTTTTACCCCCTCACTGTCCATTGTGGTTCTCCCTTGTCTCACTATTATTTCATGTCTTATAACTACAGACCATCAAGTGCAAAAGAGGATCTATAGTATATGACCAGTGACAAGGGAAGGGGGGGTATATATAAAGAAATAGAAAGTTTAAGCAAGTGTTCAGGGTCAGGTGGAGTAGGAATGCATTGAAAATGATAGGAGGGTAGGAATGAGGTAAAAGGATAGAGGGACATGACTGAGCATTTCTTTGACATGTAGTTCTGACTTTGAAACCATATTAATGTTTCACACATAAGCAGGTCAAAATATAAGTAAATAAAATGAAAAAGGACAGGATCAAATAAACCTAAAATACAATACAAACTAACGAATGAACCCAATTACATTTCATATGAATGAATCAACAGATGAGCAGGAATGGAGAAATAACCCTGGCACCTCATTTCAACTTCCACTAAAGAAAATACACTTTACCAGATCTGGTTCTGGGAAGATTTAATGAAGAAAAGGTAGAGAGTGGGCTAACCACCAATTGAGTTCCTTTATTTCATAGTTGCTATGACAGAGCTTGTTAGGTTCCTACCCAGTATCTAGTCTTCCTTTTTTTCTTCCTTAACAGAACCCTGACTTTATTGGAAGAAGCAACATGCTTCTCTGAAAAACTTCTCCCAGCCTCCCCTGGAACTGAGGATGGTCCTGTGCCGTGGTTTGACCAATGAGATAAATTTGCAATTAATCAAGTAAGGTTTGTAAGCAAGCTTTATAAAGGGGGCTGATTCAGTGGATGCCCACCCCCTTCTTCCTGTAACAATGTGGATCAATCCCATGTGGTGGAGCATACCCAAATTCCAGCTACTTGGGAGGCTGAGGCAGGAGGTTCTCAAGTTCAAAGGCAACCTCAGCAATTTAATGAGACCCTGCCTCAAAATAAAAAATTAAAGGGCTGGGGACATAGCTTAGTGGTAGGGTGTTCCTGGGTTCAGTCTTTCGTACCACAAAAAAAGGAGGAGGGGGAGGGGGAAGAAGAAGGGAAGGGGGAAGAGGAGGGGGACGGGACGGGGAGGAGGTTTCATCCCTGAAAATGACTAGGGGGAAAGAGAAAAGGTATCTGGGCCCTAGAAGACAGTAGGATTTGGAAATAACAGTTCTCTCTACTGCCCAACTCATCTTTTCATTACATGAGAAAAGTAAATAATACGTGTCCTCATAACTTTTTAAGCTAATATTTTTCAGGTCTCTGTAACTCACAGCTGAAAGCAGATTGTGATACAGCTGAGGCTATAACAGCTAGATTTAAAATCCACACCTCTTAACTCCCAGTTCACAGGACTTTGAAATACACATCCCCATTACCAGACATAGGCCATTCCTCCACTCCTGCTACACACCCAGCGCCACACAGACAGCCCTCCTATTCATCCGAAGAGGATGAGTCTACTATTGCATCCTTGGACCTGACTGAACGGGAAGCTTCACTGATTATTGTTGGTTGCATGAAATTCTGTGAAACTCTCCATGTTACATTAGCCTGACACCGTAGAAAGAGCTTTCTCATCCTCACCTCCATGTTCAACCTTCACCATACTCTGTACTGAGCTTCTGTTTATTTGTCCTGCTCACTAGATGTGAATGTCTTGAGGTCAGGACATTCTAATATGTCCATTACCCATGCAAGCCTGTCTCCAGGAAGCTGTAGCTATTCATAAATGATGGAAAGACGTGGGTATAACCCTCACAGAATGGAGTGTGCTGGACCCCACAGGAGCAAACTATATACTTAAAAGGCTTAATTTTGTGTCTATTAAGGGAAAAAAGTAATGAAAAGAGATTTTACTTTATAAACAGGAAAGTGTGTATTTGGGAACTTTGGGGGGAATTAAAAAATTCATTTAGAATCGCACCCTGTTTGTTGATTTAAGACAAAATCTTCTCGAGCAAATATTTGAAAACATTATTGGAATCTGAAAAGTAGAATTAATGTTTGCTGAATCCATTTGGCTAGAAATCCCAAAACACATCAAGGAGTGTTCCAGGCCCTTAAGCAGCCTGGTCTTACCTCCACTATGACAGCTACAAACACAGAATACTGATTTAGTGAAGGAGTATACACTGGGGGCAGAGGGGAGCCAGCCAACAATGCCCAAGACCTAATGCAGAGCTGCTCAGTTAGAACGTCTGCAAACCCAGAGGCCACCAGGCACTGGTTCAGAATCCCTGCTGGCACAAAGCTCTGTGGCCATAGAACCTCAAGCAAACAATTCACCAGTCAACTATGAACAACCACCATTCCCCACACCAGGAGGACCCTCTTCTAACTCATCGAGTCATCTTCTAAACACCAACACACATTCAGCACACAGAGTTGCTGGCCTCCTGCAGACCGGGCTAGGTTACAGGGGACAAAAAAGTCGTACAGTGTGAGTGACCAGACTGACTCTGTCACTTTCTAATTGTATGACCCTACAGGCTATGTAACACCTCTGGATCTCAGTGTCCTCATCTGTAAAGCTGGGGTAAAAATAATATTACTACCTCAATGGGTCAGTATGAGGATCAGGGAACATGCATAGAAGAGTAGCTGGCACCCAAAAGAGCCATGTTAAGTGCTGGCTATAATGTAAAGCTTCAGTGGCCAAGAGCGGCGCTCTGTCTGCGTGGACCTGCCCCCCGATGGCTCCCCATGGCAGGCAGCACACAGGCGCTGGGTTTACCCTGCAGTATGGCCCTTGCCTCAGGCCTTGGGCTGTCCACCAGCCCACCTTCCGACTGACCTGGGGGGCTCCCTCCTGGGGGCCAGGGCTCCCTCCCTGCGGGGAAGGCAAGGGGGCATGACAGCTCCCCCCTACTTTGCTGTCGCTAGCCAGTCTGTTTGTCAGTTTGTCCTTGCCAGCCATTGGCCTGATCCCTAGCCTGCCAAATTCAACTTCTCAACAATTGGCCCAATCATGGTTTGCTCACGAAATTCAACAACTTAAAAGAAGCTCCCCTGCCATGGTCTCCCTCCTCTCTCTCTCTCCAGGGCAGACATTGTTCATTGGGCTAATAAAATCTTGCGTGAGTTCCCACGTCCAGAGTAGTTTTTCTGGGCACTTTTTCACTTTTCACTGGCTACTGTCATTTGTTGAATGAATGAAGAAATAGTAACATGAGGAAATGTTCATGATATATTTAAATTTTCTGAATATATATAGTAAGATGTCAAATAAATGTGTAATGCACTTGAATAAAAATATAGGTGGAAAAGAAAAATATCAACCATGATTTCCTCTTAGATGTGGGGGTGCATCTCATTCGTATCTTTCTTATAATTTTCTAATAAGTTTTATTATAATAAAAACAATTATTATTAGCATTACTAACACTAGTAATTATTAACAATTATTCGTAGCATTACTAACACAACTAATTACTAACACTAACCTCAGTTTATTAATCTGTGGTATGGGGCAAGCATTGTGTGATCTTGAAACTCTTCTTGCATTTCACATTCTGATACACAGTTACCAGGTGCCCAGCCAAAGAAAATGAAGTCATGCACTGAAGGGAAATTTTTCTTTTTATAACAGTAAGAATGGCTCCTTAGAAATATCTTTCTTCGAACCAAATCAGACTCAGCAGTAAGCATGAAAATTAGCTAAAGAATGAATAGTCTTGCCTTAAAAGGGTAACTTTAGCAACAACAGTTCTCACTAAATCCTAAACCCCTCGATACTTCTCCCAGACCTGGATTATGTGGTGACAGACGGTAACTGGTCTGTCTCCAGAGGGAAGAAATAACACACTGTTTTAAAGAAAAATGGAAAAGCTCTACCATATGTTGTCTGCTCTGATTTTTAAGTGTTTCCCCCTCTCCAACACTAAGAAGTTCCTCCCACCCACTCCCTTCACCTGGTTTGACATTCAATACCCAAAGCAAGAGTTTACGATGTTAGCAATTTTACAGAGGTACCAAAACTGCTTTGTGCAATCCCATAGGCAAATGAGAAGAACTTCACAAAGTCCCAGCAAGTAGAAGAAGTATCTGTACCGACAGCAAAGGTTCCTTTCCTCCATATTAAATTCACATACCATTTAGGTTTCGTGATGCCAACATAACCCCTATCCACAGTGCTATTTTGAATTCACAACTACATATTGACCAAACAGCCACAGAACATTTGGAAAGAAGCTTTGTTTTAAGGCTTCAAACAATTCGGACTGATGCCAGGCATTGAGCAAACACTGAACCTTTCTGAACCTCAGTTACTTCATCTATAGAATGGGCACATTAACATGACCTTTGAAAAACTGCTTCAAAATCCAGCGTGAAAGCACTCAGCAAAGTGTATTGCACTTTATAAATGTGCAAATTTAGGGGACATAAAGAGGGGAAAATGTTAAAGGCACAAAAGGAAACAAAAGGCAGATGACAGCACCGTGTACGTGGCAAGGCTGGCTCTGTGACTGGGGGCTAGCTGCTGGCAGGCATCTGAGCAGGGCAGCTCCCTTCAACGGATTCACCCAGGCACTCCTGAATGCGGAGCTTGTGGAGAGACTCTGAGTCAGGAGCTAAAGAGACTGATTAGGGAGGCAAAATAAACACGTGGTCGGGGCCCCCTGAGGCCACTGGGCCCCCCCCCTTCCAGATCTGAAGGACTGTGTGTAGCTGCACGAAACAAGCTGACCTTAGAAAGCGTGTGCATGAAGGAGCAAGTCGTGTGTGACTGAGTGCTCTGCCCCTCCTGGTGCTTCTTGGTGGGTGGCAGGTACTTTATGTACCGTTTCCTTAGAGAAGCACAAACTTTCCGGGAGATTTATTAACTTCATTTCCCCATGAGACGACTGGGAGATATTTGCATCCTCTATTAGGGTGGGCAGATCATAAAGTCGCAGAGTTAGGCAGAGGGAACAGGAAGGGATGAAGCCAGAGAGCAAGATCTCTCCGGTACCTCTGGGGAGGGGACACCTTTCCTTTGGTGAGCATGGGGCCCCCAAACCCACCTATCTACACCCCCTGCCTTCTCTTCCTCTGCCTCTCCCTTCCTTTCTCTCCCTTCTCCCTCTAGCTTTTTCTGTCTCCACCACTCTCCATCCTGGTTCACCTTCCTTTCCTCCCTGTCCTTCCCATTTTTCCTCTCTTCATTCCCTATCTTTTCACTTCTTTTTTCCTTTCTTCCTTCTTTTCTTTTTCCTTCTTGCTTTTTTAATCTTCCTTTCTTCTCTCTCTTTTTCTTTCACTTTTTCTTCTATTTTTTGCAGTACTGGGGATGGAACCCAGAGGCACTCTACCCACTGAGCTATATCACCAGCCCTTTTTTATATTTTATTTTGAGATAGGCTTTCACTAAGTTGAGGATGGCAGGACTGCCACTGATTGGTCTAGGTACCTGAATATCACCAGTCTCCCAACCCACTCGGAACTGAGTTTTATGTGAGCAAGAAAGGCACTTTAACTGAATTCAGCCACTGAATCATTGAAAATTTTCAGTTACGACAAATTAGTTTTACCTAACTAATACAAGGTGACAGTTCATTTGACAAACCTTAAGGGCTTCATATGCCAGAAACTGTTCTGGGGATATAAGGAAACATGAGAAAGAGATCTCCAGCCTCCTGGAGCTGATACTCTACGGGATACCTAGCACCACATGTGTTTGAACATTCATTCATTGAGGGTAGAGCCTGAAGACTCGGTGAACTTACACTATGGAGGTAAAAAGAATAGAGGAACTAAGAAAAAGGGAAATCAGAGTAAAATAAGCAATGTTTGTCAATTGGTCCAGAATCAGAACACTTTCAGAACACGGCCTGAATGAATGGAAAAGCCTTGCCCTCCCTTCCAGGGCCTTCAATATAAACTCTGCCTGCTGCCCCCAAACCCAGACAAGGAGCTGTCTCATGGAAGAGGCTGTCATTTGTCAAGGCATCCCAGGCCTGCACAGTGTCAAGCATCTCAGAGATGCTTAGTAAGCGATGAGTAACACACAGTCCTATGCTTTAAAATGTAGATGTGTTATGCATACCCTTTAATCAAAGGCTACATTTTTTAAAATGGTACAAAATTAATTAAAAATCTTGGAACTACAAACTTACTGGAGAAGGGAGGTCTACCAGAGGAAGGGCTGACCATATCCCAGGGAGGATGTGAAAGGGCCAAAGGGTAGTACCAACAGAGGATGCAAGACAGGAAAAATTCTAAGAGCTGAAGTAGCTTAAGAAAATTCTACAGAAAATACTGTTAATAACTGCTCAACTCTTTATGACCTTGTAGAGTTTACAAAGCATTCCCACACCTATTACTTCATTTGACACATTTAATAGCTCTCTAGGGTAGTTATTATTAACCTCGAAGAGATTAAGGGATTTGCCCAAGCTCAACTGCTAATAATTAATAGTGAGTCAGAATTCGAACTCTGGTCTACTTTTTCTGCATCTGGAATAAGCTGAGATCAAGGGGCTTTTCAGGGAGCAGCCCTGCTAGGGCAGGGGGTGAAAGGTATTCACATGCCTCTCAGCATGTTCAGGGACCAGCTCCCCTCTCCTTGCAAGAAATTTCAGGCTGTCTCATAAGGGAACCATGGACTGGTCAGTGTTTCCCCACATCCTGTTCTGGTGCTTCCTTAGCAACCCCATCTTACCCTGATCACATGATTAGGAAACAGAATCCAGGCTCTTGATTGGATGAGGAAAGAACACTTATGTTCAACTAGTCCATCTGAAGTGAAGGGGAAGGAGGCAGAGCACTCCTCAGTGCCTGCCAAGGGTTAAGGAAATCTTTCAGAGTAAAGGAAGGAAGAAGTTCTGACTCTGAAAGAAGTTCCAACAGCTTAGAGTTCAAGATGAAGAACTAAAATTAAAGAACACAGAAGGGTTCATTGGTCATATTTCCAGAAATGCCACCACAATGTAAGTGAAGCCCCAGTGACTTAGGCACCAATCATTCAAATATCCCACCTGCTATCCAAAGAGCCATCAAACCATTTCAGAAATCTGTTATTATTTGCATATTTCTTTTAACAATATGGTAGATGTCACCAGGTGAATAAAATGTAATGTGAAACCTGTTATGTAATAATAGGATTGCCTGGGAATGGAAGAATCAGGAGGCAAGTGGCTGCTTATCAAGGACTCTATGGATTCATCAGGAAGGAGGTTAAATATCACAACCTCTATCTGGTCCATCTGCTGACCTGTAAGCAGTCTGAACAGGTGGCATCCAGAACTTGGAGGAGTCACAGTTTGAATCTCACAGATGCCATTTTCTGAGCAGAAGTTGTTCTTAGCACCAAATAAAATCAAAATGGTGAAGCAAAAGAGTAAAACAATCATAGCACATCTAGAAATAAGATGAAAAGTATTCTAAAGATTTCCAACAATTTTCAAAAAAGGAACAAGTCTATTTATCAATTCCTAAAGGTTTAAAGCCAGTGATTTCAACTCTCTGAACCTTGGTTCCCTAATAGTAAAATGAGAGGGAGAAAAGATCAAAAAGCTCCTCAAAATTCACTATCAGTTCAAAGAGTCGCTGGCTCAGCTGTTTCAAGAAAGCCTAACTATACTGGGTACCTAAGCGAGATTTTTATAACTGGTAAAACTAACATGCCTAAACCTCGCCCTGACTCCATCCTTCCTCAACTCTGAACTTGGTCTAATCTTCTCTTTCTAAGGTCTAACCATCTTAATGAAACCGAGATTCATGGTTCATTTTCTTAAGACTGTGAGCCTGACCCCAAAGTCTAGCCAACTGAAAGGCAAAGTTGTATCTGACTGCCTAACAGACACAGTGGAGAAAAATGTGGATGACTTATTTATGTTTCTGAATCTGATTAACAGTCTGTGTTCAAAGAAAAACATGAACACATTACAGGAATTCAACACTCATTAATTCTGGCCAAGCATCATCACTGGCCAACTCTCCTGCAGCTGGATGCCAGCTCTATCTTGAGAAATGAGATTTTATCTAAATGGCTTGATAACGCTTCCCAAGCTCTGGTCAAATCACACACAAAACATGTAATTCTGCCATAAGACTCTGTCTGTTAGATGTCCTTCAAATAAGCTTTATAAAGGGCATTCAAGTTTGCATAAATAATGTGACCTAAAAATTCCTGTCATTCACATCTAAGAGTTTTCTTGACTGAAGGAAAACAAGTGCAATAGAATTCCCCACATTCCCACCAAAGATTTGAAGCACCTTAGTCTGCTCAGGAAAATGAAGAAAGTGTACTTAAGATGTATCACTCCTGCAGGAGAAAGGGTTTGGGCCTTCTGGCCAAGGAGATTCCAACCTAATAGCCCAAATGATCTACAAATTGTAGAGTATTTGTAACTACCCTTTCCTTTTTTCCCATTTGCTAGCTCATAATCCAGTGCCCTGAAGGAAGGAGTAAGCACAGAGACATGGTTTCTGTGTATAAATAATAAAAAACCAGATTTTTTTTAATTCTTCTTTCTTATATTTCTCTTACTCTCCTAGTCCAAAAATCTCTTTGATAGAGGAGCCCCATCCTATACAGAAATTGAAATAAGCATCAGGGTCACAAAAGTCAATTGCACAGATTATAAGGTGTAAGTAATATATGAAGGATATGAGAGGACAGAGGTAAATAATTGAATGAATGAAAGAAAGGGGTTGATGCAGAGAGCAACACAGTGACATCTACCATCACCATTAAATTGCTCTCATTTATAAACTTTTAGAGTACATCTTTTGACACATTTTGGGTAGCCCCACCCAGAGATTACAACTACTTTTGATGTCATTAATTGGTAGAAAGACTGCTACTTCCCTTATTTCCCAGAAACACTCAAGCTTGTAAATCTAACAAAAGTGATGAGCCTCTCCCCACCAAAAGTTCATATTCAGTCCCTAAAAAACAAAACAAAATCAACAAAAACACTTTTTATATAGACATCATGAAAAACACACCTGACATAAAATTAAAAAGCAGCCCCTTTTCTATTCACCTTGTATAAAAGCAATCATAGACAAACAAGTGACCCTATCTAAAATAAATATAATACTCTGCCACCACCCCCACCCCAGCTTTAGCCAGACTCTGCATGTGCCCTTCCAGGAGTCAAGCTGTGTCATGGTTACTGCTCCTCTCCCACGTGGGAAGCAGAGCTGGAGAAGTAGGGACCAGAGCTGGGAGCTCTGAACAGCAAGCCTCTGAAATCACTTTGGTAGCAGGAAGTACCACACAAGTCTGAGGTTTCACGCCTCACTGCCCTCTCAATACAAAACCCTCACAGCAACACTGCGCCCAGAAGATGTTTACTGCCTAAATGCACAGTCAATCGCCCCTCAAGGAAACATTCTCCCCACTGTAGACTGTGTCCACCACTGCAGAGGTGGGGAAACCATACCCAATGTGACCAATGTCATAGAAATGCGTCCATCTTTAAATATGCTCTCATGCTTTTTGTGCTCTTCTGCCAGTTGGTCCTTGACAAAGGTACCTGATGAGCCCAAACACATTCACTGGATCTCTGAAGGGCCAGGTGAGGGGAAATCAGGCTGGCCAAAAACTTAGTCTTTGTGACTGTAGCCCTGGTCTCCCATCATCCCCTTCGCCCTTCCCTGTACTGTTTTTAGAAATCACAGGCTAATAGCTACTACACGCAGATTGTCACTATTATTATGTTTTAAAGTACTTATAGGAGTAAATAATGGTACTGCTTTTTGTTCGGATCATACTTCAGAAACCACATTCAGCTTCTTTCTTTTGTTTAAAGACTCATTTGACCCCTGGGTCAGATGGAAACCATAATGCAATCAATTGGTCACAGAGCATTTCTTGCCAAACTGTAACTTGTGAGCGCTGCAAAGCTCAAGGATCCTCAGGGAATCAACATTTGCAGGGTTTGCCTTTAAAAAGTACTTTGATAGGAGATGCCTGGCCTGTGGTGAACCCATGTGACATGTCACTGATACGTTCCCAAGGATCAGGATGAACACAAAACAGAAAATGTGGTTTTAAAATATTAGTAGTCACGACAATGGAAATAATAATGAATATTGCCCTTTTTCTTCCCTCTTTGTCCTGTACTGTATCTTTTGGATAAACAACACATTTATAATTGCAAAGTTCTAGAAAAATAAAGCATTCTGGTTGCTGCGCCTGGAAGGTAGAGACAACCATCAATCAGACAGAACCCTGACAATTTGTTGCCCCTGCCTTTGCAAAGGCTTCCTCCACCACCCTCCCAGTCTTCCATTTCCCTTCCATGCTGCTGCTTTTGTTTAGCAAACTCCCCCTCTTCCTTCTAGACTCAGTTCTGGCACTACCACCTCTGGGAAATCTTCCAGCACCCCCTATCCAGAGTGAAGCAGTCCTTCCTCAATGACTTCTAATAAATCAGAAGCCATCTTGGGCTCCCATGGACTGTGAACTCCCTGAAGGCAGGAAGTCTATCCTCTTTGTCTTTGTATCCCCAGTATCAATTATGGAATTTTATACCTATTACTTCTAGCACAGCATAGGTATAAGACAAATGTTAAATGAATGAGTGGAATGAATTATAAATTCCCTTAACCCAGGTAGGACCAATTGGCAAATTAATAATACAAAACGGGAAGGTGACATTTTCTTGTCTCTGTAAAATATTCCAAGAGCTCCAAAGAAAAGTAGCTTTAGATGTATGTGTAACTTTTATTATTTGCTTGGTACAGACATTAAAAAGTAGATAAATGTTTACATTTTTAATGGACCAGCTACAGGACCATAAAATCTCTCTGAATTCTTTCCCTAAAATGAAATTCCCTTAAGTAGGTCATGACAGGAAGATTGATCTCAGTGGTCAGGTCCTCATGCAGTAGAGGCAACTATAAAAATGTCCTTTCTGGATGTGGTAAGCCAGGGTGGCTTGGGATGATCTGGGAAAACACTGTCTACACACAAACCACCTTGAATCTCAAACATAATCAGACTTTTGCTAATTTTAAGAGTATCCTTCATGGATCTCAAAATATTTGTGAGGTTTAATTTCACATTTATCTCTGAAGAGAAAAACAAAATCCTCCTTTCAGGGTAGTTTCATTCAAACAGAAGTAGAATACTACCGGTGACCTGTAACATACAAACATTTATGTAAAGAACAAATATAAATTACCAACAGAGTGATATAGACAGCAGTAAGAAAGTCCTTTAAAAATCAAGCTCCCATAATGTGTCTTAAATACACTGAGTTTCCAACTCTCAGGTATACACCCAGCTCTTTGGGGACATGTTGACTACAGAAGGGTTAGATATGCATGAGCAAGCTGTAATTTGGGGCACACTCAGAACTCACCAGGATTCTCCAAACCAGGTTTGCGTATTCCTTGTTCTTTCTTCAGGATTCCCTGCATTGGGCATTCATTTTGAAAGCCAGAGACCAAGTAGTTCACCAGATCAGTGTTCAAATCAGTCTACTCATTTCCTAGATTTATGACTTTGGGAATTTTCTGAACCTCTCTGCGCATCCATTTCTCATTTGCAAAACAGAGCTAGTGATGCCTGGGACAGCCAGCCTTCAAGGTGGCCCCAAGGTTCCCTACCTCTTGCTCTTCATACCCTCCCCACCACATGTAACAACTTATCAGGGTCGGCCTGTCTGACCAAAAGCTTGTAGCAGAAGTGATGGTGTGTCATTTCCGAAACTTAAAGATTCCTACTTCCATCTTGGGCTTGTACTGTCTCTCCCCCATCACTCTCGGGGAAGCCATGATGTCAGCAGCCCTCTGGAACGATCATGTGTCAAGGGACTGATGCCTCCTGCCAAGAGCCACTGAGTGAGCTGGAAGCAGAACTCCTAGTCCCAGGTCAGCTGTCAAAGACAGCAGAATCAGCCAACAGCTTGACTGCAGTCTCATGGGTCACCTGGCTGACCTGCTCACGGATTCCACGGAAACTGCAAAATACTAAATGTTTATTATTTCAACCTGCTAAATTTGGGGACTATTTCTTACAAAGCAACAAATAACTAATATTGTGCCTATTAGGCAGAATGATAAGAAAGTTTAGAAATACAGTAATATATGCCAAATGCCAAGCATATGCATGATATGCATTGGACACCCACATGCAACTATGAAAATTTAAAATTAGATTATTAATAATTTCTGTATTCTCAAAATTTTGTTATTTATACATCATAAATAATAGTAAATATTATTGGTCTAAATGATTAGTCAATGCTTTTCTGTGGGAGAGAAAGTAATAGAGGAGTCACCAGTCTTAATGTCAGAATTTTATTTGTGCTTCCTATTGTTAATACAGACTTAACCATCTTGACACCTAAAATTGTAATGCAGATGCCCTCTGATATCAAGCTTTCAGAGAAACTCTACCTTTTTTGATGTCAATATTTAAAAGGTAATAAACAAGAAGGGGAAAGGAAGTGTGTATCCTCTAGTAGATAAGTTAGCCTTTCAAAAAGAAAATTCTGCTTAGCTGTTAACAAGAGTCCGTCACACACAAGTCTGCTCTGGTTGTTAAAGATCTGGACACTGAATTTCACAGCTTTAAATCAGGATTGATGGCTGCGGCCCTGAGCAAGTTACTTCATCTATTGGAACTTTAGTTTCACTCCATGTAAAATAGGAAAAAAAAAAAAAAATGGCACATATCTCAGGATGTCATAAGATAATGAAGTGTTCATAAGAGTGAAGTGAAATGGCCAATAAATGTGTGCAATTATGGTCAGCATTTCCTGCTCTGTGCCACAAAGCATTTACACTCATTTCAGAGATGCGGTCATTGAGGCCCATCCTGTTGAAGATTTGCTCAGGATAAGGGGGAAAGCTGCTCCCAGCTCTAGCCCTCTGATTTGTTAAAGCACAATTCTGAATGTAACCCTCTTGCAGTGAATACATACTTTTTAAAATCACCTTCTGTATAATCTGTGGTGATAAAATATCAGAAAGTGATTACCTCTGGCTGGAGATGTGGGGCAGGATTGACCGGAAGGGGTCATGAGTAAATTTCCTGGAATGATGGAAATGTTCTATAACTTGCTTTAGGTAGTAATTCCATGAGTAGACACACTGTTAAAACTGATGTAGTCAAACACTTACAATTCATCTACGTTAATTAAAAAGAATAAATGTAAACAGAAATAAACAAAAACCCTATGTATCCACAGAAAGCTCTGGCCCCCTGTCAGGACTTCAAGCCCACCCTCTGCTTCCTCCCTAGGTATATTCTTCTGTAGAGAAAGGATAGCAACTTAGAATAAACACCCAAATCACCCCCAAATCTGAAACAAAACAGGAAACAACAGGGCAAAGGAAGGTGAGCTCTTTCCTGGGCCCAGACAATCTACTCTTTCTCTCAGAGGTGGTCTGTGCCCACCCTCCAGGGACATGTTTTGAGCTGCCCACATGGGCAGTTGCCCAACTGCCCATGCAGACAGAAGACCTCAGTCTCCTGGACTGTCCATCTAGCACCTGGAGCAAACAGGAAATTCATTTGGGAGGAGGAGGGAGTATGGAAGGGTCAGGATCCTTCCAGCCTTCTTTATATGGAGCAGGAAAACATCATATATCCAGATTAACTGCCACTTCAGCTCCCATTCCCATCGCATCTGCCTGGAGTTGTGAATCGCACAGCAGGCTCAGAGAGAGCTGTGGGCTCTGTGTTTGGCAGTGGGGGTGGGGGAGACCTGTGTGGGGGTAGAGTACAGAGAGCTTTCCTAATTTTTAAAATAAAAGTCTCCTTTTGGAGAAGAGAGAAATAAAAGCCCTAGCAGGAGTTTTCCTTTTTTTACATCTACAGGAAAATGGGGGAGCAGCTGGTCTCCAACATTCTGAAGGAGGCATCCAGGGACCTTGGCAGCACTGATCGGTGAGCAGCCTGAAGAGAGGGAGAGGCTGGGTGGCCAGCTAGGTTTGCTCACCAGCTACATGACTCACACTTGTCAAATCCTTGCCTCAGCAGAATTATAAATGACTATGTGCCACAGCCCTTCTCAGATCCCCAGCAAGTAATGAAAACAATGCATTACAATCCATAATGCCAAGGGCAAAAGCAAGAATGTTCGAGCTAATAGGGGCCTGCAGAATTAACTACTGCAACTACCATTTTTCCAAAAGAGAATGCAGCCCTTCAGGAAACGGTCCTTCTGACCCACATGGGAGTTCTCACCCAGAGCAATCAAATCCTCTCGGCCGCAGTAACTCTATATCCAAGGGCATCTCTGGGCATCAATTCCTAGGCAGCATACAAATAAGTTAGAGGTGCTAAAGAGACCAAGAGAGAAAACTGGAACCAGGTGACAACATCCCAATATGTTCCTCTCCCTCCTCACCTGACACCCAGCCAGCACCTCTCTAGGGCACAGGCATTGTGGGCACACCTGTCCCTAATTTCCGTCCTTCCAAAGTGCAAAATGGGGGCACGAAGAGATAAACAGCTTGTCTAAGATTACTTAGCAGGGAAGCAGAAGAGCCTGGGTTCAAATGAGGCACATTGATCCAGAGCCCAGCCCCTTGGCCATCACACTGGACCATCTTTCCAGACTGCCTTGGTGTCTTTTCTGAAAGAAAAGAAAGAAATGAAAAGAAAACAGAAGAGAAAAGAAGAAAAAAGAAAAGAAAAAGGAAAGAAAAGAAAGAAGAAAGGAAGGAAAAAAGAAAAAGGGAAAGAGAAGAAAAAGAAAGGGAAAAAAAGAAAAGCAGGTCTCTACATTCTCAAAGCATTCCATTCTTACCTCTATTTGCTAGCACTTTCCACACTGAATCACAATTGTATAAAAGCTTTTCTTCTTCCTTGGACTAAGAACTGTTTGCAAAGACACTTTATTCATCTCTGTCTCATTTGAATGAACGAATGAACGAATATGTCCATTTCAAAAGGGACAATGTGGAACCTAAGAGGGAATAAAGATCCCTGGATTGTGAATTAAGAGGTCAAGGTCTCGGTTCTGTCACCAACTAACATGCTACCTCACCTTTCTCGTCCTCAGTTGGTTTCCTCATTGCTAAATTAATGAATAGGGCCTGATGATCTCTCGGTTGACCTACAGCTGGAGTGTCAGGTCTGTGGCTCTTGGGCAGGCCCGTAAGGCAAGACACTGGACACAAACTTGTCTTTGTGTGTCCCTCACATGACATCCAGAGTAGCAGACTCCACCAGTCTGACCTTATAAAGTCACAGGGACAGCAGGCTGGAACACTAACAGGGAAGGGGTGAGGTGGAAGAGTACCAGCAAGCCTGGTGGCACCCCCCTGGTGTGGCAAGCACCAGAAAGGGCCATCTAAGCAGTACAAAGAGTACAACTGTTTTCTGGGGGTGGCTGGCCATCAGTGCAAAAAGAATGAGACCAGCCACTCTGTCTGCAGCAGAGCCACGGAAACGCCTGCGAATCAGGAAGGGATTACTGCACTTGAGCAGAAGCTCTGATGTTTCTCTGAAGCTTTCACCCTGCTATCATTACCCACCGAAGCGTTCTTGGCAATGGAAACAGGTGATTAACGGGCAGGTTTGGGAAGAAACAGGGAGCAGGAGCTGGACCAGGGCTCTTGCTCTCTCCTCCTGCCCCTCCTCTGAGAGCTGTCAAAGGAACAGTGCATCTGCATGAACCAGGATGGCTGCTGAGCCCTCTGGAAGAAGATTCCTACTAGGGGTGGGGAAGGAGCCTCATGCCGGTGGGAACCTGGTTCATTCAGCAACAACAAGAACCTGGCATAAGAGATCAGATTCAGATCTGAAGTTGGCAGAACATCTGACGGGGTGTTGGCGGCCAGAGACAACACCACGGGCTGCGTCGAGTCACAAATGGCAGAGGATGCCAATCAGCAAAAGGATTGCTTGTGTTTTCTGGCCTTTTCTCTGAGGCCAGCTCATTTCACCCAGTCATAACACAGGTTGTAACAGAGGCTCAGAGCTGGGAAAGGAAGCTTTTAGGTCTGAAGCTCCAGGTTATAGGTATTTATGTTGGAAAGTGCCTTCCTTTCTGGGCAAATATTTTAGATAGTGTCTTTGGGTGAGAGGCTCAGAAAGCAGGGGAAGGAAGAGTTTTGCTTTGTTTTGTTTTTTAAAGATGGTGGGAACTCCCAGATTGGAACAGGGAAGGTCCTGATGACAGACAGGTTCCCCCATCCTCATAGCAGGCAAAGAGACCTGGCCCAACAAGAAGTCAACTCAAGACAGTCTGCCTAAAGGCTGAGTTCAAACGTATGGATGCTCATTTATGGCATCAGGAAACAAAACATAGTGTCAGAATTCTCTCTCTCTCTCTCTCTCTCTCTAGAATGACAGTCTTGAAGTTGGAAGGGCCTTTGAGCCCAAACCTCCAGCTATCAATTTCTGCTACATCTTCCACAAGTGTTAACCCTTTCTCAGCCTCACCACCTCTGTGCCCCTTTCCCATGGCACAAGCCCTTATCATTGAAGGCTTCATCTAGAAACTGAGCTGAAATTTGCTTTCCAGAATGTGTTCCCATTTTTCTCCACACAACATACAACTGATATTGAGGCTATTTTCAAAATATTTGAAAACAATCCTCATGTTCTCTCTTTCTGGGCTTAGCAACCTCTAAATCATTAGCTAAAATATCTGGACATCCTATTTTTCTCTGGACGCATGCCAGCTAATGTTTACCTCATTACTTCAGTGATCTGACCATGACAGAAGTGGACAGGATTTCCATGCATCTTTTGGACTCTCTATGCCCAGCCTTCTGTGTGACCACATCACACTGTGGATTGGTAAAGTCTGCAACCAAAATCTGACCCTTTCACACATATTATTGCCAGGGCAAGCATTCTTCCATACCACTCTTGTACAATTGGTTGGTTGTGCACCAAAGTACAGAAATTCACAATTTTCCCTAGTAAATATCCTCCATTTGGAATCATTCAGGCTGTTTGAGACATCTGGTTTCAAACTAAGTCTGGTTCGACAACCTTTCAAACACTGTGTCTTCTACTAATCTGATCACCATGTAGGTCATCTTGGTCTACTCAAGTCATGGCTTAAAGGTTGGACAGACCAGGCCAGAGGCCAGAGCTCTAGGGGTTGCCCCTAGAGCACATTAATGCCCACATTAACGTTTTACAGAAATTAAATATTGCTTCTGCTATGTCCTTCAGGACCTGAATATCCAAATGCCTCTGTGCACCCTGGACTTTGCAAAGCTGCCCCTGCTTCCTGGGTCACCATTGCTGTCCTTGACCTCCAGGTTCTAACTTCCCTTCCCTTGCCTGTCCTTTTCCTACTTCACCAGGGAACTCCTTCTAATGCTTCAGGTTTCAGCAAAGGTCTCACCAATCTCTGCTCCACAGGCAGAATTAGGTGTTTCCTGAGCACCTTGTATGGCCCTCTACTACCCTACCCAACATCCTGAGCTTCAGCTGCGTGCCAGTCTCCCTGAAGACCAGGAACAGGCAACAATACAGCTGCCATTATTCTCTCTCCTACCTTCAAGGAAGATGGTGCTAATTAATCTCTGCATCTGCTGGAAGTCCGGGAATCCTTTCCAATCCAACCCTCTAGGCAGGCAGCCATTGCTAATTAATTGATTGGATCTGTCCTTCAAGTTGAAACCCTACACTGTTTTAGATTTCCTTAAGGGCACTCACTGCATTCACCTTTGTACTGCTAGGTCTATACAAGTGTTTCAGGTAAAACTGACTCGAGAAACATCTGTTGAATGAATAAAGAGAAGGCTTGTAGAAAATGGAATTTCCCCAAGTATGCACAGAATCTCTATACACAAAGTAATTCTGGTAGGGACAAGAGGTGGTCATTTGCATAAACTGTGATTAACATTAGAGGATAGTAATTGATCACTACTTAAAAAGAGCCTCTTCCTGATTCTGAGCAGAACACCCTGAAAAGATTGGCTGGATTGGGCCTGGCATTCCTAGTTTTCATTCAATACAATTACATTCAAGGCCTTAGGAACCTGCAACCAATTTGACTGCCTTCCCAGCTTTTTGCATTCTAAATGCTTATTAAATAATAGTAATTGTAGGAAGTCTGAATTCCAGGGTTGAAAATGGGTCAATCAAAGTTTTACCTATAAGAAATGTGCATTATTGGGCTGGCATTATGGCTCAGCGGCAGAGCACTTGCCTAGCACATGTGAGGCACTGGGTTCGATCCCCAGCACCACATAAAAATAAATAAAATAAAGATATTATATTTATCTATAAGTTAAAAAAAAATTTTAAAGAAATCTGCATTATGAAGATGACTTCCCCATGGTACAAACTCCACAGAGGCCACCTGAATCAAAAAGAAAAATGCTTAAAGAGACTCATTTATTATCACTCTGTAGTATTGTTAAAGATTGCCCCTGGGATGAGTCCAGGGGCAGCTCTGTAGATTGGAAGGTGGAATAAAAGCGAGCATCATCACTGACTATTATTAAACATTTAGTAATTAGCCTCTGTATAGAAAGGACAAATCTTAAACTTTATCTAATCTCCAATATTTTACCCTTGCAAAGTCACAGTGTGCAGAGAACTTACCAATGAAGAGGATAAGAAAGTTAAGATAGAAAGGGCTCCTTCATTTCCACATGTAACTTTCAAAAACAAAGAATTCATAGTACTAAATCCAAAAACATGCTGGGGCTTTGCAAAGGTGCTTTAAAAATTGGAAGTGGTTAGTAGTACTTGGCTAGAGGTAAGTGATCAAAAACTGTTGGATGGACAGACGGATGGATGGACTAATGGGTGGATGAATATGCAACTTTATCTATGGAGAAACTAGAATACCAGATGTCCTATTTCTACTCCATTTCTTCAAAACCAAAAAAAAAAAAAAAAAAAAAACCTGGCATCATCAACAAGGGAGTCATTACCTCAAACACAGTTCAAATTAGTAAACTTACCAGATTTAAATTCTTTTACAGGCAAAGTGCCTTTTAAAGAAATAATTTAAAGGAGCATAAAGGAAGACTTCGGGTTCAGACATCAAGGCTGATTCTGTCACTGACAGGCTGAGCCTGGCCTCCGCAGCAGTGCTGAAGGAACACACACTGTGGTCCTCGCCACTCCTGTGAAGACTGGAGATTTCCCCAGCTGGGAACCTTTCACCCCAGCTTCTAAACAGGCCATCCCCATACTCAAACTAGAAGAGGCACTTGAGAAGAATATTTGGGCTATTAGACATTTCCAGATTTTGTTCTAAGGACTCTAATCTTTCCATGCTTATTAATCTCTTGGCATCATTTAACAGCAATACTACCTACCATAGCCAGCATTTATTTAAGCTCTTCCTTTGAAACAGGCCCAGGTTCTCTGTGTTACATAAGCACCTTCACCTTTAACTCTCAGAAGAGCCCTGTGGTCATTACTGTCATTACCTTCACTTCACAGATGAGAAAGTAGGCCTCTCTGTCACCTAGCTGAGACACAGTAGACCCAGCAACCTGTCCTCCTAACGACCACATCCTCCACCAAGTAAGCATGGTCTGCACCATCTTCCTAAAGGTAAGAGGTGCATGCCCCCAGCCCTTACTTGATAGACACCCCCACCCATTACCAATAAAACAAAACAAAACAAAACTGAGTTTTTCTACCTCCTGCTGGTTCTTCTTTCTCTCCCAACCCATATATGAATACATCCCACACGTGATCTAAGGGAAGTTCTGAAATGATGTTTTCTGTGGACAGAAAGCTTGAGAAATGGGATTAAACAGCCCCTCTCTGCTGTAAGACTTCTCATGATCTTCATGTGCTGATGTGCATTCTACTTCTTCAAGAGCAGGTCTGGACAGACTATGCAGGGTACTGTAAACTCAACCGACGAGAGAACCCTTTATCATAGAATGCCTTAAAGACCCACAGGACACACCAGAGAAAAGGTGCCAGAAAGCGGGGCAGGCTGAATGGCTGTGGCCTTAGCTCTCATCTCTTATCTCAGAGCACAGACTGTCTCCCTAGTTGTCTGAAGTTCTCTGTAAATTATGCACAGGTTTATATTTCCATCTTAACTCATTCCCTCTCACAAATCCTGTCCCTTTGGCAAAACAGCAATAGAAGACATCATCCATATTGGGAGAGAGCATTTTTTTTCTTTTTTTCTTCTTTATAAATTCGTTTTATAATTCTCAGATTAACTTTAGTGCCAGGGACAAGTCATCACTCCAGATAAGTTTCCTTTCACTATATACCAAGAAGTACTCTGGGCTGGGGGTTCAGCTCCATGGTAGAGCACTTGCCTAGCATGGGCAAGGCTGTAGGTTCAATCCCTAACACCTCAAAAAATAAAAGTACTCTCGTTGGGGTTTATTTCATTGCCTTTTTTTATTTCCAGGAGGTAATTTCATTTCTACATATAAAAATAACTATATGTATATAATTTTTTAAAGAAATGGAAAATAAATAACACTTTACTCAAAGCTTGTGTTCCTGCTCAACTGTTAGACCTGACTCATCCCAAGGTCTTGTGGCTTCTCTTTCTCCCTCCTCTGATGGCTTATTTTATTTTATATTAAATTGACTTGTCAGTGGCTGGGGGTACAGTGTAGCTCAGTGACAGAGTGCTTGCCTAGCAAATGCAAGGCCCTCAGTTGGACCCCCAGCACTACAAAAAAAAATAGTAATAATTGCTTATTCAATGTATTTTAATATATTGTTATCAACCCTGTTAATTAAGTTATTCAACAAATGAATGTTTGACACCAACACTGTGCCCAGCTTCAGGTACAGTGGTACCTTCACTGACCATGTCTCCACCCTCGTGGAGTTTACAGGGATGTAGGGAGCTGACAAGACATGAGCACGTGACACCTCCACAGTAACAAACTGCTTAATAGAACTACAAGGAGGATGGAGACCATGAGACTAGGCAGAGTAAGAGTGGAGGTCAGGAGGGCTCCACCTTCAGGTGTTCTATAAAGGCAGAAGGACTAAGGAGGAAAATGGTCAAGGCTGAGGAGCGAAACTCAGCAGACGAGATCCACGGAGCCCATCTGTGAAGTTCAGTCCTCCACCAATGAGCAAATGGCAGCTGTTAAAGAATTTTAAACAAGGAAAGCTCATAATCAGATTTCTATTTTTGAAGGAGAAAAAATCACTTCAGCTAGAATATGAGCAGATTAGAAGGGAGAGAGAGAAAATGCCCAGAGACTCAGTCCTGAGGCTGCTGGCTACAAGCCACAGGGCTGACACTGGGACAGGCACCAATTAGGTTCACTTCCAACCAGTATCTCATGGCCAGGGAATGGTGATGCACTTTCAAAACAAAGGAGAAAGAAAGGGATAGAAAAAGGCTGGGTGGCATGGAGGTATGCTTGGAAACAGAGCATTCGCCCTGTGCGATCCCTGCATCTCTCTGGTTCTCCACAGATGGATGCTGCAGTGCTCTTATGCCAGCAGGGAAGGGCAGTGATGACAGTCTGGAGCCTCTGAGGCCACATCATCTGCCCATGGATGGTGGCTTGATGGTTGCCAAAGCAGACGTAAAGGAGAAACAGCATAAAATTGAGCAAGATGCCAGAAAAGTTCCTAAAAGAAAACTCTGGAAGCACTGTTCACCTCAGGAGGGAAATCCTGTGGTAAGAACCCAGGCTTGAGGTAAGGAAAGCTCCACATTCTCCCCAAAGCAGCCTGCAAAGTATCATCCTCACATTTCAACAAGGAGGTCTTTGTCTCGTTAGACATGGTCTTATTGAATTCGTCAGACCATTGAGGGACTTCGACAGCATACATCAATAGTCTCCACCTCATTCATTTACTGCTTTCCCTGCAAAATGTCTCATAATTTGTTTCTTCTGAATGTAGGAGCTGACAGATTTTCCTCTTTAAATTAGATGCCTAACTCTCCCCTAAAAAAATCGACATCCCCAGCTAGGTGCAGTGGTGCGAGCCTGTAATCCCAGTGGCTTGGAAGGTTGAGGCAGGAGGATTGCAAGTTCAAAGTCAGCCTCAGCAATTTAGCAAGACACTAAGCCACTTAGCAAGATCCTGTCTCAAAATAAAATAAAAAATAAAAGGGGCTGGGGATGTGGTTCAGTGGTTAAGTATCCCTGGGTTCAATTCCTGGTACCAAAAGGTGGGGGTGGGGAAGAAAGAAAAAAGAAAAGAAAAGAATGGAGAGAGAGGGAGAGAGGGAGGGAGGGAGGGAGAGGGAGAGAGAGGGAGAAAGAGAAGGAAGGAAGGAAGGAAGGAAGGAAGGAAGGAAGGAAGGAAGGAAGGAAGGAAGGAAGGAAGGAAGGAAGAGAAAGAAAGAAAGTAAGTCGATATCCCATAGGTTTCCACAGTAAATAGTAAAGAAAAATACAGAGGTCTCCTCTGGCCTACAGTAAGAAGTAATGCAATTGCTTCTTGGCCATACCACCTGGAACATTTTTGTTATCCTCCCCATCAAACAGATGAGGAAACTGAGACTTGGATTAAGCAATGTGCCCTATCAACACCTTGAGTGGCAGAGCCACAATTTGTGTCTTTATCAATCTGGTGCTGAAGGGACCATTTTTAACCATTGTATCTTTCTATCCAGAAGAATTTCACTTCCCACCCAGAGGAATTTTTCTCTCGACTTTGGGGAAAGCTATGAACTAACTCTTCGGGTCTTGGTGGCTGAATAAGAACAAAACTGGAGGTCTCTGCTCTTTCCACTACATCGAGCATCTGAAGGGAAATGGCCTGCTCAGAAAGCTGGATATCTGAAACAGAAAAGTCAGCACTAATCCTTGCATGCCCTCATTTTCTAAGAATCTTTTCAGAAGTCAAAAATAAATACTACTTTCATTGCAGGAAAGAGTCATTGCTTTCTAAGCCAAAGCTAGCTGTTTACTTTTTTTCTGGCAACCTCGATGACAAAGACGAGCAA
>JAJEJO010000406.1:416206-475733 GCA_020662805.1 Glaucomys volans
AGAAGAAGAAGAAGAAGAAGAAGAAGAAAAGAGAAAAACAACATAAACACAATCTCTCTCTCATAGAAACAGTTTCCAATTTGTTTCACAATTGCACTGAGTCATCTGGGCTAATATTAAAACCATTTCTCAAATTCACTATGCCCCTTGCATACAGGAAAAGCAGGCATTTAAAAGAAAATTTCCCTTCTCCCCATATGATCTCTTTCTCTTTAGGTACTCAGATGGAGATAGCTTAAGAGAGGAAGGGGAACAAAGTTTGAAAATTGCAACTGATGAATTGCAAACGTGTGCAAGTGATGTACGGGGTGGGAGGGAGTGAAAAATGAAATTCTTCTGTGAAAATTATGCACATGTCCCAGGAAAATCACCCACACGTTTTTTTATGAATCAACAGACCAGCACTTTCTTTTAAATGTGCGCCAAGCAGCATTCCTGGGTAACAGCTCCATGTCTCACGAGGTGTAAGCCACTTCACTTCATCTTATTAGAAACATTCAAAACAAGGCAAGGATCGTGAAACCCATAAAATTTATGGAATTCTAAGCACAGCAAAGACAGAATGGGCTAGGGACTCCTCCATTTAACTGGTTTTAATTTATATTCACTTTAGCAGTTTAACCTGCCTTTAAAATCCAACCAAGATTTGAAAACATTAATAACTATAAACCATTTTTTAAATAGTCTAAACTCACTTTCTTAAAGCTTTAATGGCATAAGAAAAATGAATCTCAGGGTCCCGGGAATATTGTCTATAACCTTTTCACCCCACCCGCATTACTTACTCACCTTGCAGACCATTTGAAAGACTAGTAGACAGTAAGCCTCAATACTCCCTGGAAATTCTGGAAAGCAATTAATGAGGAAGGAAGTGATCAAGCAAGCCCATTCATCTGGAAGCCCAGTAAAGTAGACAGTGCCCAGTGGCAAACAACATATTCTCCAGAACAACCAGGCAAAATACCCCCAGAAACTTGTGAACACAGTTTTATCTAACACAGAAGAATTTCATTTCTCCACTATAAGCTGAGACCCAAAGGGAAAACCCAATTTAAATATTTACACTTTTAATTAAGTGGTGATTGTACACAGGGCACCAGGCAGAGTTACAAAAACAGAAACAAAAGCAGAGAAGTGTAAACCCTGGCTACTGCCCTGGAGAACCTTAATGAGGACTACAAAATTAAATGATTTTATTCTTTGATGCAACTTTCTGCAGATGAGGAAATAGATACTTATGAAGGTGAAGTAACTCGCCCAAGAACACCTAAGGGCAGAGCTAGCATTTAAATCTAGCCTTTTAAACCCCCAATGAAAAAGGTAACTGCTTTAGATAGTAAGACATGGATGCTTTTCATTGTAAGTATAATTAATGTGACACAGAGTGCTTATTTCATTCCAAACAATGTTGTAAATACTTGGCATAAACTAACACCCTTCTTATAATAACCTATAACTAAGTACTATCTCCAACTTACAGCTGAGGATACTGAGGCACCAGAGAGGTTAAGCAACTTGCCCAGGGTCTGACGTTTCATAAGTGCTAAGTCTGAGTACAAACAGAGACAGCTGCTTCAGACGGTCCTTACAGTCACTTCCCTGTCCACCCATCTAAGCAAGGTGGCCTCAAAGGTCCAGGAAGCACTGGTTCCATTAATATGGTAATAGCAGCATCTATATCAGTAAGAAAGATGCTCTACCATACTCCATGCTCATCAACAATATCTGGGACATTTCATTAAGGTTTTTTACAGACTTATAAGAAAAACTGGAACTTGTTCAGCAAATGGCAAGAAAGAGAAAAAATAAGAGTATGGAGTAGTTGGGGCTCTTTGCTGGAGAAGGGAGCTTCAACAACACATTTGTCATCTTCTGAAAATGTCAAGAGGGCCTTAGCCACCCTAAGAAATGGGAAACAGTCTTGGGACCCTCCTCATTCATGATTCATTTGCTCAACAACTTTTACTAAGGAGGCAACATGTGGCAATTGGAGGGAACACTCCCTACCTTAAGAAGGACTGCGTATCAGAAGTAGAAGTTCTGTTCACTCAACAGTGAGAGTCCTGCTCCAGAATTTATCCATCAGAAGTGAGAAGAGCACACAGCAGAGACCATCCCTGCACTGGGTGGAAGGGTATCGGGCAGCTGTGAGTCCCTGCTCACAGCTTCTGCTCACTAGCAGAAGCTACCATCCATCCCGTCCTGCATAGGACTGCCAAAAAACACCCTAACATTCTCACCAATTACAGCTCTTAATCATCTTTAGGAGGCCAAAAGATGCAATACCTTAAAAAAGAGGAAGGAAAATGAATGTTTTAAGTGGATCTTAAATGGAGAATTCGACAAGTTTGAACAACAGAGAAACATACCACACTTTGAAAATAAGCCAAAACAAAAGAGTTCTAAAACAAGAAAGAGGTAATTAGACAGGGGAAATGTAATTTTCTCACCTTCATTTCCTTTTCTTCAGATTTCTTTTTCATTCATGAATTCATGAATATATCTCAGTAATAATTATCTGGTTCTTGTCCATTTTTTTTACATTTTGATATAAACCAGGAAACTGTTTATGTTAGAATCATGGATCTCCCAAAGGACAGTGCTGGCTGATCACGCATCAGCACTCACTCATCATTGGCTACTCTAGCAGATCATTTCCAATTCCTTTTTTGGGGGGAGGTAGCGGATACTGGGGATTGAACTCAGAGGCACTCAGCCACTGAGCCACATCCCCAGCCCTAGTCTGTATTTTATTTAGAGACAGGGTCTCACTGAGTTGCTCAGCACCTTGCCATTCCTGAGGCTGGTTTTGAACTCACAATCCTCCTGTCTCAGCCTCCTGAGCCACTGGGATTACAGGCATGCACCACCACACCCGGCCATTTTCCAATTTCTGAGTCAAGAAAAACACCTGAGGTCAAAATCTATAAACGCATTCCAGAATATGAGCACTTTGAAGAGGGGGGAAAATACAATCAAAAGCACCGTAATAGCTTTAATATTTAAGTCTGGCAATACTATTCTTTATTAAAATTAATTTGCACACCTTTTTTAGCATTGCTATTAGTATGAGGATTTTGTCTTAAGATTTTGTAAACTTACTCTTTCTTGAATAATGTATTATTTGGGAAAAGACATAATAAAAATCTTCTGCTATTTCAAGCATCCTTCTAAATAGAGTAATGACTTTTCCATAGATAATGAGTATTTTTCCTGAACCAATTCTGGGAGTTTTTGGTGATTTTTTTTTTTTTTCTTCTGCTTTTGTCTCTGTTAAAGGAACTGGGAGACTTGCATGAACCAGTCTAAAATTGGAATCATCCTGCTAAAAGATGGCAACATGGCTGTCTTGTTGGAGTAAGACAGCAGCTTGGCCTGCTCACTCTTGGATTTTGCTTCAATACAAGTTTTTGTTTGTCAGTGTTGTTTTGTTTGTGAAGAATGGGTTGGAGAAGTGAGAGTGGAGGACACACTAAAAAAGGAAGGCTCTCTTGACCCCCCAAAAACCCCAAAACTGTCTTCTAAGTTACAGTACTCTTTGGAACAGAAACAGCACACAACCCCGGAAGAACTGCACCCATGGGCTCTCAGCCCTGAGTCCCAGGACAAGGGTAGGAGCAGACGGTCAAAGTCTCCAGGCAGCAGACCAAGGTGAAGGCAGCTCAGGAACATCTCTCCCACCTCTTACTACCTCTTCCATTTGGAGTGAGAGAAGAGTATGGAAGAGGGCCTCTTTAGTAACGCTGTCTCCAAAAACTACATCTTGAGATGGTGAATGACCTCTCAGATTGTCTTTCTCTAGGTTTGGGGAACCAAACAAGATCATAAAAGCACAACATCTCCTTGCTACTGAGGGATTGGAAGGAACTAAGAGATTCCGATTAACCAATGAAAGATAATTATGTCTCCATTAGCACCACTAATGAAGGGAAGAAGAGAAAGATAAATACTGGACAATCCCAAAACCATTAGCGTTTGATCCTGCAGCAAGATAGATGAGTTCTCCTGCAGCAGGCTTGCCTTCCTGAGCATGTCCCTGCTCTCAGCCAGTGATAAAATCAGAACACACACTAACTGATAATGGTTGGGTAGGCCAAGAAAGGCCGGGTGGCCTTGGACAACTCTGAGAGGAATTCAGGTGGGTGGTGTGCGTGTTTTCAAATCTGAACACCAACTACATGCCAGATACTGCATTAGCCACTCACACCCTCTCTACTAAACCTCTGCATACCACTGCCCAATAAATATTTCCATCTGCATGTTGCAGGTGAGAAAACTGAGGCAAAAAAAAGGGAAGGAGTTCCTTACCTGCCCAACAATGGGGCAAGCAGGGAGCAGGGACTTAGCCCTAGATCTGTGTGACTCTAACACCCATCTTCTTTCTAGTATGCTTTGCTGCTTTTGTTTAAGAAAAAAATTTCAATGGATAAATGGATAAAAAAAATTTCCTAATGGATAATCCACAGGAAGATCTTCAAAAGAGGTTGTGTACAGATTGCACGTCTGACACATCAGTACTCAAATGGACCAGGGAAGGGTGATATGGAACTGCCTGCTGATGGCCCTACTATAGACCACCCTGGTATGTAACGTGAAACATTATGTACTAGGAATTTCCTTGCAGATGTTTACGTTGACAGTTTCTGTTGAAATCAGGCAGTTTGTTTGTTTCTGTTTCTCCATCAAGTTTAATATAATGCACTTTGCTAAGCCACAATTCTAGTTGGATCCTAGGCTCTGGCAAACACGGGATAAGATTGGTGCTTAATCTTAACAGCGTCTCATTAGTATAAATTAGTGACTCTATATTAAAGCTAGAAAACAAATGGTTAAGAGACCCCAGCTGAAACGAGTTTCATTAAAACAATAATGACTTAACACACACTCTGCCCAGTTTCAGAAAGCTTCAAGCTTCCTAATCATTTTCTGGATGGTTTCCATTCCAACCAGCTCTTGCACTCAGGTAAACCCATCAATCTCCAGTGAGGATGAGCCTGGGAAAATGAGCATAATGTTAAGTCTACAGAGGCCTTGATGTGATGTCAAAATCAAATGATGTCAGTTTAAATTTAAAAAAAAAAAAAAAAAAAAGTACTGTAAAGACAAATGTCTCCTGGAGCCTGTCTGGTTGCCTAGAGCGAAGGCTCAGCGAAGGCTCAGCAAAGTTGGGTAGAGAAACCGGTTTCCAATTGCCTGGCAGTATTCTTGCAGCTTCCAGGTTTCCAGTTTTTCTCACAGTTTCCAAGGCGCTTGGCAGTGGTAGCATGCCCTACAATCCAGTAAACACAACTGCACAAACGGGGACTCCAGAGTGCATCGACTTCTGATGGTCCACAGGGAAAAGACTGCTCGTAGCCATCAATCAAATCCTCTCCTCCTAACCTCCATTTCCTCTCATTATTATCAGAAGCCCGTAAGCTTTCACTAAAGAAATTGCTAACTTCCTCAGCTTAGAGCCTCAGATTGTTCAATACCAAGGGCCCTTCCTATTAATCATCCCCTCTGGGTACCTGGTTTCAAAGACTGCTGTGCACTTAATACAACAACCAGAACTGGCTAGTTCTCTTAGATTTTGAAATATTGAAAATATTATACAGATGCCACTGCTACCTTCATGCAGGAATAACAGTTTGGAAAGCCATAAAATGAGAATGTAAAGCAGGAAATGGCAATGGTCATGCTTCATGTTTATTGAGTGGTTACTATTTACACCAGGCGTTGTAATAAGTGCACTATTTATATTACCCAGCTTAATCCTCATCACTATCATGTGAGGTAGACACTGTAGTATCTTCCTCATAGATTCAGAAACATTAAGTACCTTGCCCAAGGCCTCCAAACTAACACCAGAGCTGAGACTTAAACCCTTGCTTTTCAACTTCAAAGCCTGACTCTCACTCTTACTTGTTTCCAGCTCCTTCCATACTTTTCAGAAAATGTCACAAGCACTGAACCAACTTTGAGAACTTCTGAAAAGCTTCAAGTTATCATCTCACTAACCTAGTAACTCTCCTCCACAGTCTGAGAAGAGATATTTTTTATCTTTAACAAGAATGACAGAGACAGAGACCAAGAAGGAGACTAATAGAATACCTCCAGCACTGGACACATTTGACCCAAATCAAAAGCATTCCAGCATGATGGGAAAAGGCACACTCACACACTGCTGGTGGGAGTTCAAATTGGTGCAACCATTCTGGAAAGCAGTGTGGAGATTCCTCAGAAAACTGGGGAAGGAACCACCATTTGACCCAGTTATCCCACTCCTCAATGTATACCCAAAGAACTTTTAAAATCACCATACTACAGTGATGCAGCTACATTGATGTTTATAGCAACTTAATTCACAACAGCTAAGCTATGGAAGCAACTCTGGTGTCCTTCAACAGATGAATGGATAAAGAAAATGTGGTATAGATACACTATGGAATATTACTCATCCATAAAGAAGAATAAAAGTATGGCATTTGCTGCTAAATGGATGGAACTGAAGACTATCATGCTAAACCAAAGGTTGACTGTTCTCTCTGATATGTGGGTGCTAACACACAGTGGGGGTGGGGGTAGAAGTTCATTGGATTAGGGGAGATAGGAACAGAAAAGACAGTAGAATGAATCGGACATAACTTTCCTATGTTCATATATGAATGCATGACCAGTGAAACTCCACATAGTGTACAACCTCAAAAATAGAATCCTAAGTAGAATAAGCTATACTCCATGTATGTTTAATATGTCAAAATACACTCTAGTGTCATGTATATCTAAAAAGGACAAAATTTTTTTAAAAGCATTTCAGCATAAACCAAGGTGCTGGGTGTTCTACATTTATCTCACCTAACTTCCTGTGCTGAAGCTAATAATGCAGCAACCTTTCTCCTGCACATCTCAGGGCCCATCAAATATTTCCTTCAACATTTTCTTCTTTGAATATAAAAGAAGTTTCACTCTGATAGACAATGGTCTCTAGACAGCTGGTGAAAGTAATGAGACAGCGTTGGGCAACAAACCCTGGACACTCTTGCCAGCATCTGCAATTCCTACTCTCACCACACAGAGAAAAGAATGGATCTGGGCGGTGTCAGGGTGGGAGCTTTCTCCAGATGCTCAGAGTTCAAATCATAGATTCTCTAAATGTTCTCATTCGGATGTGATCTATTTTTAGGACCTATGTGACTAATATTATGGGGTATGTGGAACAGGGCGCCAGAAAAAACAGAAGAGCAATTGTATCTGCCATATGATTTCTATGTGTGAAACAGAAATTCATGGACAGGGGCTACTAATGAATTAAAAAATACATTACAAATGGGAGCCCACACACATTTTTCCTTGTGTTTTGAGTTCAGTTTCTGTTGTAATATTTATGCAGTAAATAATAATTTCAAAAGCATTATGTACAGAGTGTATAATTATGTGACACAACTATAACAAATTAGCTTTATAACATGTCAGCCAAGCGCTCGCCATTTAGAAAGAGTTAGGATGCCTATCTGGGGTTACTTAAGGAGCTCTCTCCCTGCCAAGAGGAACACTCTGTCCAGTGCGAGCTTTCTTTCTGGTTGCTGTCTGTGCCTCCAAGTGAAAAATTTGTGAACAGCACTCCTCTACCAGGAGCCCAAGAAGTGTTCTAGAATACTGGAATGAGGTCCTCCACAGTTGTGGTCTTCCACCTCGAAGAAAGAGCAGCAAGGTGATAACCACAGCAGATACAGGCTGCAATCCTTAACCATCCAACACCCCAAAGCTCAGTTGTGTGCTGAAGGAGGGGTCTTCAACAAATTAAAATTCTGGATTATTAGAAGTTACAAATGATTGATAATAACCACACCTGTCATCACTGGGGCTTGCAATGATGGGACACCCTGCTCTAACATCTCTGAATTTTCAACATTTTGAGAAACAATCGAGAATGCAGATATGGATCCTGCCTCTAAAACACTTCTGATCATACCGAGGAATGGCAAAGGCATCCCCATATTACACAGAGACATCAACACAGCCAGGCCAAGAACCTCCACAATCACTCCATAGGTGCTATTTTAAGAGGGTGGTTGGATATGATGAAGGAAAAACAGAAGAAAAACTTAGTTATTAACATTGGGACTCAAGCTAAGGCTTCAGTAACCTCCTGACTTGATTCATATATTGCAATTTAAAATGGTGCAAAATGAATGTCTACTTTCTAAAAGCAAACAAAAAGGTGTAAAAACTGTCTTGCATACAATTCTTTTTCTTCTCTTTTCCCTCCATCACATTTCCAAACCCTTCCATTTTCCCAAGCTTAGTGCAGACGTGTGTCCCACATCAAATCCTGGTGCCCTTACTCTGCTCCTCTTGGTCCAGTGGGTGTTGACCACTTCTGTACCTGAACAGGGTTTATCTGGACCTCACCAGTAATAATAAAACAATAAGAGCTGCCATTTATCAAGAGCAGACTCTGTGCCTGGCCCTTCTCACAGCTTATTTCAAATCCTAAAGCAATCTTAGCAGGAAGGCATGTATTAATTACAATTTAAAGATTTAGAAAAAAGATTAAGTAACTTGCCCAAAGCCAAAAGAGCTAATAAGTGGTAAGAGGATGAATTTGAGCCCAAGTTTACCAAACTCCAAAGCCCTTGGCTCTGCATGCTGCTGTATCCCATGGACCATCCATTGTCTCATATTTACCTCTTACTAGGTGACAAGATCCTGGAGGACCAGACTCATGTCTGAGTCATCACATACTCGTTTAGGAGTTGTTTTAAGTAATCCCTGAAGTACACAGTAAACAGAAAGAACACAGAATGGATATTCACTAAATACTTGTTGAATGAATGATTAAATAAATGACAGACAGACTACAGAGAAAGGGAGAATGGGTAATTGTCACAGCATTGGCAGCAAAAGACTGCACTAATGTTTCTGGGCCTTTAATTAGACTGTCCTCCTTTTTGAAGAGCTCAACATGATTTATCAGGAACAGCCACTTTTTCATTAGCAGCCTCACCTCAGCCCCACCTGGGTGCCAAAGAGGGCCCACACCCAGGCCCCGAAGGCAGGGACAGCAACAGCCTACATCTCTGAAGAGGACTAACTACACCAGCCTTCTCTGCAGCACCCTTCACTCCACAACCTTCAATATCCCCCAACCAGCTGGAGTTAGGAAAAGATAAGCATAGGGAGGAGGGTGGACGATTTGGCCCCTGCTCACCATTTACAAGGTCCAACAGTAACCTATGAATCTTCTTCTGGATTTATTTTTTTCTGTTAAAGCATAAAGGACAAGTGGTCAGGAGCGGGTCCATAAATTTGCTCTGACTTTTATTAGATGGGGAATATTTTCTCCTGAGAGGTCAGCACAACTTGGAGGAAAAGACCAAAAACCACTCTCTGAAAAGGAGCCACCACCTTGCCCCTGACATAACCCAGGCCTGCTGTCTGCCGACAAGGGAGGAGCTGCTATCATGCAGTTAGAACTGAAAAGCCATCAGAGTGGGTTGATTTCTCCCATTCGGCATTATCTTTCAGGTACTTTGCATCTCATCCAGATTCTGTGGGGAAAAGAACCCGGCTGGGACAATCTATAGCTGAATTCCTCCATGATGAATGAAAACTGGACTTGCTACACACATCATCTCATAGCAAAGGAAAGAAAGCAGGGCTGAAGCTCAGAAAGAGGTGGAAGGACAGGAGGAAGTCTAACAAAAACCCTACTCCAATCCTTTACATTGGGAAACCACCTGGTCTGACATTCAAGTTTTGTAAAAACATTGTATTCATTCATTGTTTTAAAGAAAGTATCAATTGTGTGTCTGATGTGGTGCTATGAATGCTATGATGAATGAAGCTTTGTCCCTAATTCTGCAGAACTTTACAGACTTCCAGGAGTGAGATTACCTAGGAAAATTGTTCCCATGCAGGAAAATAAGTGCAGAAGCAGAGCAGTACACATATCAGCTACTACTTCATGGCCTGCAATTGCATAATGAAAATTAATTAAAATCATGGACCTCACTGTGCACACCCAGTGACTTCACCTAGGTTACCTGATTTCATCCTCAATTAATCCACCACAAGAAAATATTCTTCTTAGGGAGAAAAAAAAAATCTGATCTATCAAATCTATTCCTTTCAAGTCTATGTAAAAGAACACCTGGAATTTCACAGAAAATAAATTTCCGTACAGAAAGGAAACAGTTTATGAGAAACTCAGATATTTCATGAGATAAACAATTGCTTCTCTATAAAACCTTCTTAATAAAATAGTTTGCAGTCACTGAGCTGGCCCAGTTTAAAACAGTAGACCCCACAGCCATAATTAATGAAAGATACTTTTGATTTCAGAAGAAAATCCATAAGAAAAGGAGAAGAAAACAAAACAAAAAAGTTCCCTAGAACTTCAAGGAAAGAAGAAAGCTCCCCTCTCCTAAATTTGACTGACAAGAGGAAATTTAAGCAATTCTCTTCTGCACTCGATGCAGGAAAAGCATTGCTCGTATTTTCAAAAGAAACCACTTACTCGAGATGATCAAATGGAAGTAACATTCTGAGTCATTGGGGGAGATGGTGTGGACACCTTGGTGGGTTCTGCATCGAGCAGCCACAATCTCTTTGCCCATATTTCTTAATGTTTGATACTTGGATTACCCCAGCAGGAAACAAGCAGTCTTTGAATGGAGGGTTTTGTTCAGATTTCTAATAGCTTCCAGCATTTGCCCCAGACCACAAGGAGTACACCAAATTTACTTAGACATCCAGGCCAGACGTGAAGAATTTCTCTGTCAGATCTCGTAAGCTCCACCAATTTAACATTTTGGCTTCTCCTGGGCAAAGAGAAGACAGCCAAACAGCACTGGTGCCGGGGGGCAATCTGGTGACATGTGGCAGTTCTTGAAAGAAAATTAATGAACACGGCCAGTAACCTTTCTGCCCTTCTCCACTCTCTCCATTCAAGGGAGAAAAGTAAGATTTTCAGCAACTGGGGGGACTAGGCAACTGCTGCTCCTTCAAACAGCGTCAAGGTTATTTTTCTTCCTCCATCAGGCTTGTCACACTGCATTGCTGGCTTTCAAGACCACCTCGCTATGAAGTCTGTAGATTTAGAGGTAGAGCCATCATTTGTTCCACTCAACAATTTCTTCCTTGTTCATCAAACAAATAAAAAGCTACTGCTGGCAACTTCTGATGCCATCACAAAAACGATGTATGATCAAATCCAATAAAACACACGTTGGGTGTGTCCTATGGGCCAGGCACTGTGCTCCCACATTCATTAATGCTGGTGATGATAGCAACCAATAACAGCATCGTTTATCGAAGGCTTGCTCTGAAAAGCGGGCTAAGTACAAAAGGCAGCTCACTCTGGCTCAGCACAACCCTTTGGGCAACATGTAATGGTCACCTTCCCCTTTCAGAAGGAAAAGAGGACTCTGAGAGAGAAAGTTGACTTGCCTAAAGTCACACAGTTTGTCAGTGACAGAACTGGGCTTTGAAACCAAGTCTAGAGGCAATGCCCTGACCATCATTAAGGGAGATCATATGAAATAATAGGGAAAGTGTGCTATAAGGACTGGGGGTGTGGCTCAGGGGCAGAGTGCTTGCCCAGCATGTGCAAGGCCCTCGTCTTGACCCCCAGAACTGAAAAAAAGAAGTTTGTCGTAGCATATAAGCATAAGATAGATAATGTTTTATAAATTATAGCAAGAGACATGCTAGCTTCACATTTGGACCACGAGCAGAATCATCTTGTTAATATTTAGAGAAGAGTAATATGGGTGATTCATTTTTAGTCCTGAAAAGACCTACCTTGTAATCAACAATAAAGACTGAGTAGGTAATACAAAATATCAAAACAATTAAAGTGATAATAGTTGAAAACATTTCCTTCCCTTACAGATGCACTCAGTTTCTGTGAGCTGAAGCTAAACTACCTCTGGGGAAATTGTGTGTGTGTGTGTGTGTGTGTGTGTGTGTGTGTGCATGCGTGCATGTGCATGCATGTTTCCTGTTGGATTTCTAGTTTTAACACTCCATTCTTATGTTAGTATATAGTAAAACATTCTTTACAAGGTTTTGAAAGGACTCATCTTAACAAAGAAAACATTCATAAAACTTAAATGGGAACCTGAACTCATGGATTGGATGAGTAATGAAAAGCTTATGGACATCGGATGTCTGCACTAGAGCAAGAAGAGGTAAAACAAAAGAAAAACAGAATTCAAAATCTTGAGGCTCAAAAATTTTGAAGGGTTAAAAATAATGGAAAAAGGAAAGCTTCAAGGAAAGAAAAAGGCATTGTCCAATTGCACCTTGGCAACAAATCTCCAGGGGACAGAGGAACATTTGCAAAGTCTGGTTCTTCTTCTAAGTTCCCACATCCACTTGAGGCTCAGCGGGTAATTCTGCCCTAACTTCCAATCCCAGAATATTCAGATGACAGGCTGAAAAGGACCTGCACAGCCAGGATTCTTCCAGTCACAGGTAAGGGCCCCTCTGATAATGTGCTGGAAGCCATTATGTGTCCTAACTTGACTTGCAGAACAACACACCTGGCCACACAAAAACAATTTGCACTCACTTTTCAGTGGTCCATGAGTCACCGAGACACAGAATCCAGCTGCATACTTGAGGAGCTGGCCAAGGTCAGGCCAACTCACTGAAAGTAAGTTGGGTCTGTGACCTCATAACTGAGGCCAGTCTGTCAAACCTGAGCTGGGCATAAGCAGCTCTCACTTAGGAGAAGGTCCAGCCTCTCAGAGGGCAGCTGCCTTTAGTTTGACACTGCCTCAAGTCTAAATGACTGAGATCTTAAACAAGTTTTATTTCATTTCCTGTCCTTCACTTGTCTTATCTTAAAATATGAATGATAATAACACCTTCATCAAAATGTTGCATGGATTGTGTTAGTTTTTATCTGGAAAACACTTACAACCTAGCACATAGGTAAACACTAAGTAATTTTTAGCTTCTATTAATCTATAGTCCTTTTTAGGAAAAAAGTAAGATGACATAATTATAAAGGTCCCTATCGGAAATCTGCTGCAGAACTGCAGGCAGTGGTGGTTAATGCTGGCATTGATTTTTGAACCCTGCATTAAACCATCATCAGGTGTCCGTTTCTACTACCTTCGCAAAACAGACTATTTGGCCAACTAAGCAGGTATCACCACCTATGCACCAACACACGACGAGGAAGACAAGACACAACCAAACAAGACAACACAAATGCTGAATGCTAGACACTGTACTTGACCTGTGAAATCCATCATAATAATGGCTAAAAAAATATGTCATCAGATTAATAGCTTTTCTTAATTTCAGTGAAGCCTGTTGGCACACAGATTTCGAATTTTCTAGACTCACAGACGTGACAAATTAGGAGAGGCCTCGTCATTCATGATCATTCTCTACATCCAGCCCAGGCCCTCACCAGCGGAGATGCACACAACTTGCCCAGACTGACCCTGTTCACCATGTAGCAGAGCCAAGAACGTCTGTCTGCTCATCTGCCTCTTTCCACTAGAGGGTCAACCCCCAGAGGCAGGAACCTGTTCACAATTGTCTTCACACATTCGTGCCAACTCAGCACATGGAGAAGACACAGGGCAACAACAGTACATGAAAGTTGAAAAGCATCAAAGGATGCAGTATCTTTGCTCCTGTGTTATGGTTTTGATGTGAGGTGTCCCCCAAAAGCTCACAAGTGAGACAGTGCAAGAAGGTTTGGAGAAGAAACGATTGGACTACAGCCTTAACCTAATCAGTGGATTAATCCCTGATAGGATTAACTGAGTGTTATCTGGAGGCAGGTGGGGTGTGGCTGGAGGAAGTGGTTCACTAGGGGTGTGGCTATGGGTATTTACTTTTATCTGGCAAGTGGAATCTCTCTCTGCTTCCTGTTCATCATGTGAGCTGCTTCCCTTTGCCGCACTCTTCCACCTCACCTTGAGCCCCAGTGAATGGAGTCTGCTGTCTATGGACTGAGACCTGAAACCACGAGTCCCCAAATAAACTTCTCCTCCTCTACAGTTTTTCTGGTTGGGTCCTTTTAGTCACAGCATTGAAAAAGCTGGCTAAAACATCATCCTAGTATACTCTACTATATTAAGGCACCATTTTAACCCAAGAAAGGAGAGACAGTTATCTTATGCCCTGAAAATTAAGATGTGAATGATAAAGCAAAGCAGAAATCCCACCTGAGCATTCTGATGGTGTAGGTCAGATCTGGGCTTCCATCCTACTCTACCCTAACCTACTTTGTGATACTGGACAAGCATTTAACTTTTCTAAAAGAAGATGACTAAGCAAGATGCTATACTTGACAGAGTGAAAGGGAATCAAATTTTATGAAGTCACAAAATAAAATTCAGTAATAAATGTTATAATAACTTGAATGTCATTTTATGGTTTCTTTTTGCAGGGGAATCACACCCAACCTTGCAGGCACTATGCAAGTATTCTACCACTGAGCTGTGTTCCTGGACCTCTGCTTAATAATTCTTAAAAGACTTCTTTGTACAGTATCACTTAATCCTCACATTAACCTTAAACAGGCCAGCAAATACCTTCCAGCTCTATTTTACAGATGGATGATGCCAAGGCACCAAGAGGCCACAAGCTTACATCAGAGTTAAGTAATAAATACTGCACCAAGAGGCACAATGCATGCTGAGAAAGAAGAGGATATGCTCAGCAGTAGATCGAGGACCCAAGAAAAGGCAGCATGTGGCTTCAAGCTGAAATCAACCAGGAGTCATGTAGCCTGATCATCCCTCCCTAACTTCCAGATTTCTTGACTCAAAATCCTACTTTCAAAGATATGCCTCTCCCACGGCCACAGGAAGATCAGATAGGTTGTGGGAGATACGATGTCAAGATATTTGGCAGATAGATCAGACAAGGGGAAGAAAGGGTCTTGAAATGTATCCTGTCTGCAATAAAGTAAAATGTATCTCTTAGCATTATATTGAAACTGCACAATAAGAAAGATCACAAAATGGGGAGAAGAATAGTAAATGAAAATTATGAGATACCATTATTTATTGTTTGAACTGAATTAAAATGTCATTAACATTCACTTTCCTTATGGAGTAGGCTATTTAAACTTTTTCATTTTAGTAAATCTTTGCAAATAAATACTATCAACCCTAGACTTAGAAAGGGTCACTCCACTCCCAAATTCTGTGTCGCCACAGAATGTTCCGGAAGACTTACATACTGACTAATTGGAATGGATGTTCATCTTTAAAGATTTCCTAAAAAGTTTTGAACACCTTTCTGACATTCTGGTAGTGTCCAACTTTACTGATGAGTACACTGTCATCTCAAAGTAGAATCTCCTAAAATGATATCTCCCAGGTTTCCAACAGCAAGGCAATCATGAGCCCCTGTGCAAATCATGGATGAAGAAAGAAGAAACAGAGACACTATACTAGGGAGGCAGACTTCCAGCAATCCCTACTGGGGAGGGAGACTGCCTGGCATCCTTTTCTTGAGCACAGCTGGGTTGATGTTCTGAACAGCGATGGCAGGAGCATTTTCTCTAGTTTTATCTCACAGTGTAACTGGACACCACAGCAGAACGCTCTTGGCTATGTAGCCTGCCAGTCTGGCTTTCTGGCCCCATTGGAGATACAATACTTATGCAGCCTTTGACAGAGCAATACCCAAAAGGAGAGAGAAATAAATAAAATCCAAGGGAAAACAAAGCAGTGACTATTAGCAAAATGGAAAAGGTTACTGCTAACTTACATTTGCTACATTAAATTATTTCTCCACAAACTCAAGAGAACCATAAAGATAAAAATGCTGGCAGCCATGTCTCAGTATATAGCTTTATCACATATTTTTAATAGCATCTTTTCCTGCTGGTGAAACACTGGGGAAAGGGTGGGAAGGGAGGAAGTTTCTGGAGTTAACAATCACAGATTCCTCTGAGACAAACACACTCTCCCTGCCCGGGGAAAGTCCTTTTTCCAAAGAGAAAGAGTCTTAAGGGTTTCTGGTCCAGCTATTTTTCAAGGCAACTTAACTTAATTCACTCAAAACGTCATCAGGCAAAATGGAATTTCCCAGTCATTACCAACTTTGCATCGAAGTAAACAGAGGGACAGTAAGAGGACAAATTGGTTTTTAAACTATAAAGGTTGCACACCTGCCTATGTGCTCATCATTACTGTAAGCGATGGCCACATAATTTGAATAACTGAGTAACTTATCATCTCTGTTTCTTTTGCTAGCCGGAATGCTGTCTACTACCAGATTGTACCCTTCAATCTTTTTTTTTTTTTTTTCCTGCTTCTTTCCAACTTACAAATACAGAACCTCATTAACTGGTTTGCCTCTCTGGCTGCTGTTTGACATTTTCAGAACTTCTCCCATTTTAAGATTTCCTCCTAAGCATTTCCCTTTACAGACAGTCATTACCCACCTCCCCATACACAAAATCCACAGTCAATTAAATACAATAAAGCTTCCATTGAACAACTATTATATCTATTACTCTGTGTCAGTGTGGTGGAGAAAGATCTGAATTATAGAATAATAACAGCTACTATTTGCTCCTACCCCACGTGCCAAGGATCTGAACATGTCAGGATATATGACATAAGCTTGAGATGGCATAACAGAGGAATGTAGCCTCTGCTCTCAGGCAAGCCTGGGTCCACTCAAACCTCTACCACTCTTGGGCCAGGTTTCTAACCCTTCTGCGCCCAGGTTTCTCATCTGTAAAGTATGGAGATGAACAGAATATAGCTCATAGGGCTATTTTAAGGATTTCATGAAATTGCAGTGTAAAGCACTTAGTTCAGGATCTAGTTCACAATGTCATGTGGCAACCATCCTGTTGTCCCCACTTGAAGAGGAAAACACTGAAGCTCAGAGCTAGCACATGACATGGCTGGGATTCAAATTCCCCACCCACAATAAGGGGGGCATGGAGCTAGGGAAGAATAGAGTTCCTTTAGATTTGGTAAAGGGGAGTGAAGGGAGGAGAAGGGGTATGGGGGAAGGAATGATAGTAGGTGAAACAGACATTATTACCTCATATACATGTATGACTACATGACCGATGGGATCCTGCAATATGTATAATCAGAAAAATGAGAGATTATATATGATCTATCAAAATGCATAAATGCATTCTACTGTCATGTACAACTAATTAGAACAAATGAAATGTAAAACTTAAAAAAAAATAAAATCTCTCCCCCCGCCCCCCGCAATAGGGAAACTTTTGCTTTTGCTTTTTCTCACCCTGACCAGGAGCAAGGAGGGAGGGCACCTCAGGAGCCTAGAGTTGGTGCCAGGAGGGCCTCAGGTCAGCCCAACCTCCTGTCAGGGCCTCTCTCCAGTGACATGGACAATGATCAACCCTGCCACTTTTCCACAGGCTCCAAGCTTTACCCATTTCTGCATCCCCAGATCTGGAGCAACAACTGCACAGGGGACACTGTGTTGAGTGGATGGCTAAAGAAATTTAAATAAAATAATAATTGTAGATTAAGTATTGAGCATAAACTATGTGCTGGGTACTCTTCTAAGGAACCAACATGTACAACGTATTTACTATTTAACCTAAAAAAAATCAAATTACCTTTGTAGAATGATGGGGGAGGCTATTTTCATAGAGGAGGAGCTCCTTCTCTTAAGGTGGGCTTCAGAACACCGAAAGGATTCTAGAGACTTTGTGGAGGAAGTGAGGGTGCCCCAGACAAGGGCAGCCACACAGTCAGTGGCTAAGAGGCAGGAATAAGAGCAAGGTGTGAGGAGAAGAGTGAGGCCAGGTGAGGGGTTGTCTGTGTGGAAACAGAAAGAAATACGATCAGATGGCAAAGAAAGGCCAAGACAAGTTGGGCCTCCCATACCAGGAGGGCTGGGTGGCTAGCCTTGACTTCCCCAAAATAGGATGCTGGTGGCATCAAGGAACACTTCCACAGCATTCGGCTCCACGTCTTCACAACAATAGATAAACATGGCAGAGAATCTAAATCTGCCTTTGGGGAGACAGATGGAAGCATCACAAAAGAGTCCCATAGAAAGAATAGGGGTTCTCATCCTCCCAGGGCCTGCTCTGCAAGGAAACATGGACAAGGTGAGGGCAACCACCCTTCCTGGGAGCATCAACACCAAAACCCCAGCCAGGTGGAAAACAGAGGTCAAAGGTCCTCACACTTCTGTGATGGATGCTCCCTGCAGATGGGTACCCAACTCAGGGAGCAAGGGAGAACAAACATGCAGGGCTCCTCCAGACACACTGAGATGGTGGCCTGGGGCAGCACACACCCCAGAAGGGCCACCTCTTCTACCTCATTCAAAGGCAGCAGAAGACCAGTGGAATCTTGACAAAGATAGCCTAACTTCTTATTCAGTTGTTCCATCTCACATCTCAAGACTGCAGACATCTAAATCAGGCCATGGAGATTTATTCACTCATGCACTTCATAGCTTCATAGATTTCTTTATGGGCAGAGTGCTACATATATAGTGGAAGGTGGCAGAACTACCATCTAGTAGACATGATTACAAATCTTAAACAAGAGGGCAAAAGAGAACGAATATCTTAATAAGTACTCTGGACGGCATCGCGAGACCTGCTGCCTAGGTCACCAAGACACGAGGAGTCAGGGCAGCTGTACCAGACCAGCAAGGAAAATGTCCTCATCTAAACAAGACAAAAGGAAAAACGACACTATCATCAGATTTAAATACAAAGTACACTTGAAAGTTAAACTCAACTAGTAGTTTGGGAGGCAACACGGTTGACTCTTAAAGCACAGAATCAGATTTTTTTTTTTTTTTAAGTAGCAGGGTCTAATCATGGTTTACCCACAGAATTACTGTGTCGTTCTAGGAAAATATGCAAAATACACTCAGTCTTCATGTGTGTATCAGGAAGAGGTTTAATCGATATTCAAGAAGTAGAATGAGAAACTGCTGAGCTACCGCAGAGTGTTCTTGTTAATTAAAGCCACCTAGGGGCAGGGCCATGGATTCCAGGAGGGGAAAGGGGGAAGGAAGGAGATAATCTTTAATTAACTCCTGCATCAGGCAGGAGGGAATAGAGAGAGAAGGAGGGAGAGTGGCAAGTAGAAAGGGAGGAAGGGAGGGAGGAAGGAAGGAAAGGAAGGAAGGAAGGAAGGAAATAAAAGATGGTGTTTTAAGTCAAAAAAGCATCATTTCATGAAAATAAGTATTTGACCTAAAAAGCAAAAGAATACACATTAAACCTTATTGGAAAAAAACAATAAGTAAGAGACACTGATACAATGACCCCACGTCTATTTAATGTTGGTAGCCACTCAGTACATTTCGACTCCAAGAAGCAGATGGCAGCCTCTTAAGATAGGAGGGAGGGGGTGGGAGGAGGAGTTCTGTGCACGTGGAACTGTCATAGGAAACTAGCATTTATTACTTCATTTATTCCTCAAAGAACCTGGTAAGTTAGATCTCACTATTCCTATCCCACTGCATCCAGAAGAACACAGATGGAACAAGCCACTTCCATCATGCCAACTGCACAGGATGGTGACTTGGGGTGGGGGTCCAATCACCTTTGTTAGTAACCAAGAACTGCTGAGGAAATGGAGCAAGATAGTCTTGAGATGCTTACCAAATAAGGTCCATGCTACTGACCCTTAAAGACCCAAATATAGTATGAACTTGCACTTGACCATGGCCCCAATGGCACACATCCACTGTCAATTGATAAGAATGCACAGACTCATAGCTATTTGCAGACCAGTTACAGGCTACTTGGATAAAAGATATCCAAGTACATCCAACATGGAAAAGGCACTTGAGATAAGAACAGTCTCCTCGGTAACTCAAACGTGGATTATACCATACCTGAGGGTCCACCATAAACCAAGTTACACAAAAGTTAGTCATTTTTTTTTTCATCTATACAACATAGTTACTCCATTCTTAGTCCCTTTATTTCCACACATTATTTCAAACAACAATTAGGGGCTTTGTTAAACATTTTTTAATGAATGGCTACAAAAAATAAGTAAAGACTGTGTCTAAGCCACCAAAAAGAACTGATTATCTAGAAATTTACAAGAGGCTTAAATTACATATAAAATGATTTAATCTCACTTTTATATTTTTCAAAAAGTGCCTCATGGTGTTTGTAAGTTGATACTTTGAATATTGAATCTGAGTTGTCCATTCCTTCATTCACAACATTTTGTGAGCACCGGTTAGGTACTAGAAATCCACAAATAAAAGACAGTCTCTGCCCTGAAGAGAATAAAAACTAATGGGAAAAGAAATGATAAAAACAGGGTTATTAAAAGCATGGGAACAACAGGAGACCAGAGGAAGGACTCCTAACCTAGATTCATGGATGCAGGGATGGCAGGATTTAGACACTGGAGATGGGGGACGGTTCCAGAGAGAAAGCATACAATGGATCATTTCCATTTCTGGGCAAGATGGAGAAAAACGATAACTGTCAAGACCAGTGTAATAGGCTATGAGGGTCAGTGATCCCTGAGAGAAGGGAACAAATGAAGTGAGTTCTATAAGACGCCAGCATAGGGTTTCCAGATTAAAGTACATGGGGGACAGGAGGATCTCAGGTGATGCGCAATGAACTCCCTGAGTTGCACAAATAGAGCTAACAGCCTAGGGAGACCAAGGTAGCTAAAGTTGCAAGAAAAGTGCCAGGCCAATGAGAGATGTGCAGAGTACCACAGAGAAATGTTCACAAGCATTGTGCCTGTGTGTGAGGCAACTACCCCGAGTTACTGAAGGAAACATCAGAAAAGCATTTGTCTTGACTAGAAAACCTCATTCCCAAGGCATTGGGTATAGTACATTAAAGCTTGTTTCCCCTGCTATGGGGAATAGTTAGCTGTAAACTTGGTACAACTTCTCCAGTTCTGCCTCACAAATCTTCAAACCAAGAACCAAAAGGGGGTCAAACTGCTTCTAAGCAACAGAACTGCACCCCAGAGCAAAGCTCAAGAATATTTGTAGGGATGCAAAACTATCCAGCACCCAACAAGATGAAGTTCACAATGTCTAGCATCCAATCAGAAATCCCCAGGCATGCAAAACCCAGGAAAATATGTCTCCTGATGAGGAGAGGGGGAAAAAGACATCAAAACAGAGCCAGAATTGACACAGATATTAGAATTAGCAGACAAGAGCATTAAAGCAGCTAGTATATCTACATTCCATATGTTCAGAAATGAATTAGAGAAATTGATGATATATTAAAAAATCAAATTTCTAGAAGTGAAATGTACAGTGTCTGCAATAAAAGAAATACAATGCAAGACAGATAAGACATTGGGGAAGAGGAGGAATAGTGAACAAGAAAACACCAAAATCAAAACAATCCAAAATGAAACAAAGAGAAAAAGAGAGAATTTTAAAACTAAACAGCCCCACTGAGTTGAGAAACAACTCCAAGTGCTCTAATACTCATGTCATCAGAGGCCCCAGAGGAGAGAATTAAATATCAAATATTTATATTTATCCATGGCCTCAGACAATTTACAATCTCAACAGAGAGACAAACTATAATAAGAGGGAGTCATAAAATAAATATTCCATAATAACGGAAAAAAATGTCATGAGGCAGTACTTAATCAATTACCAAACAAAAGGACACATAACTGTTCAGAAGCGAGGACAAGATTACTTCACTTCACTGAGGTCAGTTTTAAAAGGATCAGAGAAGAAACATTTGAATTATCTGTTTCAGAATGGGATATTTTCAGATAGAACATTGTGTAATAGTTTATATTCAGAAACACAAATTCTTCCCTATTCATTCACCCTTTGCTGGGCAACATTGATGCAGATACTGTGTGAGCATGCACGGCCATATTCTGTCTCTACCCAGGAGGGGTTTACAACCCAGAGGAGGCAAAAGTGAAAAATGGCTGTTGGTCACTCAGCCCAAATATGTTCCATGGGAAATATGCTCCAAGTATTCTGAGAAAGAGGCAGTTAGTCAACACTAGAGAAAGGAAGCAAATGAAGAAGAAATTCATAAGACAAACAACTGTCACCTATTTCTAAGATCTCCATCTTGTCCAGCTCCCAGATTTGGCAGCCAAAAAGAACTGCTGGAAAATGTGTGGAAAAGTCTAACATGGGAAGAGGCGGGAAGACAAGCAGCTCTTCTCTTGGTTTCAATTCACTAACCCGAGTAAGGAAGAAGTTAGGGACCTCAGCCTTCAGGGCAATCAGCCACACCCAAATAACGCTAAGAGTTAGATAAGCCCTGACAAGTCTGCGGAAGGACACCCTAACTAGATGGGCAGCGGAGCAGTAACGTGTCCTATATTCTTGGAATAATGCTGCAGTGGATGAAAAATTCAAAGCAACCGACTGGTGTCAGGTTGGCTATCTGATATTTTCATTAAAGAACAATGACTCTTTCTCCAGGAGCAAGCGGTTGAGCTCTGAGGCATGATGCAAAGCTGGACAGAATCTTCTTGATCAGAGCCTACTGCCCACACTTTACAGACCGGAACAGTGGCGTCCAGGGAGAGTGAGAAGGTGCATCAAGGCCACAGAGAGGGTTAGTGGTTAAAATTCATGTCATCCTACCTCTGGGGAGCTGCTACCCTTTACATTAAATCCAGTTGCCTTTGTTCACCTCTTAGAGTGAACATATATGTGCTGTGATTTTAACCCAGAAATAAACTAACATAGGAAAACTATGTTTGAATGCAGAAATGGATGTTTTTTAATACTAAGCTTTGGTTCAACCATTCTGCTAAGATTGACAGTCTCCCTTAAAGAAGCCTCATACTGGAAAGATTCTCATTCATGTTTCATTTACAATCAAAAATTCCTTAATTTTTGCTTAATGTTCAATTTATATTCTATTTTACTGAGGAAAAAAAAAAAGTAGAGGAGCAAAACATGAGCTAGACTCTCACTCTGCTGCACACAAGGTCTATGATCCAGGGCAGGATGCTCAACCTCTCAGTTGTCCAATCTGTAAAATGAGGCTAACCATAGTACCTGCTTCCAGGGTTTTGAGAATTTAATGTGATAACTGGCCTAAAGCACATTGCCAGGTACACCGCAAGAATTCAAGTACATTAGCAGCAGCTGTCGCCACACTTGGTCCTATGATGGGGAAGGGGAGTTATTATTTTAACACCTCAAGGTTCAACCACACTGGACAGCTGTTCTACTCTGGTTCCCGAAAAGAACTCAGGTACGTATGTGCTGGGCACTGACAACATTAGGGCGTTTCAATCTCATAATTCCTCTCTTTAAGAGTTTGTACCCTTCTATAAATGTAAACTTTATTTATAATAATAGTTACTCTTCTAAGTCTGAGAGGAGCTAAGTTATTTTCCACCTTATGCTATAAACACTGGGCCATAGAGCGTGGTCATAAAATGTAAAAGACCTGCATTTTCCTTCCACCTCCGCCAAGTCCTTACATAAAAGCTGGGCTCAATTACAAGTGTCACCCTGGGTTTCCCATGGTTGAAGCATGTGGTAAGACTGACCTGTCATGCTATAGATTTGTCCTAAAAGTAGAATGTGAATTCAACAACTGAACTCGCCTAGTGAAAATGATCTGGTTCAATCTTTAATTTTTTTTCCTGCCATCAATACCCAAAGGAACTGGTTTACATTAGTGAGTTAGTGCCTACAAAGGTTTCTTCCTCTTCTGGACAATTAATTTGTATCATATAAGACAAATATTGGCACATCTGGACAAACTCAGCATGAGTCTAAAAACCATGAAATTTCCCAAGGCATCTGTGAATAAAAACACCACTTCAAGCTTCTCAGAAGAGACAGGCTGAGAGGGAGGAGGAGGGAAATGGACAGGAGGATTCTCTTAGTGATCTGAGAGACTGCTGTGTGAGAGGGAGCCCACGGCTGAGGATGAGCACTCTGCAGAGCAGAGAGATCCAGCGAATGTGCAGAACAATTGAAGGGGGCAGCTTTCAGCTCTGCAGAAGGAGGACTGCCAGGCAGAGGGGGCTGACACATGCATGATCCCAAATGACAGGAACTGCAGAAAAATCCAGGCAGCATTGATAACCCCCCAACATGGGCCAAGTTTCTTAACTGCCTGCACCCCTAATATCAACCAGAGTAGTTATTCCTCCATCCATAACTGTCCTAGAATTGAAAGACTACAGACATAATTGGTGCTAGTAGATGCTAGGCTGTGTGATTGCTTCCCCTCTCATTATCATCTCTGACAAACAGTATGGTTGGTCAACTGCCTCAGAAATGGGATCATCTGCTGCATGACCTAATAGTCATATTTATCTAGTTCCACTTCCCACCTTCCTTTTTGGTCTTTAAACCTAGTGAGAGAGACTCAGGTAGTTCTTCACTTAGCTTTGCCACTGCTCTTATGGAAGATGCTAGTCTGTCTTCCATCTTCCCTGAATGCAACACACAATGAAAGACACTTATCATCCACCAACCTTAAACCAGGAAAGCACTATAGGAATTATCTGGGAACCTATTACAAATCATTTTTCATATACAGGTGTTCTCTCTCTCTCCAGCATATGTTTTGTGTAAATCACATTCTTTTTTTCCTACCGAATGAGGTTATAATTGTTTGCATATGCTTATTATTTGATTTCAAGAATACTAATACATGGCCATTAAAGAAAATTAGGAAAACAAAAAAATGGGGCAAAGGGATAATCACCCACTGCCTCTACACTCTTACGTTTTCTTATCATCTTAAGTGACAATGATCCTTTTAACTTAGATTGAAATTTCAAAGGTGACTTAATTTTTAACTGCTCTTCACTTAGGGGTGGCTCTGGCATTCAGTGCTCCAGTTCTCAAGACAAAGTGAGTATTGGCATTTAAAGATGCAAGGGACAAGCCAGGCGTGGTGGCGCACGCCTGTAATCAAAGCGACTTGGGAGGCTGAGGCAGGAGGATCGCGAGTTCAAAGCCAGCCTCAGCAACTTAGCGAGGCCTTAAGCAACTCAGTGAGACCCTGCCTCTAAATAAAATACAAAATAGGGCTGGGGATGTGGCTCAGTGGCTGAGTGTCCCTGAGTTCAATCCCTGGTTCAAAAAAAAAAAAGATGCAAGGGACAGGCTGGGGTTGTGACTCAGTGGTAGAGCGCTTCCATGCATGAGGCACTGGGTTCGATTCTCAGCACTGCACATAAATAAAATAAAGGTCCATTGACAACAAAAAAATATATATTTAAAAAAAATTTTAAAAACAGAACCAAGGGACAGTGCCATTTAGAAACATGGAATTTTTGAAACTGGAAAAGAAAGTCAGAACCTATAGGAGTGACCAGTGCAACTGCTCATCTTATGGACGAGGATGCCGAAGTCCAAAGAGTCAAGTAGGCACCAACCTCTGCTAGAACAGAGACCTGGGTCCCTCTGCTCTGTGGCCAGTATGAGTCCACTGAAAATAAAGACAGTGCCCACTTCCACCCATCCCTCTTGCGAGCCACCTCACAGGTTCTACGAGTTGAATTTCTGTATTTTCATTTTCCTTAGAAAGGGACACCAGGTGTTCTGTTTACAGTGGGTGCATGGCAAACTAATAAAGCCAAAGTGGGCGTTGAGGAGGCTGACTCTACCCAACCAGAAACTCAAACCTGTCCTGTAACCTGGCTCGTCAAGGAACAAGAAGGAAAAAAAAATCTCCAGTCTTCACCGCAACATCTTTGCTCAAAGTTTGACATATCTTTATGCGTCCAAATTCCAATAGCTTACTTCATACACACTGAATAAGCAAAAGCCAAAAATACTCCCAAAACCAAAAGCTGGAAAGGGGAAAGAGCAAAGGAACTCATCTGTTGCGGGAAGGAGTTCACCCCGGGTCACTGCCCTTGGAGAGCAATCAGCGGCATCAAGGCCAGGTGAAGACATGTGCTCTCTGTTCTGTTCCCAGCTATGTAGCCTAGAGAAATTTTGCACATGTCACAAGAAGACAGAGAGACACTTTCCTTTTTTTTATTATTATTTTTACAGACTTCATTTTGATTCACTGTACACATATGGGGTACAAATTTTCATTTCTATGGTTGTGCATGATGTACATTCATATCATTCTTGTTAATCATACATGTACATAGGGTAATGATGTCTGTTTCATTCCACCATTTTTCATGCCCCCGCCCCCTCCCTCTCTCATTTCCCTCTACATAATTTGAAGTTCCTCCATTCTTCTCTCATCCCCTACCACCCCCTAAACAGATTCTATATCATCATCCACTTATCAAGGAAAACATTTGGCCTTTGTTTTTGGGGGATTGGCTTATTTCACTTAGCTTGATAATTTCCAATTCCATCCATTTATCTACAAATGCCATAATATTATTATTCTTTAAAGCTGAGTAGTATTCCATTGTATATATATATACCACAGCTTCTTTATCCCTTCATCTGTTGAGGAGCATCTAGGTTGGTTCCACAGTCTAGCTATTGTGAATTGAGCTGCTATACACATTGATGTGGCTGTGTTACGGTAGACACTTTTCATGGCAGCATTGCTTACAGAACAGGGGGGAGAAATGACAAGAGGAGAACGGGTCCATTAACTGCAAAGTGGTCACACAACAGAACAGTTAAAATAACTGCTCCTGTTAACATGCAGTTCCTAAATTATTAAGGCTAAATAGCAAACAAACAATGTTGGGCAAAAAGAACAAGGTGTGGAAGGACAGATACAGTAAGTTACTGTTTAGAAAGGAAGTTTAAGAACAGGCAAAACAAGGCCATGTGCTATGAGTGGGTTTTTACAAAGAAAGTATGAAAATATACGTAGGAAGGCAGAGATGTCAAGTTGGGAGATTCTCTCTGGAGAAGAAAAGCAATAGCACATTGGAGGGGTGCACTGGGGCTTTGGTTGGAACTATATACTATCTTTAAAAAGATCTGGGGCTGGGGTTGTGGCTCAGTGGTAGAGCACTTGCCTAGCATGTATGAGGCACTGGGTTCAATTCTCCAGACCACATATAAATAAATGAAGAAAATAAAGGTCCATCAACAACTAAAAAAATAAAATAAAATAAAATTTTAAAAAAGATCTGAAGCAAATATGGGAAAATGTGTCATTTTTGTTTGTTTGCATTTCTGATTGCTTAACATCCTTGAAAGATTAAAAAGGAAGGAAAAGAAAATGATCAGAACAGCTCAGCCATGAGTCAGTCTGGATCACTGAGATCCATCCATGACTTCTGGCAATTTTAACAAGACTAACACCATCACAATAGCCTTTGCATCCCAGTGTCCAGCACACTGCCCGGTCAAAAGCAAAACATACTAAATGCTGAAGGAGTGAATGAACACATATTTGAACAAACATGAACAAATGAACTGGCTATTATATACAGCTCTGATTTAAAAGTGGGAAAAACAAACAGTGTTAATCAATTGAAATTCAAATTATTTCTCAGTGTGGGTCCCTGGAAAGCTCTTCTTAAAGAAAAAATTGAAAACAGGTGGGCAAAGCACTCTTTAAAGATTTTTCTAGCCCTAAAATCCCTAGCACACTCATGCTTTTTAGTCATGTAAAGGAGCAGCAGTTTGTTGCCATCACTGACTTAGGACATTACCAATGTCCTGAAGTAAAGGTAAGTTAGGGTGACTAAGTCAAGCAAAGAGGTCTTCTGAGACCTAAGGTGAAGAATTTCCACCATTTCTCAGCCCTGCATAGTAGGACCCCGAATGACTGCCATCATGAACATAGGCTACACTCAAACAGTTCTCAAACACTAGCATTCAACATGCTATACCAAAAAAACTGCCAAGCCAATTGCTGTGGTCTCAAATTCCTGACCGCTCTGCGAGAATAATAAGCTCAGTGAAACAGCAGAAATCCACTACCGTATTTTTGGCCACTATTGATTTTCCATAAAAATTCAAGCAAATTTTAAAATAATTTTTAAAAAGCAAGATACATGATATGTTCACCCAAGCTTAATAATTAAATCCAATAAATCAGCTTAAAATAGTTTAAGTAAAAAGAATAATATTAGAGAGTACCACCGTCCTCTACTGCCTCAGAAAAAGTGGGTATTTTTCAGTTTGCTCTTTGTTATTAAAATATTTATTTACTTTTAAATATGATCCAGAAGCTTCCCTCTGTGGAATACACATGTGGAGTACATGCAATACTATGGTGTTCCTCTGAAGTCTAACAGGCGTTCACATGGAGTCACCTCCCCCTTCACAGCTGCATCTTACTGTCCTGGGTTCAGCTCTCCTCCCAAGGGACGGCGGGGAAGCATCATCTGTGCTCTGGAGTAAGAGGGAAGACACCTTTGCCTTCCCTTCAGGTCTTCTTTATTAATAAGGTGGCTGCTCTAAGTCAGAAATCATAGCCATCTGGATTAGCTCAAAGGCCTAATGACAAAATGACCTCTTCATTAACCACAGAAAGTGAGAAATGACCATTTTCTCAGAGTATTCAAGGACACAAATCAATCCCTCAACCCAGTTGAGAAAGCCTCAGGTCTACTCCTTAGCTTTGTTTTCAATCATTAAGGAAACAAAACAGAGGCCCCCGACCCATGCATGTGTTTGCCCGGGCTCTGGAGATGTCACTTACCACCTCATCTCATTTAAAGATATGGTCTTTTATTTCTCCACACCACGAGAGAACTGTGGCATGCACTGGGCAATGAGGGGACACATGGGTCTTTTTAGCCAAGGTGGGTTTGGCTGAATCAAGGCCTCAAACGAAGGTGTATGAGAGTCACGGCTCTGTAACAGGAAGCAGTAATAGCATCACAACTGTACTTCACTAAGTCTGTAGAAACAGCCCCTTGTTTTCTTTAATTTGTATGTTAGAATTTTAATTATCAAGTTCCTAAAGTACAGTGGCTTTCAACTGAGGTGCGTTCAACTGGTCCAGCCTCGTAGGGCAGATGGAAGTTATTTGTTGGGCTGCCAGATGCACGGGGTTGAACATGTGTCACCCTCCACATCCTGAGCCTCAGATCCTTCTGGCAGGAGGCCTGAACTACCACCTGCATCACAGGACTCTCAAAAGAAAGACCTCTTCACACACCTGACCTTCTCCTAACCCAAGCCAAAGGCTTGCACCCAGAGACACAGCAGAAGAGTGACTGGTGGGACTCAGCTGGGTCATGCAGGACAACATCTTGGACAGAACCCTCTGTGGAGGAGTGGAAAACACGATTCTGCAAAGGTGAAACCCTCTAGAAAACCACAACCCCAAAGAAAGGACCCGGCACATCTACCCACCAGCACTCTTGCTTGTCCTTTGCTGTTGGTACACTGCCACCTCCACCCCACCCCCACTGGTTCTCTCACCCTTGCCATTCTGGAGAAAGCAGTCATTGATCCAGTCGACCACCACAGGGCGGTGGGGACAGAGGGAAGAACTAGACTGAGAGTTCAACCAGAGGCGACGGGAGCCAGCTTGCAGAGGACAGTGGGGAACTCCCATAAATTACCAAATCCTACAGTCTGTCCTAGTGACTGATGGGCAGTGACTTCACCTCAGGCCACCCCCTTGGGCCTGCAGTCAGGAAAGAGCCTTTGCTCCACCGTAACAGGCTGTGAAGCATCAGGAGCATTAGCAAATTTCTCCAGTCCTCACTCTTCTGCCCCCAAAATACAAGAGCAAGGCTGGATCACGTCCAAAGTCCCCCAAAGCCCTGGTGTCCTACAGTCTTAATGACTTCCTTTTATTGTTGCCTCAGTTTCCTCAAGTATCAAATTGAGCAGCTGGAGCCCATGATCTTAAGGTCCTTTCCAATATTGAGGCCCTAGGATTCAGCTGATGAATCCAGATCACAAGCAGGGATCATACTATTAATCTCAGTGGCTCTTTCTTTGCCAAATCATGATAAGAATGTGCTTCAGTTGAGCGCCCCCACCCCAGCTACCAGTACATCTGGTTGAGAAATAAACAGCTACTTCTACTTGCCAATATGAAATACTCATAGAAAGAATGATTCACAACATCTTTAGTAGGGCCCCCATCTTGACATTATATATCTGGGGCTAAGGTTATCAAAAACAGCAAGTACACAAAGAACACACTCATGGCCTTGAAAGCAGGCCAGAGAGTAAGTCAGAGACCATGCAGGTGGCTGCAAGGAAAGCTGACATAATTACAAAAAAAGGTGCATTGAGTTAATAGAAAGTAACTCTGGAACTGAGGGATGGGGTTTGAAGACAGATGTTAGGGGTTAGCCACCTCTTTGCCATGAAGGCTGAAAGCAAGAAACATACTTTTCTCAGTCTCTCTCTCTCTCTCTAACTCTCTCTCTCTCTCTCTCTCTCTCTCTCCATACGAAATTCACTATGCTGGTCCAGAGGTGGAGGCTCTGGTGCCCGTGGAAGAAGGGATACAGAGAACTGAGAGTTGATTAGAAGCAGTACCCAGGGCTGGGGATGTAGCTCAGATGTAAAGTACTTGCCCAGAATGTGCAAGACCCTGGGTTCAATCTCCAGAGGGGCTGGAGGGTGGAGGAAGAAAAAAGAAAAAGAAGAAAGAAACAGCGCCTAAAATCCCAGTATCCCAGGAGAAGCTGGAGCCTAAGTAACTTGTGTGGAGGTGGGCAGCAATTTCACATGGTGGAGAAGGCATTGACCTAAAGACCACGAGTTCCAACTCCATCTAGAGCTTTGTGATCTTTCATGAATTACCAAACCTCTAGATTTCTCACATGTAAAAATGGAGATTACAAACATTCAGTCTATCAGAAAACAAGATTTTTAAAGTGTGTAAAACAAGCACAAGTATTTGGGGCATAGTAGACCTTACCAGAAACGGGAACTCACTATGAAGACACTTCAGGTATAGAAGATCTGACCACCACCAGAGGGAGGGAGCCAATTGAGAGAGACCCACAAATCAAGAAAGGGCAGAGAACCATGAAGCAAATGGTGGGTCAAGGCCTGAAATAGCAGCATGTAAGAAATTCCTCAGCATCATCACTTTTAATAGGTATCTACTGATATTAAGGGGAAAAAAGTAAATTTCAGAGGAGTGGTAAAAGATGACCCATTCATGTGGGGAGAGAGAGAGAGAGAGAGAGATAATTAACAGCATAAAGTAGAGGAAGAGAGATGACAGGAACATATCCCAAATACTACTGGTAATTATCCTTATTATATTTCTCAAGTTTTTGTTTGCTTGCTTATCAGTATTTTCCTAATGATTTTAAATGTGTGTGTGTGTGTATGCATATATATATACACATGTATATATATATGTGCACATACATATAGGTATATATATATACATATATATAATGAAGCTTCAGTTTTTCTCATTTCAAAAGTAATAAAAATGGTACGCTAAACATTCAATGCTACGCAACAAGTCTCTGCTAGAATAGGGAAACTGAAGCCCCAGGGAAGATGATTGGCATTCTGAGATTAAGGCTGGCTTCCAATTATTCGAAAGTCATTGTACATATACGGAGAATCCCATATATGGGATCCATAAACATATGTGGAGAACCTTCTTAATCCAAAAGCACCAGTGTTAAACATTTCAGGAGAAAATACAAATTCCCCAAAAGCCTTGCGTTCATAAGGGCATTTGACGTGCTCACATAACATTACAGCTCACGATGCTGGGTGCACCAATGAGGCAGCAAATTCAAGAAGGGTGATTTGAGCCAGGCCTCAGAAACTGGGAGACTTCAAAAGGAGGGATAAAGTCGCTTTTTGTTGCAGAGACAATTTAATTAAAAAGAAGCTCCGTTGCACCCGCTCCACCAGGTAACAGAGAATTTATTGTATTCCGAGGAATTCAAAATCCTACAAGAAGTCAGACCGCATGACCTTCCATTTGCAATAGCTTCTTTCAGGAAAGGGAGTTATAAGGATTGCATAAAATAAGCTGCTTCCTTTTGTTGTAGAAATAACTTTAAGCAGGCTTCCAAACCACATGAGCCACACTCAATAAGCAAATTCTCTGCACTGGACTCCTGGAGGGCCCAATTTTCACCCCTGGGCCCCAACACAAACCCAGATTTTCCTACCCATTATCAAGCTATTCAACTGCCTTCTACAATTCATCCCTTACCCTCAAGGCTCCAGGAGACTGTGAACACCTTTTGTTTTTTCTTTTATTCAGTTATCATTTTTTCAGAAGATGCTCTAGGCTAGAAATGCAAAGATAAATAAGACAGCCCTATCCTCACGCAGTTGATATCCAGCAGCAGTAACTGACTCATTAATAGATACATATGGCTCCATGACTGAGAAATGCACCGTATGTCCAAGAGAAGAGAGAGAGGATGTACCTAAGCAGCCTGAGCCATACGGACTGGAGGACATTCCAAGAAGAGGGGGTGGCAGGGACAAAGACATCACTTGTGGTGAAAAGGGATATGAGTGAACAGAAAATCATGGGACCATGTGTATGAGACAGATGATAGGAAGACAAAACAACACAGCCAGCATGTACTGGGAGCTCACTATATGGGAACTGAATAAATTAATTGTACAACAATCCCGTGAGGTAGGTTCTACATGAGGAGACTGCAGCCACACAGGTGAAGTTACCTGGGCAGTAAAATGGTAACCACTCTGACATGCTGCCTTCTGATGCTGGAAAAGTGAGCAGGGGCTTTCTAAGAACCCCTTGGAAGTCATGCTAAGGAGCTTGGGCTGTTCCCATAAACAGCAACAAAGTAAAATATGGTTTTAAGTACAAGGGAGTCAGAGTCAGATCTGTATCTCAGGAAACTACTTCAGCAAGGTGTGGAGGACAGAGATGAAGAGAGACCCAAGCAGAGTTAGGGAGACCAGTAAGAAGTTGTTCGAATATTCCTGTGAGCAATGGGGCCCCCTGATCCAACAGGCTAAGGAATGAGTAAAGGGGACAGATCCCAGACATAGTTATTGCCAGACAGTTCTCTGTGGGTGTCCTGAGTTTCTGCAGATCTTGTGATCAAAGTCCTGGCTACCCTTGGTTCTAGACTATCTTTGAAAAGACATTACAGGAAGAATAGCCGTGGAAGAAATGGGCTCCCTCTGAAGTAAAGAGAAAACACACATAGGGCTTAGGATAAAGCATGGGACCTCCCGAGCTCAGGGTTCCTCCTCTGCAACACAATGCACTGTGTGTAGACATCACCTGGCTGTCCTCATGACACCCTCTGCAAACTGAGTCTTGACAAAGCAAGAAAATACTGACAGTCTGGTTATTGACATTGCTATGAGTAATAAAGTCATTTCTCTCTAACCAAGAATCTCATGTCTTCTGCCAATGTCTACAAAGCCATGGCAAGCTAACCAGCTTATTTGTAAGTATGGTAATTTCTTAAATCTTCACAGTTCTTGACAATATTAAGGAAGAAAAATCAGCAGAATTGGAGACTGACTAAATATAAAAATTGGAGATTGGGAAAAGAACCAGAAATCAAAGGTAACTTTTGGTATTTTAGGTTGGGCAAAGAAGAAGATAGTGGTGCCACTAACTTAGATGGAATATATGACAGGTGTAAGGTGAAGGCATGGGGTTGCCGGGAGCTGCTGGGGGCAGGTGGTAAGTTCAGTTTGGAGGCCTAGGAGACATCCCTGTGGAAATATTTAACACAGAGCTGTATAACAGAATCAAGAGGGGCTCAGTTAAAGACACAGACACAGGAGTCATGACCATAAGGGGTAGCTGAAACCATCAGAAAAGATAAAATCCTCTGTCTAACAAAGAAAAGGCTTGGATTAGACCATACCAAAGAACCATCCTATTCATCCTTATATCCTAGCACCCAGCAGAGGATTTAGCACAGGCTAAATGAAGGGCTATTAAACAAATGGCTAAAAACACATCTCAAATTAGTTATAGCTTTTGCTTAAATTAAAGTTGTTTCAATTACCTATGTGATGCTGATCCAGATTTTCTCAAATCAGGGTCTCAGATACAGGGTCTCTAAATTTATTTCACATGAAATACAGTCAGTTTTATATGCAAACAATTAGAACTTTGTTGTTCTCTCATGTGCAATACAGAAGCAGAACACAAATTTTAGACTCAAAGTTTCTTGGTCATTAAAAAGCAATACTCTGAGTTTTCTTGTTGCATAAAAGACCCAAGTTCTCTTACCCATAAGATCACTTCACTCATTCATTCCTGTAAAAAACAACAATCAAACTGCCTAACGATCTACAAAGTTTATGGAAATGTGCTAAAACGAATCTAAAATGTATAATACATCCTTTTCATAAAGGAATTTCCAAATCCAAGTGATGTTAAATAAGCCAGCCTGGAATCCAGTCCCTAAATCCATAGTTAGCAACTTGAGGACCTTGAGCAAGTTACTTAACCTCTGTAACCTGTAGTCTCCTCACTTGTGAAGAAAGGTCAATTTCAAAAAGCATATCCCTTAAGTGGGTTCAGACATAAAGTTTTAAAACACAGGTAGAGCGCCTGGCAGAGAGTCCTCCCTCAAAAATTGGTAGTTAGTATTGTTGCCAACATCATAAGCCAGTTTGGGAAGCATTACTCACAAAAAGCCACTCACTGCAGGACAGTGTAGACATTATAAATGTTAGTGAAGTGGTTTAAAAGCACTAGAAATCTAGAACTTGAGAAGCCTGGTGGAAACAAAACTGTTAACACTATTGAGTCCCTGCTATATTTTAACTTATTTAAACCATCCCTACAAATTCATGAATGAGCAGTCTCATTACTAATTTCCAGTTAAAAAACCCAAGGTCACCCTGCAGAAAAAAGATGAAGAAACAAACCCAGGTCATCTGGTTCCAGAGTCCCATTCCACCAAACTGCCTCCCTGAGGAGACTAGAATGGTTTTTTGTTTATTTGCTTGTTTTGTTTTGTCTTAAAATACTGGGAATTGGACTCAGGGACGCTCTACCACTACCAACATCCCCAAGTCCTTTCTAATTTTTTTATTTTGAGACAGGGTTTTGCTAAGTTGTCTAGATTGGTCTTGAACTTGTGATCTTTCTCTCTCAACCTCCCAAGCATCTAGGATTACAGGCACGCAGCACCATACCCGGCAGGAATGCATTTTTCTGACATTTTTATAGGAAAATAACAGGAATCTCTGGAAGCATTTACCCTCGACCCCCAACTGTCAATATTACTCTACTCAGTATTGAAAGATTATCCATAAATATCTAAATATATAAGTAGACCAGCTTTTCCAGGTTGGCTGGAGTCCTGTTTCATAGATTCAGAAAACTGAGCAAGAAAATTTAATGTCCAACACTATGTAAGACAAAATCGTGGGGGACCATGGCCTGACCTTTGAAATCCAATCAATGCCACATCAAGGGCACTGGGATTTCAAGCTCTGAAGCACCTTCATAAGACAAAGCAGCTCTCGTCACAAACTCATTGTTTACTGTTCTGTGGGCTGCTCATAAACACTTGCTTAATTTAAGTTTAATAATCATTCCTCTCAGATGCAGAAGTTTGGGGGTATTTTTTTTAATTTCGTGTGACTAATTTAACATTGCTAAGCTATATAGCCACTGTATTGGACACTGTACTTCAATCAAATTTTGTTTTCTTCAGCACCCAAAAAATGTAAGTTTTTGTTTTATTTAATTTTCAAAGACAATGGAGGTAAAATACCCTAAGTACCCAACAAAGCAAACCTTGTAGGCTATGACCACTCAGTGTAACATCATACAAACATATAGGCCTGGAAAAATAATATTACCATGTTTAGCATATAAACTTGATATGAAACAGTGTATAGACACATTTGTGATTTTTTTTAAAGTAAATGCTCAAGGCAAAAAAAGTCTTGAAGGAAATAGACCAAAATATTAAAAGTGATTATTTATGTTTCTAATTTGAGCTAAAGTGAGATTTAATCATTTTTTTACTTTCTCAGTATTTGTCTATGTTCTGAATTTTCTGTGATTCACATATATTATTTGTACATTTTAATTACAGTAAACTAATTTAAAATCTAATTTAGAAAGAGGAGGTAATGGGGAGAAGGAGCCCAAAAGAAAACTCAAGACATCTGATGTCTTTCTTATATCCTCTTAACCCTCTCAAAGTTCTTTCTGAAAGTTTATTGTCCTCTTTCAAGATCTACAGTTCTTATATTTTTAGAAGTCCACTATGCTATCCATTGCACTACTGAGCCTACATATACATTTTGTTTGAATATTTAACAGATACATTGATGGATAACAAGATGTCAGATCAGGTAGATAGAGCAGGCAGAAAATAAGAAGACAGACCTTCTTTTGCCAAAAAAAAAATTCCAAAATAGCCTCTCTTAGAAATATAGATCTGGCTTCTCCATACAGCTCAGCTATCTCTTTAAATCAATCAACTCTTCATTATTTTAAAGGCAAAAGTTACAAGCATCCTAGATGTACAGATCTGACTTGTGAAACCCTGAATGGAGGGTACAGGTAACTGATTAGTATTTAAACTAATTACCATATTAGCTCAGGCACAATTAGACACATACTTTTTTTCTGTCAGAAACAAACAATTGTCAACATCAATATCAATATGACAAAACAAACCTGCTTTTTAGAAAAGGTTATCTAAATTTAATTTTCTTAAAAGAAAAAAAAACAGAACTCTGCTGGCTAGAAATTACTGAGTTGAGTCTGGCAAAACGAGTGGAATAGATATACAAACTACATAATGAACTTCAGCGGCTGTTTACATCTGGGAATGTGCATCACGTACACATGACTCCATGTGCAACCAGTAATCCTTTAACCACTTTCAAAACACCAGTCATAACACAACCAGAAGAAGAATAATGGTATGCACACTTAAAAAAATAAAGAATACAATTATTGGAAGAGCTTTGGGAAATTAACACAGACCTACTGTGGAGGTCAAATTCATATGTAGTACAAAATAAAAACAAATTTGACATACTGAACATTTGTCATATGGCTCTCACTGACAGAGCAAGCAGCCTTTCAAAGCAGAATGGAAATTGGAGTTCAGTGGGAAGGACAGAGGCTTGACTACCTTTCTATATGGAGAGCAGAAACATTCCATTAGTTCCCTGCTATTTGGGCCAAGTTAAGGGCCACCTCCCTTGACACTCACCCAAGACAGTTCTCCAGTGTCTGGATGCTGGTTAACAGAAAATTCAAACACACACACTTCATTTGGCAGGAGATACCTCAATGTCAACAAGCCCCCAAGATTTTGCAAAATAAACACAAATTAGCTAGGAGACAAGAAGGAGGAACGGGGTGGCATCCTAAAAAGGTGCTAAGCTAATGGCGTCAGTAGTGTCACAAAGGAACTAGGGGGAGCTTTTGTTTGGCCATGGAGTGGTCACCTTTACAGTTTTGAGCTCTTTAAGTAAGCCATCCATGATTTTAAGGAATTAAGTTCAGGTTTGAGCTATGCCAAGTGCAGACTTTCTACAAAAAGATGTTGCAGAGTGGAGAAAAATCTAAAACTCCCATTCCTCTTTAATGACCTGGGGACTTTGGTTTCATCTCTTGGGTGATCTGCAGAGGCCTTTTTATACTCATCTACTCAGTATTCCCTTTTGGATTATAAAATCTTAAGAAACTGGGTATACGAGACCATAACTTTTTTGATCGTAACTTTTTTTCCTTCTTATATCCTGACTCAGTTGGCATTCCAACAACTGTAGACCCTATTTCATAAGTTTACCTTTTCTACTGGTTCAGATAAGCAGTTCCTAAAAATGATGTGATATGTATCTTTCTTGAAGAGTTATAATAACCTTCAGATACTACAGTTGAGAGTAAATCCTGGATGGGGTATGGTGTTGAGGCTAAGGGCTTGGCCTCTGGAGTCCGACGGATCTGGATTCAAATCTTGACTTTGTATAGCAAACTGTATGATCCTGACCCCAACGGAGTTGTTGGGAGAATGGAATGAGATAATTTCCAAAAAGCAAAAGCAGATCTGTAGTTCTATCTCTTGGGGCTACCTAAGAAACACCATTTTCAGATAAAACCTCTACAGCTACTGAGGACCATAAGATCAAGGAGGAAAACTGTTTTCAGTTTTAGTTACCACACAATGAAAGCTGATGTGGGGCTAATCTCAGACATGCTTTTACCCAGAATGTGCAATTAATCACTCCCAGGTTCTGTTTCCTAGCTATGAGATGAAAGGGCCATTTCAATGAGACTCTAAATCTGAAGAGCTGAATATTTGGAAGATACAGCCCATGTTGCCATATGCCTATGTCACCCAGCCTCACAAGTGCCTTTTTAACAGGCCTCATTCCTTTCCACCTACTTTGCTCAGACTCTGGTCCACTGGACTGCACTACGGACTTCTCAAGGGAAGGGATCAGCTTGCATGCTTTTGCCATCCATAGAGCTTATGGGAATATCTTGCACACATCAGAGGATTATGAATGGACTAGTGACCAAGTCATTACAGTATCCTTCCCAAGGACACAGAGCTTCTATACACAGTAGGTTTCAAAATGTTGATAGAAAGAACATATTTGAGTAAAACTGACAAGTGCCTTTATAGGTTGGAACATCCTCTTAGTTATCTCTACAGGCTCTGGGCCTAGCACATAGGCTGGCGCAAAAAAAGCAAGACTAACGAATCCTTTGACTCTGGAAACATGTCAACTGGGACTAAATCAATTGACCTACAAAAAAATAATAATAATAATAAAGTTTGAGTGGATTCTAAATCTGGGAGACCCTCCATGTGCCCAGCACTGTCCTAGATGCTTCACATGATGACTTTCTCAACCGTCGTAGTTTAGAAATGACTGACGTCATTTTTAAAATGAATCAACAGGGCATAGTTTGGATCTGGAACATTCCCCAAAGTCTCATGTGCTAAAGGTTTGGTCCCCAGTGAAACTATGTTCAGAGGTGGGGTTTGGGGAAGTGATCCTATCATGAGGGCTCTGACCTCACCAAGGGATTAACCCATTGGCAGCTGAAGGGATTACAGGGAGGTGTGGAAACTAGAGGTAGGTGGGGCATGTTTGGAAGAAGAAGGTCACTGGGAGTGTGCTCCTGGGGACTATATCTTGCCTCAGGTCCCTTGCTCTCTCTTTCTCTGCTTCCCAGGTGCCAGGAGCTAAGACATTTTCCTTGCCATGCCCTTCCACCATGATATTCTGCCTCACCTCAGGCAATGGAGCTGGTCAACCATAGACTGAAACCTCTGAAACTGAGAGCCAAAATAAATCTTTCCTTTCCTTTAGTTGTTTATGTCAAGTATTTTGGTCCCAATGAAGAAAAACTGATTAATTCACTAGGGCTCAGGGAAATTAAGTGGCTTGCCCAACGCTGAAAACAGCTGAGATTAAACCTGGACTTCTGGAGCAGGGGCTCTTTTCATCACGAGAGGCTAAGGAAAAGGGAAACTAGATGGGACTGCAGTATCTGAAATTATATGGTTTAAGAGGAAGAGGTGGTGGAAGCAACTAGTGGAGCAGGCTAAAAGTGGAGGCTGACCAACTGGAGCCACCTGCCCCCGCCAATTACCAACCCATGGGCTGGCCATTCACAGCCATGTCCAGCAGGGCTGGAAGAGGAATGTTCATTAGAGACATTTTCCAAGCAGGATTGTCCAGGCTAGTGGCTGGAGTGAGGGGTAGTCACCAGCCTATTTCCTTCCAGTCATTCTCTACAAATCCAGGCCAGCCCATCAGGAAGCCACAGGCTCAGATCTCAGAGCAAGCAGCCCATTTACCACATGTTCTCAGGGCCCATGTAAACAGTGCCAGAGCTCCCATGTGGAAAGAGTGTCACATCTTTCAGACAGACAGTTATGAAGTGAGGAGGCCTGAACAATTCATCTTGGAGGAAGAAAGGTAATGACCGTTAATTTTGGAAAAATTCAATTTACAAGCAAGTCTGAATCCCGTGTACTTCTCACAGAAACAAAACTAGACAGCATTCATTTTTAAAGCATCAGAGCAGAACAGCTGCCATTTTTAAATGCTATTTTGCTTAATATTTTACAGTTTTGTTAAGATTCAGTGTGTAAGCAGCAGTACCCCTTCTAGGATTAGAGAGAAAACTAATGAAATCAAATGCTTGAAACATCTTCTATTCTTAATAGTAACATCAAATAGAAATTAGAATCTTAGATATACAAACAAAACAAAACAGTGTAATTGATTTTGAATGCATCTAAGGGTCTAAAAATAACTCTCCTACAGAGGCCTCTAGTTTGCAAACTCAGAATATCCCATTTTAACTATCAGAGGCAGACGCTGCCAACCCACTCAAATGTCCAGCATTTCCTAGTGATTACTCATCTTAGTTCTACCAAGAGGGTCCAAGACTAAGGTGACATCGTCCATATTACAATAGCTTAACAGCCTGGTTAGAGTGGAGAGGATAAAAGTGATTCAGAATATTAGTGGGAAATTAAAGCCAGATCAGCAACCAATATCCCTAGGATGAAAGAAACAAACCAAAAAAGAAAAAAGGAGAAGAGGAAGAAGATGATAAAGTAGGAAAAAAATATTCTGGATGGAAAGCACTATGTGATTTCACTATTCTAAGCTTGCCAGAAGCCATAAATATTTGTAAAGCATAGTCTCTATGTTTTCAGCGTTCAAGGGCATACCCAAAGAAATCAGTGTGTAAATATGTACATGTGCTAACTATTGTTTTAGACTGCTAAGAAAAATGGCAAGCAGAAGTCCAAGTATTACTGGAAAAGATTGGGTTGTTTCTGTCTGAAATTTACTCTGGTCAGCTCTTTGCAAACTAACCTTGAAAAAAACAGAAAGAAAGAAAAGAATATCCAACCTCCAAACAGGAGTTGTTCTGCCGTTGCCCTCCCAGAGCAGCCAGCCAGAGCATGGAGAACACACCAGCGCTTAGGAACCATTCTGAGGTGCTTACTTAGTTGAGCAGCATCCAGGCCCTGGAGTTTATGCAGGCCCTGAAACCACACAAAACAAAGCAACCCTTCCCAAGGTAGCCTCTAATTGTCTGGGACCATTCCAGAACTTTCTCTTTCCCTACCTTGCTCTTTTCTGGACACACCTGGTTATTCATGCTAAGTATCTCAAGAGTGGTCTAAGCAGCAGACACTCAGAAAAGATAAAAAGTACCAGAAGCTTCCACTCAGTTGTTCTATTTTCATTCACAGTCAAAGCTTAAATTAAGAGCTAGCCATTGCTGACCCATTCAAAGTCATCCTTAAGGGAACTTGAATTGATAATGTCTGTTGTCTGCCAGTAATTTTGTTAGGGGCCTTAGAATCAGTTCTGCAACAACATAACACAGAAGTTCCCCCAAAATCACCATGTTATGCAAAGTTATGCAATAAAAACTACAGGGTCTATGGGAAAAATATGACTGGAGCACATCCCTCAAAAAAAAAAAAATTAAAAACAGAGGAATCTAAGAAAAATAGTGGCACAGTTTAATATATTAGATGGTTAAGAAAAACATAAATATGACCATAAACTTGACATTTCAACTTGGAAATGACCTGAATTTGCTCATGAAAGTGGGCATGATAAGGGTTGCACCTTGTGCAAGGAGTGTTAGAGGAAACCAAACAGCTGCTAATACCAGATGGAAGGGAAGAGGGCTACCACCCAGTGAACGGAGGTAGCTGAGAGATGTTGGAGTGGTGTGGGTTCTATGTATTCCTGGGTGGCTCACTTTGGGTAGGTACTGTTTTCTGAGACATATTAGTGTTTCTCATGGATAAAATCGCTCATAAGTTAATGCAAAATTGTTCCCTAATATGTCAATCAGGTTGGAATAAATTTGTGTTTTTAAAACAAGTACTACAACAGAAGTGCCTGTACTCTATCTCACTGAATCCTAGCAACACTAAAAAATAGGTCACATTAATTCCACTTTCCAGAAAAGGAAACTGAGGCTCAGGTTAAGTGATTCTCAAAGTCACATCATCGGTGACAGAGCAAGAGAGAGGCAGGTCTGCAGAAACCCCTCCACTGCCTAAGACCCTATTGTCGGTGGCACTTTCTGGGTCTAGAGACACACTACCACCTGCCCTGACCCCTCCACTGCTGCTCTATTTGTCTGACCCAAAGGGACACAGAACTTAAAGAGAATATCCATATCTATAGTGCTAATACGTCCCTTACCTCAAGCTCTAAGCTATGCCCCAAAGATAATTAAGTATCCTACATGGGAATGTTTTCACCTGCCTCTAAGTTTATTGCTCTGACACTCACCAGTCATAATCAACATAATTTCAGCAGATTTCATGGAGTCTAAGCATTCACTTTCTGGAAACCCTTTCATTGTTTTCACAAGCTGCCTTCCTGAGAGCTTGTGTCCAGGCTCCTTGGCAAGAAGAAAAAGCTGTCTTACTCCAGAGAACGCCTATTGCACAATGGAAGCCTGACCAAGACACTCCTTTTCTGGAACCTTCCACAGTTCCACAGTGCCCTTAGGGTCAAATCCAAGCTGCAAAGTCTCTCTGATCTGCCCCCAGACTATAGGACAAGCCACATCTCTGTCCACTTCTCCTGCCTCCACACTGAACATTCCAGACACACTGAATCACTTTCAGTTTCCCCAGTACTCCAGGGTTTCTCACTTCCAGATTTTGTACTTGTTATTCCTCCTGCCTGGAAGACTCTCCACACCTCCCTTTACCTCACGCTCCCTCCAACTGGTCCATGCCTATTCCACCTCCAAATTTCAGCCTCTTCCCTCCAGAAGCCCTACTGGGTCCTGTCCCCACAGCTGGATTAGGAGTTAGGGTTAGGGTTAGGTGCTCCCAGAGCTCACTGCACATTCCCCATCACAGTTGGTAACCCACTTGTCCAGTTGCTAAGCTCTGTGAAGAAAGGGACTTCCGTAATGAATAAAGGCGAGAATGCATTTGCATAGCATATAGCATGAAAGAGCTTTCATGTGCAATATCTCATCTTGACCCACACCTGCCACTTCAGGGAGTAAGTGGAGAATCAAACAATGCATCCAAGAAAGTAAACGCCTTAGCCATTACCATGTAGCTAGGTGGGTGGCAGAACATTCATTCATTCACTAGTCAACTCAACAATTATAGCAACTGTCAGGTTCTAGGCACTAGGTGTACAGCAATGCCCAAATCAGACAGAAACCCATGCCCCTGTGAAGCTCAAAAGCGGTGGAAAGACAGACAATAAATCAAATAAATCAAAAGGATAGATAGTATATCAATATGTCAGTTATCAGATGGTGATGATACTATGGGAAAAATAATAAAGCCAAAAAGGATAGAGGTAGGACCCCATTGAGATGCTACAATCTGAACAAATTTTTAGAAGAAGTGAGGGGGTGTTCCACGCTGGGATCTGGTCTCCAGGGAAATGGGATGATCTGTATCAAGGTGCTGAAGCAGGAGTTGGCCTGGCAAATCCAAAGAGGAATGGCAAGGACAGGGCAGCTGGAGAGCAGGACACTGGGCATGAGAGTGAAAATGACTAGTTTTCCTGCATACCTACTATGTGCCTGGAAAAGAGTGATGAGCCAGAAAGACACACACCCCTGTTCTTACGACCTTACAAGCTAGTCACATAAGTTCAAGTATCAAATCACACTCTCTGAAGTACAGCATGGATGGGAAGGTCCACTCACTCCTAGCCTGCCAGGAGGATGTTGGACCCTTGAAACTGCTTCGTCAGACCTTCTAATGAATGAAGAGATGGTGGTGATCATTGCTCCCATCAGTCTTCACTGGGTTGACTTCCTAGGAAGAGCAAGAGTCATCCTGTGCATCAGCGGTGCCAGCAGACGCATCACAGGGGTTTATGACTGTGGCTTTCTGATCAAACATACGAAATTAACAGAAAAATGCTTTAAAATGTATTATTGCTAGGGAAATTACATAATAAGGACAAAAGCTTCCTTATTACTAAAGTAATGAAAACAAAAATAAGGATTTACAAGCTTCCCGGCTCTGACCTAAATTTGCTGTGCATTATTTTTCTACATCTCTTTCTACTTTAGAAAAACCACTACTAATTGCATTCACATTACACAGTATCAACCAAACCTGGATTTGGGTTTCCTCCAAGACCACCAACAGGCTCAAGTTACAGCAAGTTTATTAAATGGCAATTTTTTTCTCCCTCTCTTTGATGCAAAACCTAGAATGCTATTACCTTTTGGGGTAACTAAACAGATAAATGCTTGATAAGTAACATTTTAAGAAAATCCCAAATGCATAAATAAGAGGAGTGTGCACATTTTTTTTTGACTCACAAAATAATAAAGGATTTTTTTTAAGTATATAGTTTATTGGTGGCTGGGAGCCTGGAGCTAATGAAAAAAACGTTTATGAGTTTGGTTTCCTTTTGTGTTCTCTTGGTGCAGATGCTCCTGGCTGTTCTCTAGGAAAACCTGGAACACAACTGGAAACAGAACACAAGGAACTGGAGACCAGTTCAGTTTCACCCTGTTTAAGCCCCAAAGAGAACAGGGCAGCAGCTCTCCCCAGAAGGCAGGCGTGATGGCCCATCACGTTCATGGTGCGTTTTCCAAACTCTAGTCTTAGTCATCCCGTGAGCTCCACTCTCGCATTCAGAGCACAGAACCTGGTTTCCTGATGACTGAATCACCCAATGGCTTGTCCCCAAGGCCACAGCAATGCTGGGGCCAAGAGGAATGCCCCCAGTTAATGGAGCGGATCCACCAGTCCTCCTGCCATTCTGCGGTAGCTCCTGTGTCCCCTCCAACTTCTGTCTTGTAGAGATCACCACAGATCCCCCAACATGATTCTTATTGACTCCCCATCAGTACAAGAAAGGAAGGGGAATGTGGTGGGACAGCGAGTCAAATAATGCAATGCTGGCTTTATGCTTAGAAGGACATAATTTATTCCTGGCACTGCTGTTTTCTATTTCCATTCTTCCATCTCCTGCGGCCCAATATTTCCTTGTGTCTACTTCTAGATTTTACAAAGGAGAAGTCAAGGTCAACCAAGCTGGAGATAGAACTGAGACCTTGCTAGGATTCATTCTACTTCATCATCACTGATTGGTTCCAGTGGTTCAAATCCAACCTACGGAATATGGATTCTGATCAAAAAGGAAGTAAACACTGAATATTTCTCCCAAGTCACACAGGACAAAGAAATGGCACATTTGAATGATAGAATAATAGGACACCATTAAAAATTTCAAAAGTTTTCAAAGAACATGTTTAACAGTCACATTGGGGTACAATTTACATACCATAAATTTTACCCCATCATGAGTGTACAGTTCAATAACTTTTAATGTATAGTCAGTGATGTAACCATCACATTTCCCTTTGAGAACATCCCAAAGTTAGCCCTTTCCCTCTTCCATCCATGCTGGAGGCAGTTATTCACTTTCTGTCAATAGATTTTTTACTTTTCAGGAAATATAATATACATGGACTAAATATAGTCTTTTATGTCTGTCTCCTTTTACATAGGGGGGTTTATCGTTTATAACCTTTATCAGTATTTTGTTCCTTTTTATTACTAAATAGTATTCTACTGTATACACATATCACATTTTATTTATCCATTCATCAAATGGCTATTGTAAGCCTTGAACATCAGTATACAAGTCTTTGTGCAGATACACATTTTCATTTCTTCCCTTTTTTTTTTTTCCAATCCTGGGGATTGAACCCAGGGGTGCCCTACCACTGAGCCACATCCCCAAACCCTTTCTATTTTTTAATTTGAGATAGGGTCTCCCTGAACTTCAGGGCTGACCTTGAATTTGTGATACTCCTGCTTCAGCCTCCAGAGGCACTGGGATTACAGGTCTGAACCTCCAGCTTTTAATTTATCTTGAATAAATACTTAAAAGTGGAACTCATAGGTCATATGGTAAATTTATGTTTAACTTTCTAAAGAAATTTCCAAACTATTTTCCAAAGTAGCTGCATTTTTTAATATTCTTACCAGAAAATTTTTTTCCAGAAATGTTTGAGGGTTTCTGTTTCTCATATTCTCACCAATGGTTGGTACTGATTTTTTTTTTTTAATTTGGATCATTCTGGGGGGGGGATGTAGTAGTATCTTATTGTGGTTTTAGTTTTCACTGGAATATTCAAAACTGCTGAGAAATACCATAAATATCAAGAGATACAAAACAGGATTCAAGATTATTTATATAAAATGATCTCACACATTTATGAGCTCTACAAAAAGACTGGAGGAAAAGAATACATCCAAATATTGACAATGGATATGAAAGCATATTTTCTTTTCACACTTCACTATAAAATTTTTGCATGAGTAAAAATATAATTATTTTTAAAAGTAAAGATCATGCTGAAACACTAAGAACTATGTACTGCAAGCATTGAGTGTCAGAAATACATACCCGAGCCTCAGCTAAACTCAACTCCATTTTCCACTTATGAATTATCCAGGCTGGGAATTGTTTGCAACACATTTGCAAAACCAGACTGGCTACTCCCTGCATCAAAGCATGCTTCTGAGACCCTACCTCAGAGATCAGCAAACTACAAATCCTAGGTCAAATCTAGCTCACTGATCATTTTGATCATTTTTATATGACCTGCAAGCTTAAGAATAGTTTTTACATTTTTAAATGATAGGGGGGTAGTTGAAAGAAAATAACATTTTGTGACATGTGAAAGTTATGTGAAATTCAAATTTCGGTTCTATAAATACACTTTTATTGGAACATAGCCCTGCTCATTTGTTTCCAAATTGTCAAGGGCTGCTTTTGCATCGTTGAGCGGCGTTGAATGGTTACTACAGAGATTACAGGTCTGTAAAGCCTCCGATCTTTACTCTCTGGCCTTTTGCAGAACACTTGCTGCTCTCTGCCTATCTATTTGGGTCCTCACAGAAGAGGTAAGCTCAGTTCTATTATCCTAAGAAAAACTCACTAGAATAAAAGATATTGGATTACCCACTCTATGTTAATGCATATTAATATGTATTTTCCAAAGAAATATGCAGACCTTTCTGTAGTTGACAGTAGCAATATCAAAAAAACGCTCAAAGCACTTATATTTCACTCCCTAGTACCTAGTAGGTTCTCAATACTTGTTGAACAAATCAACATGTGGATGAATGAATGAATAGATGGATGGATGAGGGGGTAGATGGATAAATGGATAGATAGGTGATATGTGTATTTCTGTATGCATGTAATCAAGATTTATTAGATGCTAACTGAGAACAAAGTGCTAAAACAAGTCCCACTGTGGATTGGGAGATACCAAGGAAAGATCTGTCTTTAGGAATCTCTGAATTAAACAACAAATATGAACCAGCAACTCTCAAAAGAAGAAACGCAAGTGATGAAAAAGAGGCTTAACATCACCAGTAAATCAAAAGTACATAAACTTAAAGATCCAAAATATTTCCTTTTCAACCTAGAAGATTGTCGAGTATTTAAAACACAACAATGCAAAAAATCAGTATAAGGAAAAAGCTACTTTCTTTCAATGGAAAACAGAGAGGTATGCATTTTCCCAGACTTTACAATAGCACTGAGATTATAGATATCAAAGCCTTTGCCTTTCGACCCAGTAATTCCACTTCTAAGAATCACTGCCAAGAAAATAATCATGGATATGCACAAAAATTTACAGATATTCACAGCACTGTTTATACTAGGAATGAGAAAGAGGGAGAACCCTAAGGTCCAACATTAGGGAATAAGAAAATTGTAATATAACCACACACAATGCTAAATGATTAAATATTGGTGACTTAAGAACTAAGTATTTTGATATAGAAAGCTGTTCACACTAACAGCGTTAAGTGCTGGAGGAAAGCAAGTTACAGAATCAGCTTACAAAAGGATAAGCCCATTTTATTATATTGCATATGTATATGAAAAAACTTTTGCAGACTATAAGCTTAAATGAAAATGATTATCACCTCATCATTAATTTTCTTTTTATTTCTCTGTTATTTCTTATTTTCTATAATAAACACATTGAGGATTTAATTTTTTAATAACTAAAGGGATTAAAGACTCTGTTCAGATAGGACAAAGGGGAAAAATCATTAATAAAGGAATGCAAGCAAGCTAGGTTTAAGTCCTTATGGGCAGAGACCTCTACTCACTCATTTGACAGACATCTCTTTGGTATCCACTAGTCCCAGACACTGTTTGAAATACAATGGTTTCATCAGTAGACAAAATAGAAAAATCCCTGCCTTCCTGGAGCTCCCAGCATCTCCATGTCACATATCTGTGTGCCCCGCCCCATCAGCAAGCACTGTCCTGCACACAGGTGAGGGTCCTCCCCTGGAGATTAACACTGGTTAATTTCTTAACAAAGGACTCATCACAGCAAACTTCCCAGTACATTTACTACATGCTTTATATTTAAAAAAAAAAAAATGTTGGAGTTGTATAGATCTTTTCACGAACCTGGTGTGCAAAGTGGGGTAAGTCTGGAATGAGAATCCGGCCTGAGAACACAGGTTCCTGGGCAGTTCTGACTCAGGCCCCAGTCACTTGGGGAGAGGGGAAGCTGTCAGATAATATTTCATGAATAGGGAGGCTCAAGTTACTTGAACCAGCTGGGACTTTTCTTAAGCTACATTTTCCTCTGGCCAAAATATCCTCCTGGCTGACACTGCCTGTTCAGTGTCACGCCACAGAGAAATGGGTCTTTCTGTTTTCCTCATGACTGCAGACGCCGCTTCTTTTTCAGGCGAGGGAACCCTGCGGCCTTGGTATTCGGCTTATGTAATAACTGGCTCCCTGCTGAGCTGAGCCACTAAGACCTGCACTCAATTTCACAAGACAGATTTCTCCCCTTTTGGGCCAGCGTCGTTCATAAAGCACTGACTCAAAATAAGCGCACACGGGCGCTCTCAGTTTCCCCTAAGTCCTGAATCACCAACACGTCAACTCACTAGGATATTTTTCCAAATGCAGCAGTGAAAAAAGTTTTGGCAGTTTCCAATGGATACCAAATACAACAACTGCGCAACAACGTTAAGGGTCTTGGAAATTAAAACCTCAGCTCCATCATAGGACAGGTAGAAGTTACTGAGAACTGAATAGAAGGTCGAGGTGGTATGCTGGTTCTGCATTCAAACCCAACCTCCAGCCACAGGTGGTACAACCCCTCTGAGTGCATTCTGGGAACTTGACCCCTTGAAACTCATCAATAAAATAAGGGGATGGTAGCATGGTTAAACGTGGGAATTCTGCAGAGCTCCTCGCTTTGACCCAGGCACAATGTGAATACTTAATACACTGTAGTTCCACTGCTTCTGGAATAATCTTAAACATAAAGAGGCTTATTTGGATGGGAAGTGAACACAGAGAACTCTTGCCCCTCTGCAGCTCCCAAGCACTCTTTATGACCACAGGAGAGAAGGCTGGAATGGAGAGGGCATGTTCCACCTTCATGAGGGAAGAGCTTGGGTAGCAGAGATCTGAACTCAAGTCCCACTTCCTAGCTGCTACTTCCTAGCTGTACCACCTCATGTGAGTTCTAGAACTTCCCAATTCCTCATCTATTTCCCTGTCTGAACCACAGCAATAAAAACAACACCTATCTTGTTGATTTATTTTAAAAGATTACATGGGAAAATACTTTTAATGTCCTAATACTGTTATTTCAAAACTACTCCAATAGGAGATGCATCCAGAACCTCATCTGACCTTTGAATTTCACTGTCTACCCTGGTATGTGTTAGATGTTACATCCAGATGCTTCCCAAGGCCAAGGCCAAAGAAGGACTACCAGCTAATGTAAAATTCACACCAAACATCTAAACATCTCAACAAGTTAGCAGAAGAAAAGGCAAACTTCACTCTCTAGGGACCAGACTAGGTTTTCAATTCTATTTTCTTCCTCTTAATCTCCCCCAAAGTCCTTCATAGGCTAAAAACAAAACAACAATAAAAGCCTACAACAGTCCAATTGCCACCACAATTTCCAAAGCCCACCTTACTGAACACCTGTTTCATTGTGACATGTGACAGTAGAGTCAGATAGATTTCATTAAATAACCAAACAGATGTACAGAAAAATACAGCCAGATTACAGAGGTTGGGGGCAAGGGAGACACCAAACTCATAACACCTTCTGAAGACCACCAAAATATTGCAGTGGATTCAAAGACCTTACCTGGCTTGGTAATTCCACGCTTGGGTCCTCACCAACTTGAGTTTCAACCGAAATGACACCTGACATTTTGATCTTACCCATGACATTGGACCAAATGAGTTAGAAGTTTTGGTTGAATAAGCTAACCACCTTAGCCTTAAGCAAAAGAAGAGTCGGGGTTTCAAACATGCTCTCTGATGCCTGCATAATATTCTGTAGTAATATTTGTAAGATTCTCTCTGAAATGGTTTACTTCACATGTCCAAATATGGCTGGAACTTCAAGGCAGACTCCTCTTTTCCTTCTTGAATCTCTTATTGAAAACTACATTAAGAGGCTTATCTGTGTTATATAAATTTTAAGCTTCTCAATGATAATAGGAAGCAGGGGTTAATAACCCCATTTTATGATGAAAACTTGAAAACACAGAGGCTACCTTGAATAACTACTGAGTGGTAGCACCAGGACTGGAATTCAGCCCTGAGTCCCAGGCCCTTTTTTGGGGGGGCAGTACTGGGGATTGAACGCAGGGCCTTGGCTTGCAAGGCAAGCACTCTACCAACTGAGCCATATCCCCAGCCCTAGTCCCAGGTACTTCTCATCCCTCCACTCATCATTCCAACCTACAGGTGTGCTTTCTCTCACCTACCTTTCTACAGCAGTGCCTCTCTGTGCCTCAGTCTTTCACAGATCCTCTTCATGGGCACCTGCCTTGGCTTAATCTTGGAAAGATCAAGTTTTCTGATGGAAGGACCTCTGCCTGTCCTCTTCTGTATCCCTCACACAACTATCACAGTTGCAGAGGGACCCACAGTTTAAGAGGCTTATGTGACTCACCCAGGATCACACACAGCAATGAAGTAGGCTTAAGAATCATGTGCCCACAGCACTAATTTTTTTAAAGTTTGATTCTTTACCAAAGATGCGTACAGCTGTATGTGGTGGTGCATGCCTGTAATCCCAGTGCTCAGGAGGCTGAGGCAGGAGCATTGAAAGTTCAAAGCCATCCTCAACAACTTGGCCAGGCCCTGAGCAACTTGAAGACCATCTCAAATAAAATATTAAAAAGGGCTGGGAGGTTGCTCAGTTGTTAAGAGCCCCTGGGTTCAATCCCCAGTATAAAAAAAAAATGCATACATATTCACACACACTCCCATGAGCCAGTGTCTACAAATACCATCTTCTTCCTCAGGTAGGAGAAATGAGAGACTATAGATTTAACAAGACCACAGGTGATCCCACTATAAAAGTTAACAACGACCCAAAGGTAATTATGTTTTGTTTTTGTTTTTGTTTTTTAAAGATGTGAAAGGAAGGTGTGAATCATGAGAAATTCCAAAATTTGCAAAAACTTTCTGATGCTCTGGGGAGGGCAGAACTTTTCCCCCTTCCCTGAGACTGCCTGATGAGGATCCACAGAACTAGTCTAGTCCCAGAGGCGCTTTAGAGGCATCTGATAGCCTTCAACCACTGGGGAGTTAGCAATTTTACTTTTTTGGTAACCTTCTAGGACCTCCCATCTAGACCCTGGGATTGAAATGTAGGCAGGCATAATTTGAAATGCAGAGAAATCACATCATGGTCTCCACACACCAGTTTCAAGGCCCAGCTCAGGAAGTTCACCTCTCTAAGCTCAGTTTGCTCCTCTGTAAACTGGGAATGTTAAAAGGATAAATGAGAATCAGTTAATAAAGCAGTTAGCACTTTGTGTTGCATAGAAGAGAATGATAGATTATATATTCACCACAAGCATCATTACCATTTTATTTCCATCAGATTTTTTATACAGCAGAACTAGGAAGGAAAAAGTATTTATTTCAGACTCTACCAAAATGTGAGAGTAATATTTCCTTTTTTAGAGAAAAAGATTGTCATAGACTATTTTCTCTCTGGTTTTATGAATTACCCCCAGATGGGCTATGCCATTAATCAAAGAAACAGAGGGGCAGTGAGGAAGGGTGTCCTGACAAAAACAGATACCTCCTAGGAGACAGATGGAGAGACAGGTGATAAGCAAAGAGAATAGAATAGGCGGGCGTGGTGCCCACACCTGTAATCCCAGCAGCTCTGGAGGCTGAGGCAGGAGGATCTCAAATTCAAAGCCAGCCTCAGCAAAAGCAAGGTGCTAGGCAACTCAGTGAGACCCTGTCTCTAAATAAAATACAAAAAATAGGACTGGGGATGTGGCTCAGGGATTGAGTGCCCCTGAGTTCAATCCCCAATACCCCCAAAAAAAGAATAGACTAAATAGTGATGGTAGAATCCAGGTGGAGAATGAAAGGGTGCTCAATGTACAATTCTGTAAACTTTTTGACATACCTGACATTTTTCATGATGCAATATTTACAAGAAAAAATAGATACCTCTGTACTAATTCCACTGAGTAGCCAACACAGAAGGATGGGGCTAAAGAAAGATGGGACTGAAGTGGTGGCGCTGAAGAAACATCTAGAAATAATCCTCCCAACTTCATTTAAGACAGATTTCAAACGTCCCACCCTTTCCTCCAAAAACTCACATTCCCAACACCTACCGGGGGAGAGACACAGAACAGTAAGGCCTTTTCAAGCCACAGAACTGGGTGCTAACCCAACTCAGAAACTCACTAGCTACAATTATCTCTTTGCACTTCAGTAACCCCATCCTCGAAAGAGCAGTAACAGCACACATCTCAGGGGCATTGTGAAGACTGGGAGGAGCATGTGTACTCTGCCTCATCCGTAACAGAAACTCAGTACACACGCATTATGATGGTGGGCTGTCTGGAGACACTCCCTAGTACCCCAAGGGCCCCTAAAGGTAGGTGGCTCCCATGAGCAGAGGAGCTAAGAGGGAGGAAGTCAAGAGAAGAGGCCTAAGGTCTCAGACCAGAACATTCCACAAACCAGCTACCTCAGCCTCCAAAACCCTCCCAGAGTATAGAGAAAAATAACCCAAACAAATGAAACTGAGACAAGAAAACCGAGTTCTGCCCTCCTCCTAACCCTTCTCTTGAGTGGGTCCCAAGAACTGCACTTTGGTTTTGATTAGAAAGCTCTGTTGTGCTTCCCGCACCCTCGCAGCCCCCCAAGCCCCACTCTAAACAGGGATGGCCTCTTATTAAAGACAATGGCGCTTTAATCTATGTACCAGAGCATGCTAATGATACTGTACTGGGTTTTGGTCCTCTGCCAAAGAGCAAACAGTGCCAACATTTGTAAACTTCCAACAGGAAATTAAATAACTGCCCTGCTGGAAATATGAACCAATTTACAGTGGTCAAACCTGAATCTTCCAAAACACTGGCACAGTTTGTGTGTATCAAGCACTAGGGACATTTGAGGAGGGAGATGAGAAGAAACTGAAGTTAAAACTCAACAAAAATCTTCAAGGAAGACTCTGGAAATAGTCCTTTCTCCCCCTCTGCTCTGGGTATAGCCCTCTTGTTGATAGCGACCACAGGGCGTTGACATCATACTGCCCTGGGAAGTATGAACTGCTGGAACCTCAGGCAGGGCAGCGTGGCTGTAGCCACAAATTTAAAAGCACAAGCAGGCAGGAAATGCAAAACTGTTTCCTCCCAAAGACACGTCCCACATTCTACCCACTACATTATGAAATACATACTCAGAAGCCATCCCATTACGTTAAAGCTTCTCTCTTACATACACAGAGAAGGGCAATGCTTTGAAAATGTTCCCATTGGGACCTTCTCATTGTTAAGCTCGAAGATCAGGAACATCTTTCTCCTCCTCTTGCATCCAGCACAGTGCCTGGCACACTTAATACAGGGGAGCTCTTTATACTATCATTATATCCATCCTTTGCTGGCAAGCACCAAAATGCAGGGCATCAGGCAGAGCCTTCCAGAATGACAGCTGGACAAGACCCATCCCTGCCATCTGCATAGGTAGATCAAACAAAGCAGCAAGGAACCACCTGCCCCAGGGACTGGGCATCTGTAATGCACTAGGCTGGGCACAAGGGGGTTCCTTGAGCAATCCTCACAACAATGCCCACCAAGAAGGTAGTCTTTTCCTCCTCTTGCAAATGAAGACCTGGGTACCCAGGGAGGCTTAGTCAGGAGAGAGGACAGAGGCAGCTCTAGGGCCCATCTCTTCCTTCCTTCTTCCTAGACTCATTAGCCCCGTGTTACAGACAAAGAAACCGAGGCTACAGAAACCCAAGGTAGTGAAAACCTGCTCAATCCCTCTCCTTCAACCACACCTCCTGAATCCAGCTAAAGGCATGCTTCCTTTCAAGGAGCTGGAACTCGTTTCTCTGGGGAAGGAACTGCTTTAAATGATTACATGACATAAAATGTGAGATGGCTGTCTAGTGGAAGCCCGAGAGCCCAGTGCAGATGCTGAACTGCTAAAATAGTTAATAAAGTCCAGCCTGTGGCCAGCTTCCAAGAAGGACTGTCTTTGTGGTTCTACACAATCCCCAGATGGGGAATCACTCTCCCTGGGTTCCAGTAACAGACAGCGTGGCATCCCTCATCCAGTCAGATGACAGCAATGTATTCCCCAGTCCCTCCAAGTTCAGTTCAGGGAATTCCAGGAAGCTTTACCAAGTGGGCAGGTCTTTCTGCCCCAGGACAATGTGTGTCAGTAGGTCCCAGGCAGGACACGGGCCAGTGTAATTCACAGCAGTTTCCTGGTTACTCTATGCTCAACCCCAAGTAAGAGCCACTGAGCTGGAGTCTCTCAAGCTCACCTGCACATTCAGACAAGCTTCTACAGATCCATCACCACCGCAGGGGAAAGTAACCAAAATCACCTTTCCAACTATAAAATAAGTTAATAAAAGGAACTATGCTTTGAAAGTTAAAAGCATTTTACCATTGAAGATAGTATTATTATTATCAGTTTTGTCTTCATTACACAATGTAGTATATTATTAGACTCACACATTTTCCTGGGTTCCTTTCATGAATACTCAGAAAAAAAGAAAAACGTAAACTTATGTTCCAGAGCAAGTCAATATATAATGGTTAGGCAGTTTCCTTAATACAAAATTACAGGCCACCATTGGAGAAACAAAAAGACAACCAAACTTCAAAAACAGCAGAATTGCTTATCCAAAAATGTATAATATTTGAAGATATAATGCTGTTAGATTAAGATAATTACTGGTATCCCTCCGTCTCTGCTTTTCTCCATATCCCCGAAGTCTTTATCACTGAGAGATTCTCATCAATGCAGACTAAAGAAAACTACCCTTCTCTCATACAGCAACCTGGAGGAACTCGAGCTGCTGCAGGTCAGGTGGTCTCCGACCAGCCAAAAGACCAACCACGAATTATAGAGCGTTTGCAAACACAAAGAGGCCAGTAATAATATCCCAGTGCCCCGGTGCTTTTTTCTGAAAAGATCAAAGCTGTAGGCTAAAACAAATTGAGTGAGAGGAAAGGGGATGGCGGAAAGGGGGAATTGGGCAAAGGAGATCCAAACTTCCAGCAAAATTCCCCCTGGAACATTCCAGAAAGATGCAGAAGTCCACAGAGGCTGTGCCCTGGTGCCTCAGGTAGCCTGAAGAGCTCCAAAAGACTTCCCAGAAATTATATGCAACAAATTAAGAAAAGAGCATGAGAAAAAGCTGGAGAGCCTGTTTTAAGGGATCCCCACGTTCTGAGATTGTGGTGCAAAGTCCTGTTGCCAAAAGGCAAGAGAAGAACCTGTGCCTGGATCTCCAGGCCAGCTTCCTCCAGGGAAACAGAAGCAGATGAGCACTTGCAGCCCTGGCCTGACCCAAGCAGGACCCTGCAGCCGCCTACCTCCCAAAAGTTAAAATGTTCTCAAAAATTATGTGGGTGTTGCTCCTTTGACAATCCACAGCAGCATGCTGAATAATAGGTAAACCACCAAGGAGATAAGCTATTAATCAGCAACAGGAGAGGCAGATGGCGGGAAAGTCTTGATTAGGGCACATATATTATGGAAGTTTCACTAAGTTTGTGAGTTAAACCAACCCACTGACTGGCAATTAAGTAGGAAAAATGAGTAATAACTCAGCAAACTTATGTGAATATATTCTCCATGGAAAAAAAATTTTTTTTTGTTTTTGTGGGTCTTTTTCACCCTCAATATAATTGTGAGTCTAAATTTCTATATTTCATTTCCCTGATACAAAGAGAAGTCTATTTGATCTTCACATTAGTTTCCAAAGTACCATTCACTCAGTGCACAAAGGTTTGGGGCCACAGACTGTACATTACTTTATTTCCACAAATGTTTACTAAGCATCTACTCAGTGCAGCCCCTGAACTAGGAAGCCACTGGGTGGATACCAAGATGTAGAGAGGGCACTGGTGTCCTGCTGATGCTTACACTGCATGCCACCAGTTACCCCAGGAGGCAAGATATGTAAAGTGGGAGGAGACATTCATTCATTCGCTCATTCACTCACTCAACCAGTATTTATTGCATGTCTGCTTTGTGCTGGGCACATAGTCCTGAGGGAGGTCCTTCCAACAAGGGCAGAAAGTTCCTGTAGGAAGCACCATTTCAATGTGTTTTACCATCATATACAATATCACTACACAAGTGAAAAGTCTCTAGCTCCCTAAAGCTTACTCAGATCTGTCTCTTCCAGGGAAAAACAAGCTCCCTTATTTAGCTTTGTCCATAAACTACAACTGAGTTGAATTTTAAGGAGGGGAGTTTTTCAAAATACACTTCTAATGACAAGTAACTTCACAGTTTTCTAAGTGACAATGTTTAAATGGTTCAAAAGATTTGAGAACCAATCTTTTATTTTGTAATTTCAGTATTCGTTATCTTAAGGCAAACCCCAAGATTAATATCTGTCTTTCTTTAAAGGGGGGAGTGGGGTGCACACAGCACTCAGAGGCAGTGGGGCCCAGTGGAAAGACTCTGGAAGCAGACACACTCAAGTTGGACTCCCAGATCAATCCCTCTCTAGCTGTGTGACCTTAGGGAGTAACTTGGCCTCTCTGGGCTTGGTTCCTTTCTCTATAAAGTAGGGTCAATAATTCCTTCTTCACAGTAGGTGGTCACGAGGACTAAATGAGGTAATGAACATAAAGGCTTTTAATAGAGTGTTCGACACATATAAAGCTTAATAGACGGTAGTTATACTTTTAATAGCATTTTAAACACTCAAAGTTGTATTATGGGAAGTAATCAGCGTAAGTACTACCTATTTCATAAGTACCATGTTCCTATTTTATTCAAAGGGAAACTGGGACCAACAAAAAGTTGGTTGTCAAATGACACATTTATTTAATAAATGCTGAATTCCCGTCCCTTCATTTGTCCAGTCATTTATTGAACCAAAACTTCCTAAGCACCTCTGCCATCCTCAGCCCTCCTGAGACACAGTCTAGGCCAGGGGGCAGCAAAACGCTCCTCTGAAGGGCCAGAAGAAAACATTTCACCTGTTGCAACTCCGCTGGTGTGGTGGCCAGGGAGCCCGTGAGTGAACGGGTGTGAGTGTTTTCCAGTAAAACTTCACTTAATTAAAAGAGGCCCCACCAGGTTTGGCCTGCAGACTCAGTTTGTAGACTCCTGATCTAAAATAGTATGGTTTTCCCCATACTATTCACATACTATTCCCAAAAACTGTGTTTAGTTATTGGAATTTATCCCAAACTGGACCTAAGGAGGCAGATCCAAAGGTCAGGCAGCTCTTCCCATACCCACTGCCTGAGCCACACAGAATTTTCCAGATCATATGCCATTCATGACCATAGAGAGAAAACCCAGACTGGCCAGGAATGGAGGCAAAACCTCAGCTCATCAGCAACACGAGAAGCCTCACATCTCTTCACAGATTGAGGCCCAGAGAAAAGTACATTCTGTGTCCCTCCCCACCGGGTGACCAGCAGAACTATGGTTCAACTTAGGCCTCCAGTCCCCAAGAGCAGGGTTCCCTCCCTGCACTGCAGGGTTCTCTGCCAGAAGGAAGAAGAAAGATGTCACGCTCTGCAAGGTCTACTGCCACACAAACCTGCAGCATTTGGGAGAGAAGAACAGGCCACCGGTCTCTCCCTGGTCAAATGGGGCTTATTAACAAGCCACTCCCTGAAGGGACACAAAAGTCTCAATTTAAAAAGTAACCTTAGCAGTTGGGCCAATTCCTCACAATCAATTGTCTATCTGCCAATTCTGGGGCGGGTGATCATTGACTTCTCTCCAGGAAGGGCTGTCCGGCCACTCACAGCTCAGCCCTGACCACTGCTTAGGCCCTGCCCCCACTGTTGGAAAGATGTTCAGGGCTTTCCCCATGCAGCCCACTTGAAAGGAAAAGGTGATCGGAGGACACAACCATAACCCGATGAGCAGGAACATAGCTTTCACCATTCACCTAAACCACAATCACCCATGCTGCAGCAAATTCCGTATTAACCTCAATCCCACAGTTGTCTACAGTTGGTTGGCTCTGTGGCCTCTCAGCACCACCTGTTTCTTTTAGGGTCAATTTCCAGGTACTGTTCAGGACTCTTGAAATCCCAGTGAAACCAAGAAGAAACAAGATAGTACATGTGAGCCACGGGGTCTTCGTTCAAGAGTTTCAGCCTTTTCGGCAAACAAGTCTTTCTTTCCGTATGATTAGCAGTTATTTTCCTGCAGAGAAGCAATTTACTTCCTGAAAGATTTGAGTTTAGATTCCGTACACTAGCATACCAAGCCATTTGTGATCTGGCACTATTTTCCAAAATACCCTCCCTGGGCCTCCACATCCTTGCTCCAGCTAAATGAACTACTAGCCATGCCTTGGAGGTACCACCTGTTTCACGCCTCCTTACCTTGCACAGGTAGATCCCTCTACCAGCTCTTTCTCCTCCTCTTCCTGACAATCGCCTTTAGGACCCCTCAGTATCCAGCTCAAGCATTGTCTTCCCTGGGACATGCTTCTCTCCTGTCCTGGGGCAATTAATCAGCCCCTCTTCTCCAAATCACAACACTTTACGCCATCTATGGCACTACGTCACATTATTTGTATCATATGTGTGTGTCCCCCGCCTATCTATCAGTTCCTCAAAGACTAGAACTGAGCATTTTCATCCCTGAAGTCAACGCTGGCTCTGGACACGTCATTATGCAAGGCAATGAAGCATGCCTTCCATACCCCTGAGACTCCTAATGCACAGAAGACATGCAGGGCTGGACAAGGAGGAAGGTCATCAAGAAAAAGGAGAAAAAAAGAAAACTTTAGAATGTCCCCAAACTCTCTCTTGGCTCCTCTGGCCACTTCCCATGAGGCAATGTTCTTCCCCCAAATCAGCCCAAAGGCTTTGTGACCAAATCCTTTCACCTGCTGACCATTTCCTAACACACCTATAAAAAGGACATATGCACTAAACCTCCAACTGGATTTCTCATTTCTTAATTGAATACATTTTTCCTGAACAAAACAATGTTTCTCCTTCCCCTATGCAAACACCTGGACTTCAAACTCCACTGAACCTGGGCAGATTGCCTGCACCCAACCTGCCTATCATGTTGGATCCAGGGGTTGGTGACTTACACCACTGATGAGCTTTCTTTGTTTCATAAAATTTCCCTGGTAAAATGAGCTAACCAGAGTTCCATTCTACATACCTTCTTGTCAACCTTTTAGTTCGCCTTTTTTTTTTTTTTTTTTTTTTTTTTTTTTTTTTTTTTT
>JAJEJO010000406.1:475833-565148 GCA_020662805.1 Glaucomys volans
TTTTTTTTTTTTTTTTTTTTTTTTTTTTTGTGATGCTGGGGATCAAATTCCGGACCTTGTCCGTGCAAGGCAAGCACTCTACCTACTGAGCTGTATCCCCAGCCTATAGTTCACCTTCTTTGATCTTGTGTGGCTTACTTTGAGAGAATCCAAAATGTAAAAAGTTAATGTCCAAAGTGTTCTTGACTTTGGAAAAGTAAAGATGATTTTAGGGTGAAAATTTTCTTCTGCAAATCATTTAAGGAACCCATATCCACTGCCTGAAGTGAGAGGGAGAAAGAGAGAGAGAGAGAGAGAAAGAGAGAGAATATGAACAGTGTTATTTCCTTAATCAAAACAGTAAAAACTCACTGACAAAATTTGCCCTTGTCGTGGTCCATCTGCTTTGGTGCTAGTCTGAAAGTGGACTAGAGCTTTTCAAAGTGTCTTCCTAGACACAGGTAAGGTCAGTGCCTTAACGCTAGGCTTCCCAGAAAGCCCCCATTCCTCACAGGGTACCAAGAGCAAAGCAGATGTGATACACAAGATGCTAATTCAAACACAATTTGCAAGACCAGGTATTTCAGACCCACTGTTATGGAATCACTTTAGCAGTGACATACAGAGGCTTCAGCTCAAGCCATTTACCACTGCTTTTCCTGCAAGACCTTCTGACCTCTTTCCATCCTTTGTCCAATACTTATCACAGATTCTACACGGAGCTCTCCTTAGTTTGCATCCCCAGTACCCCTGATGGCAGAGAGCTCATTTATGGATCCCCAGTACCGCACTGGCTGGAACACTGAAGCACTTACTAAGTATCTGCTGAAGGTTTCTGGTCACCCTGACATTGCCTTTTCCAGGTCACCTACAGACTGCAATAGCCATGCCTTGCCTGGAACTGGCGATGGCCCCAAAGAAGGCAATTAAGACACTGAAGCAGCAGGTAGCCTCTGCATCAACATCCCTTTGCAGTTGGTTCCAGGTGGCCATGGATGGAGTTGTGTGACAAGAGGACTAGAGCTGGCCCCAGGGTCCCCACCTGATAATTACCTATATTCATTTGAAGACATCTTGTCTCCCCAGAATATGGTTCAACTAGGTAAGAACTGTATCTCAAATCAGGTGGCTTATATTTTAAAGAAAAAAAAAAACCCTATAAATCAAAGCCAACTTTCTGCACATGACTGCTGATGGAACCGTAGATTAGCTCCCTTATTCCCCACCCGCTTCCTATCCCTTTTTTGCCTTGTTTAAGTATAGAGACTGGGAAATGAAACAAGTTCACAGCCTCCTTGCAGCTAGAAGGATCCACCTGACATAGTTCTGCTTATCGACATATAGATGAACATCACTTCCCTTCTAAGTATAAATGTGTACACTGACCACAGTTAAAACTACAAAAGAATAAGGTAAGGCAGAAATTCATTCATCCATTTAATAGGATTCATCAAACACCTCCTGAATTAATTGGAATACAGACTAGGCAGCTGTAACAAAAAACTCAAAAGTACAAAAGTTTTAACAGGATAGAAGTACATTTGGCTCATGTGAAAGTTCTTTTACAGTGAAACAGCTCAGGCATTCAACCTTGGGTCTGGACAGCAGCTGGGTGGTGACGAGTAGCCAGGCCCCTTCCACCTTGCTGCTTCTGCCATCCCAAAAGCAAGACCTTTATTCATAGGGTCAAAGATGACTCACCTGCACTCCAGCCCAAGAGAAAGAGGAAAAAATTCAGGAGATGTCCCACTTCTCCCTTTTAAAAGCACAAGTTGGAAACTATGCTTCCCCTACAAAGATACACTCTGCTCTTGTCCCTTGGGCCAGAACCTCTCGTGACCATTCTCAGCTACAATGAAGGCACAGACTCATGCCCACCTAAAGCTGCCATTAATGCAGGAGGAGGAGGACCACCAAGAGGAAGAGGGAAAGGAGAGGAGGAGCACCACTAGTATCATTAATAATGACAATAATGGGAAGAACAAGTCACAGTCTCCACCACACTTCTATAAGTGAGGCACTGTGCTGGGTACTGTGGCTGGAAAATCATTGACTGAATCAATCCCAGTCCCTCCCCACAAAGTTTCCACTCCTTGATCTATGCCCAAAGGACTTAAAAACAGCACACCACATTGATGCAACCACATCCATAGCAGCTCAACTCACAATACCCAACCTATGGAAACAACCCAGACATCCTTCAACAGATGAATGGATAAAGAAAATGTGGTATATATACACAATGGGATATTCCTCGACCATAAAGAAGAATGAAATTATGGCATTTGCTGGTAAATGGATGGAACTGGAGAATATCATGCTAAGTGAAATAAGCCAATCCCAGAGAACAAAAGGCTGAATGTTCTTTCTGATTTGTGAATGCTAACCCAAAACAAGAGAGGTTGGAGAGGGGAATAATAGAAATCTACTTGATTAGACAGAGAGGAACAAAGGGAGTGGAGGAGGAAGGGGAATAGGAAAGACAGTAGAACTAATTGGTCATAACTTTCCAAGTCCTGTATTTATATACACAACCAAGGTAACTCCACATCATGTGTAACCACAAGAGTGGGAACCTAAATAGAATAAATTATGCTCTATGTAGGTATATTCTGCCAAAATACATTCTACTATCATGTATAACTAAAAAATAAAAATAAAAAATAAAAAAGGAAGCTCAAAGTTATTCCTATCAACTGAAAAGTCCCATGCACCTTTGTATCTCCAGGACCAGTGGATCCCTGCACTCCATCAAGGTTTACCAAGTGTTTGTTGATGCCAATCAATAGCAACAAAAAAATATCCCTGCCCCCCACCAAAAAGAAAGGCACCTGGTTCTGAACTGGATCTTGAGAAACAACCAAGAATATCACGTCCTCCCTGCCTTCAAGCATTCCCAATCCAGACAAGGAGACAAGAGGGCCCCACACCAAGAGAAACAAAGCACAGAGGAGTCGTGAAGCCCATGCCAAGAGAAGGAAGGCTCTCTGAAGCTGGGGACAGCAGGAGTGGCTCTGAATGAGGAAGAACGACATCAGCTGGCTCATGTCAGAAGGACATGATGGGATGTCCTGGGGAAGATGAAGCAGGGCAACTGGAAGACTGATGGGACCACAAGCTCCACACTTACCAAGGCCCTGCGTAGCCCAGCCCAGTGGAGGAAGCCATCACCCCCTTCTTTCAGCAGGCAGAAATTGATCTAGCTAATCCCATCACGCAGCTGCCACTCCTCCCAGAGGGACAGGCGCTGAACCTCCCCTCCAAACACAAGCCAGCACCCCACCTTGCCCATCGTGAGTGATTTCATGGTACCAGTTAGAACAGTATTTTCCTGAAGCAATTTTCCCAGAAGTGGCAGAAGGGCAGAGATTAGCTGCAGGTTGCCATGGAGAGCCACCATCTGGCCTGGCTGGTCCCGACTTTCATCTCTCTTGAGGTTATTTCTTGGGGTCAGATGCTTTCTAAAGCCCCTCCCAGTTGGAAGAGTCTGAGACTGGAAGTTGGAACTCTGAGACCTGAAGCCTCCTAGGACAAAAGTGAGGAACACCTTGATCAAAGGAAGGAAGAAATCATTTCTTCAAAAGACCCAGTACACTGCCTGGCAAATAACAGGCCCTGAATAAAGAACTGATGCTGTCACTTTTATTAGTCAGGTTTTGTTTCTTTATATTCATAGCCCAATTCAATTCAGAGGGACTTTGAAGGGTTTATGATACAATGAACAATATAATAACCAGGACTTTTAACTCAGGTTCAGTGAATATATCAATAAGACAAAGAAAGATAACAGGAAAACAGAGCATATGAAGATAGGAAGGTCACAATATTCTAAAATGGAAACCAACCCTGAGTTACTAACTTTCCAAGTCTCCTTGAAGGCAAAGCAAAAAAAAAAAAAAAGAAAAAAAAGAAAAGGGAAAACTAAGTAATTTGCAAAATTTACATTCTCTGTAAGGCACAAACAACAAAACAACGAAACCCCAAGAACTCAGTTCAAGGGGCTGGGGTGTAGCTGGTGATAGAGCATGTGTCTGGCATGCACAAGACCCTGGCCCAAGATCCAGCACTAAAATAAAAAATTTAAAAAAAAAGAAAGAAAGAAAAGATTTTCTTATCAGTGCACAAGTTCTGCTCCAGGGGGCTACATAAAAAATGAAGAGAAAGTCCGGAGACAGGACAGAGGAGGGAAGTCCCTGGATAATAAACTGCAGATTACCGGACCAAACAAAGTCAAATAGATTTCTTTTGTTACAGGGTTTTTCCAAACCTTTAACATGTTCATTAAAGGGCAGTAAAATGTGACTTACCTACCCGCCCAGGAGCCTTGTTTTAACAAAGGGTTTTGTTAACAAAGGGATGCCTGGATCTCAAAGGGCTGAAGGGACACCAGGTACTATAATGTTATTCCTATCGAGGGTCAGGGTAGACTACTCCTCTTTACCAAAAGATTTTTTCGTTCTTTTTATCAAAGAAACAAGACAAGAATCTTGCATCTTCCCACCTTCCCTGTCTTAGTTTGACTTGGCAAATTCATTCTAGGTAATGCATTATTAGCAATCATAAAAAAAAAAACTGCACTATAGGGTATTTGAAACCTTTCAGTGGACTTTCCCCTTCCTCTTTCTATTATCTACACATTTCTGGAGGTAGGAAGGATCTAGATTATCAACTCCATTTTCTTTCTTTCCTTTTTTTTTTTGATGAGAAAGCAATTCCGATTTAATGGAAGAGATGCCGAAAGACTCAAGATTAATGTTATCCATTATTAGCATGTAAAACTGAGGGAAAGATCAGTGAATTGTGTTCATAGAATTTTGCCCCCCATGGGAGATGTAAGGGTCAACTCAAAGCCATTGATGGAAAGATGAAGATGGACTCTCAGAGCATCAGTTTCTGGCTAGAATTTGTTCCATGCTCTCAATGTCAATTTTTTCTCCCAGTCCCCTCAGGCTGATTCTCTAGGTTAATATGGAGATCATGTTTGCTGTAGTAGAGAAAGGAAGTGACAGGCTGAACCCAGTGGCAGTGTTGAAAAGCTTCCCGAGTCACACTTGGCCCAGGTTCCTCCAGGGAAGATGGACAGAGGGAACAGAGGTGCTGGCACCAGGTGGGGGCTTGGCACAGGGCTCTGACCTTCAGAGGAGCTGGACACCCAGGTGGCAGGCCACGCCTGGATAGCAATGAACTCCTATGGCCACGAGAGTCTGCAGTGCCCATACAAGGGACAGCAGTCTAACCCACCCATCATGCAGACGCAGATGGAATCAACTCCATTTTCAAAGGATGAGAAAATGAGTCCCACAGAGGCTGAGCTTCAAGGTCACCCTGAGTCAATGGCCAACCTGGTCCTGGAGCATGAACTCGGAACTTGGGGATACAACTGTGGCAAAGGCCAGACCTCTTCCCCCTGGGTCCTTCCCCCTCCCTGACCAGGTGCTGCTTTTATCTTTCTGTGTGTCTGCAGGTGGGTGGCAGTGCTGCTGACTCCTTTCTGACTCCATTTAAGCCCCTTTCTTTCATCCATTAATTAAATCATGCACTTTTCTGATAGGGGAGCAGAATCTTCAAAAGAGGAAAAGGAGCCCTCCCTTTCAGAGCATGCAGGGATTAAAGTTCATCTGGCTAAGGAATGCTCACCAGGGACTAAACACATTACTCAGAAGCAAGCCCTGAAAGCCAGTGACACATTAATATGAAAATGTGAGCTGAGATCAGACCAGCAGATTTCAGTCTCCAGCATTTCCAACATGTGGCCAAACTGCCCCATGGCACCTCAAGGATATTCAGGGGCCCTAGGGGCCCTCACGATGAGCCACTGCAGAGACCCTGTGTATAGGAACAAGACTACTTGGCAGTGAACTTGGCAGTGTTCACTATGCCCCCTTACCTTACCTTGGGGAGAGTTTGCAGCTTGGCCACGATCATTCCTCTTTGCACCCACACACATAGAAAAAGCAATCGTGAGCAAATCTCTTCTACATCCTCATTTACTCCCCTTCTCGAGGGTCTTCCCTTTGGAGTTCTGAGCAGGAGCCTTTCCAAATAATAGAACATTCGTTCAAGCACTGAACTTTTTTTTGCTAACATGAAATAATTATAAAATCAGAGGAAGTTGCAAAAATAGTAGAAAGAAGTCTCATGTCCCTTTACCCAGCTGTGATCACTGGTAACATGCCACATAACTATAGCACAACAGAAAAATCATGAAATCAAATTGGTAATCCACGGGCCTTATTCAGATTTTGCCAGTTGGAAATCACTTACACCCAAGTCTGTTTGAATCAGCTTTGTGTTGCCATGATGAAAACACCTGAAAAAAACAATTTAGAGGAGGATATATTCATGTTGGCTTAGGGTTTCAGTCGATGATCAGCCAGTTCCATTGCTTTGGCCTTGAGATGAGGCAGCATATCATGGCAGAAGGGCATAGTAAAGGAAAGCTGCTCAGCTCAAGGTGGATGAAGAGCAGAAAGAGAACAAGAGAAGGGGAAAGGGCCAGGGACAATACGTAGTCCCCAGGGGCACTTCTCCAAGTACCCATTCCCTTCAACTAGACCCCAACTCCCACCACCTCCCAGTAGTCCATTCAGCTATCAATGAATTAATCCACTGATGAGGAGAGAGCCCTCATGATCTGATCATCTCCTAAAAGTCCCACCTCTGAACATGGCTGCATTGTGGAGCGAGTCTTCAACACAAGAGCCTTTGGGGGACATTCCAGATCCAAACCATAATTCCATCTATAGTTGCAAAGAATTTTATTGCATTAAGACTTATGTAAACCAGGTGCAGTGGTGCATGCCTGTAACCCCAGCAATTTGGGAGACCAAGGCTGGAGGATTATAGAAGATCAAGGCCAGCCTCTGCAGTTTAGTACAGCCCTAAGCAACTTAACAAGACCCCACTTCAAAATAAAAAATAAAAAGGGTGGGGGAAGTAGCTCAGTGGTAGAGCACCCCTGTGTTAAAAAAAAAAAAAAGAAAAAAAAAAAAGACCCATCACAATCAAAATGCAAAACAGCTCCCATCCCCACAAGATCACAAAGCTGCCTCATGCATCCCTTTACACTCAGCCATCCCTCTCCTTGTCAGTCCCCCACCCAGTCCCTGGCCCTGGCAATCATTAAATGTTCTCCATCTCTACTTTAAATGTGCTGTTTTGTTTTGAGAATGTTTTACAAATGTAAGCTTTTGAGATTAGTTTTCGTTCATTCTACATAAAACCCTTCATATCTCCATTGAATCGTCATGTATATCAATCGTTCAATCCTTTTATTACTAAGCAGTATTCCATGGTATAGATTAGTGTTCACACATTGAAGGAAGTTTAGGTAGTGTGCAATTTTTGACTGATTTCAAATAAAGCTGCGATGAACAATCCTCTGCAGACTTCTGTGTGGCCATGAGTTTTCATTTCTTTGGGACAAATGTTCAGGAATATAATCGCTAGGTCATATGTCAAATCTTTTTGTAAAAAATATTTTTGATGGTGAGTTTTCTAAAAATATATATTTCACATCCCACTCTGCTCTCTTATATATAGTGAAATGGAGATAATTTGACCTAACTTTTAATTATTGGGGGTCATTATTGTGAGTCACTGAAAACTGTATTTAATCTCTAAATCATATGACTCCAAAGTAGTATAAGAGGTTTTGATCTCAAAGTTGTTCGCATTTTTTCATCTGCTGAATTTATCTTCCTCAAAGTTCAGAGGTATGCTGCTCAGGATAGGTGACTCTTAGACACCTGAAATATATCTAGATTCAACCAAACTATATACTATAGCAAAATACCCAGCTGATTATGAAGACTTACTGCAAAAAGGTAAATGCAAATTATCTCAACAAAAATTTTAACATTGAATACATATTGAAATAATATTTACTATAAAATTAATTTCATTTGCTTTTTACTTTTTAAATTTTGGCTACTAGGGAATCTAAAATTACAGGAAACACCCCCCTATCCCTATCTATGGTTTCAGTTACTCCAAGTCAACCAAGGCATAAAAATATTAAATGGAAAGTTCCAGACATAAACAATTCATAAGTTTTAAATTGTGAGCCATTTTGGGTAGCATCAGGAAATCTCATAGGTCCCTCTGTCCTGTTCAGGTTATGAATCATTCTTTCATCAAGTGTATCCATACCATATACCCTACCATACTGTAAATCTCTTAGCCATCTTGGTTAACATAGTAGCCTAATGCTATGACACAATGCCTACATCATTCATCTTCCTTCATTTCATCATATAGACATTGTATCATCTCACCTCATCACAATAAGAGTGCTGTATAATAAACCATTTTGAGAGAGACAACATTCATTAGGACAACTGTACCTATGTGGCTCACAGTGAACTTTTATTGCTTAGCGATGATCAAGAGGGGTATTATTGTCTGTTTATTTGCCTTTAGGTTATTGGAAGTGATTAATGTCTATCACTGAGCTAATATGATATTACTATTACTGATACACTCGATGGCATTAACATAGTGCTGGAAGAAAACCAATTATCTGAATAAAGTCAAAGTCTCATCATTACTTCAAAACAACATGCAAAGAAGCAGTAGAGAAACCTGGGTACAGATCCAGCTTACTGAAAAACCTGAGTTCTACTCCAAACTCACCCTCATTGAAATTACTTACTCATGTTCACATAATTCAACTTTTATCAAACTCCATTTTCTCACCTGTGAATTCCAGCCTTGCCTATTTCAAAACTAAGTAGAATAATCTATTTGAAAGTGTTTTGATAACTACAAAGCAGCCTGCAAATAAACAAGTGCAAAAGGTTTTTAGCCAGCCTCATATAACTAACTCACAGAATGGACAATATTCTCCAATCCTGCTAAACAGTGTCCTGCCTGGGTCCACAGAGGCTCCCACCTCTTGAGTTTCTTCCTAGCAAGAATCAGTAGAATTTGGTCCAAAGATTACTATGCTGTTGTACAACAGTTATTTCTTATTTGGTTTTTGGTTTTTGTTTTTGTAGAAATTATGGACTTAACTGTATAGAATGTGAACTAATGAGACAAGAGAATATAAAAGGAGAGTTGTTACTTCAATGACAACTAAGCCAAATTCTTTCTAAAAGGGAAAATAAAAATAATCATCCTCTCCCCAGAAAATGTCCCTGTCTGAGCTGAGAGATAAGGATAAACAGTTGGGAGCAGGTATAACATCTAAAGGAATTCTCCATTTAAAGTGCTTTATATGTGTCTTTTACTAAATTTCTAACCCACTTTGGAGAAACCAAAACTGGATACTATAGAAGATGTATTATAGGTTGAGTATTCCTAATCTAAAAACTCCTAATTTAAAATATTCCAAAATTCAAAACTTTTTGAGGCTCGGCAAGATGCCAACAAGTGGAATGTTCCACACCAGGAAACTTTGCTCCATGCGCTAACTTATTCAAAATATCATATGAAATTACCTTCAGACTGTGCATGTAAGGTGTGCATAAATTAAGTTTATGAGTAGACCAAACTCCTAAGTCCAAGGTATCTCATTATGTATGTGCCAATATTCCAAAATCGGAAAGAAAAAAATAATCTGAAATACTTCTGGTCCCAATCATTTCAGGTAAGGAGTATTCAATCCGTATAACCAAGGTGTGGATACAGAAGAAGAGAGGGCCCTCAAAAAATTCAGGGAAAAGAAAAAGCCTAGATCCAAAAACCACAAGATGAAATGAATGTACATTTAGGCATTTAAAATGAAATTAAAAGCCTAATTTTATTTCTTCACTCTGTCTTCACTCCCTGCTTTAACTGACCTTTTCCATTAACATCCTGCCGGGTGCGATAAGAAACCTCCTACTTAGTCATTATCAGAATAAAAAGAGGAGGAATCTCAAAAAGAAATATAACTGACCCTTTGATGTTTAAAGAAAAAGATGATGGCCATAAATTGAGCTGTGGAACATTTGTGTCTACATTAAGAAACTAAGTTTCGAAAACAGGTATGATGTGGGGAGGGTTCAAAAGCTACTTGTTCTACAAGTAAAGCCCACAAAAGATAAAAGTGAGCCCAGTAATAATGACAGTACTGCAATTCCCCCATCATAAGAAGACTTGGACCATCTGCACTTAGGGCTCAAATAAAACAATCACAATATCAGCAACAAGTAATATTTACTAAGCTCCTACTGTATGCTAAGGGTATTATCTCATTTAATCCTCACCTAAAAATAAACAAACAAACAAAAAAAGCAGCAAATACACAACATTTTATAGAGGAAAGCCTCCATGGTGGTCCCTCTGAGCTACACCATGCTATAACCTAGAGCTACAGAAATCCAGACTGTTGAAGCTCAAGGTTGAGAAATCGCCCATCTGTGTAGCGTACCTCAGACATGAAGGGGCAGATGAGTCACCTGGGGATCTGCATGAACTGCAGTGACTGAGTCAGTACAGGGACAGTGACTGGAGTCTGCATTCCTAACACAGTCCCAGATGACACCAGTCCTCAGACCACTGTGAGGACCAAAGTTCTGCCCCAGATCACTGTCCACAGAGGGCTCAATTTCCTCCAGGTGGCAAAGGTCACCTCGAACATCATGGTCCTTTCTGGTTCCCCAGCTCCTGGCTCTCAGCAGTTTCTTTGACAGTGGGCAGGCAAGATCTCTGATGGGTGAGTAAGAGCTCCAGGTAACACATTTCTAAAGGACCTCTTCACACCCGGCACAGGAGCACCAAGAAGAATAACAAAAAGACCTTTTAACCTCAACTGCAGCACCTATTATTATAAGTTCACAAACAAATGGTAACTTCATTGGTGACAAAGCAAAAACATCCTAAGGGAGCTGACATGCTCTCAGATCATCTCTTCACATTTTCAACAGGCAAGCAACTGGCTCTTGTAAGTGGAACCCTCTTATCTGCCTTCGTTGTCCCTGTCTTTCCATCTGGCTGCCTGCCCATCTGCTGGGCTGAGGAAAGGAAAATATTCACAATCCTGCCTTCATTACAAGGGGAAATGTTAGCTTCTGCTTTTAATTAAGCATTTTATACTGATTTTCTTCTTTGACCATAAAAGATATCCAACTGCATATTTTCTAAATGATCCATACAGATCTAATAAACAATGTTTTCCCAGTGAGAAGACAGCTCCCACTGTCTCCCTTGACCGCCATAATAATCTGAGCTTCCCAGTATCCATTGATTGGACAAATAGTGAATGAATATGTCCTTTCTATGCACAGGCTCAATGTGCTGGGCACTGAAGATATGAAGGAGAACCGAATGCCTCTCTTCCCCACCAGAAGCTCAGAGTCCAAAGTGAGAGACAATAATACGTAAACAAATAACCCCAACAGAAGGACAGGGTTATCTGTTAAAAACAAAAACCAGAGGAAAGGACAAGTGTTTTTTTGTCCTCTGACTCAAAATGCAAAACCATAATCTAAATCTAATTTGAAGGAGCAAAGAGGGACAAATCCATGGGAAACAAGCAGAGTTGTATTATGTTCCTGAACACACTGTGGTCAGCAATCAACAGCCACGCAGATGCTGTATGCCCGGCATTCTCCTAGGTACTGCGGGAACGCCACAGAAATCCACACCCTAAGTTTCCAGGGGCCTCGTGGAACAAGAAAGAGATTAAAAATAGCAACCACAATTAGTATTCTAGAAGGTTTTTAAACTCTAGTAAGAAAGGTCAATGTAGACCACAGCTAGATCATGGAGACCCTTGACCTTCCATAGCCAGGGGCACTGGGAACACATTTGCTATGGCTTGGGCCTTGAATGTCTCCCCAAATCTCATGTGGTAAAAGCCTGATCCCAGGTGGCCCTGATGGGAGGCGCTGTGGACCTTCTGGAGATGGAGCCGTTTAGCAGGTCCTTAGGTCATTGGGGGTGTGCCCTCCTAGGGGATTGTGGGGCCCTGGCCCCACCCTTGCTCCCTTTGGCTTCCTGGCCGTGAGGTGAGCAGTTTTGCCTCACCATGCACTCCCACCAGGCTGTGCTGCCTCACCACAGGCCCACAGCAAAGGACAACCGGTCATGGACAGGAACCTCTAAAACCACAAATCAGAATAAACCTGTGCTCATTATAAGGTGATGATTTCAGGTATGTTTGAATAGGAATGGAATCAACTAAACACATTGTAGAATTTTTTGAGGAAGGGAAATAACATAATGAAAGCTGTTCAGATATCAATGCAGTAAGAACTACTTTTTATTGAACACCTACTGTGTACCAGCCACTCTTATTTCAGGGGCTTGGACTCATTAACTTCATGTTTCTGACTCTCAGTTGCCTCATCTCTGGAAGGGGGATGACCACATCTAGGAGTTTAAGATTTCCCCTCTACTTTCTGGTCAGTGAGTTCAGTCTCTGGAATAAACTCATGGTAGACAATCAGCAGGAGGAAAGGCATGTAAAGTTGTCATGTGTGTATACATGGGAGTCACACATGAGAGACACAGAGAAGGACCAGATGGCTTAAATATGTATCTAGGGGCCCGTGGGGAGGTGGAAGCAAGCCATGGGAGGGTGAGGAGTCAGGGAAAATAAAAGGTTGTGCTCTTCTGCAGATCAGAATAGTATGTCCTCAGAATACCAACGTTAGCCTGTGACAACCTCTGCACGGTGGGGTGCAGGATATTTCCTAGTTATTTAGCCAGACAAGGGTCTCTGCTTATATCCATTGTTAACTAACGTTGAGAGATGTGAATTTCTTTTACAAAAGGGCAGTTTTTTCCTGTGCCTGCAGTTTCTTCCAGTATGTCAAAGAAATATAGTTTGGGGTGGCTCATTTTAGTCTCCCACAAAGGGTTGCTAGAAAAATTAGGGATTTTATTATCAAGCAAAGGCTTTTCCCCCACTTTTTCAAAGTTACCTAATTGTAGTTCATTGCAGACCAGCAATAAAGTAAATTACCACACTATGCTAAGGACCTACTGTGTGCTGGCACTAAGTATGATGAGGACTGGGATGCAAAGAATAGATGGAGAGAGGTTAGTGACCTGTCTATAATCACATGGCAAAGTGAGGGTCAGAGAAGCACTCTGCTTTCCTCCCTGAGGTGGCAATGGACCCTCCAACTTAGCCCCTTGCACAATACTGGGACCCACCACCAGGGGTCAGGCCTGTGGCCTCCTCTTCCCTCAAAGGCTGCAACCCCCAGCTGGGGACTCTTTCAGGGCCTCCTGGTCTTGATTCTGGATTATTCAAAGGAACCAACTGTGCAATATGCAGAGCTCTGTGAAATAGAAAAGCAGGGCCTCATGTTAAAATAATATTACCAATTTCAAGACAATAGGACCAGAGCACTGAAACAACAGTGGGCCCAAGCATAAGAGGCCCTGGACAGTTGCCCAAGCCACACAGTTCTGAAGCTGGAACTGACTTGAACCCAAATTCTTCCTGGATTAGTATGTTCACAGGGAGGTGCCTGACAATCCAGGATCCAGGACTGGATCCTGACTGGCCCTTCCATTTTGATTTTCTGAAGATCAGGAGTGCCAAGAGGATAGCTTCTCAGTCACTAAGAGTCCGTAAGTGTAGAAGATAAGCTCAAAACTGTTCCAAGGGCCCACTCTTCCTTTCTACTGTGTGGCCTCCAGTGACCCTGAGGTACAATCTCCAGTGAAAAGAAATTTGGTGCTCTGCCTCCTCAAAGGTCATCCTTAAGATGGAGAAGGGAGAAATGAAGCTAACTATCTGTCCTACTTTGAAAAAGAATACTGTCACTGAATTCAATATGCAAAACTTGATTTAAAAAAGAAAAAAGAAAAAAAACAATAACGATACCAAACACTATTTGAGTGTTTGCAATGACCAGGGACGATGCAATTCAATACTTTTTAAAGATATCCAGTCCTCACAATAACCTGAGATGCAATATTAGAAACCACACATATTTCTTGTCATAGAAGGGTTTCTTCCATTCATCACTGAAGCAGTCAAATTACAGGGACAGGAAAACCAAAACCAACGAAACACAAACCCTGCTGACCTTGGGCAAGCCCCTCCCTCACCTGGCCGCTGTGCTTGGCCTGCATGCTCTTCAGGGCTTCTGGCCTGTCACATCTGGGGCGGACTCCCTGCCCTCCACTCAGCCTCCGCAGATGCTCCTCCAGAACACCAGACAGACAAACCCTCAGTCAGGCACCGCAGCAAGAAAACTGGCCACGTGGTCAGGATGCCTGGTTCTAGTCCTGCTCACCAAGTGCTCCACAGTGTGACTCGGAGCAAGTCACTTCACCATCTAAGCCTCAGTTTCCTTATCCATAAACTGATGAGCAAGCAAAGGCCTCAGGATGTGGCATTTATAAACCTCTCGACATTTGTTAATTATCATCACTATCATTATTAATTATTATGCACTATTCCAATTGTTCCCCAAAGCCCCTTCAAGGCAAATAAACTTCTCCTCCCTTTAGAATTCAGTACTGATTGGTTAGGAAAAGACAGACTATCAAAAGGTCACTATGAATTTTTATTCAATTCATCAACATGGAAATTTTTTCAATGACTGGTGTTTGAACCAGTCAGTGAACCCATGCATGAGCGTTAGAACCCATGCCATGACTCTGAGGACTATGGGCTGCTCTGTACCACCCGCCGGCTTATAAGTCCCAGTCCATCACCAGCAGCCCCTTCCATTACCTTGACTCCTCAACTCTCCCCTCCCCTGCCCACAGCTGCCCTATCATACTGCCAAGAACAAGACACAGGGCACAAAGGAGAATTGTGCGTGTGTGTGTGTGTATGTGTGTGCATGCACAAAAATATACATACACACATAAACGTGTACTCACACACACATATACTGGGCATTTGGAATGGAGTATATGACTACAGTGCATGTTTCTGCCTTTAAATCTTTTTCTGAGAGTACAAACTTTTGAAGGATAAGAGATGACATATCCATTTCATGGCCCAGTCTTGAATCAATTCTTCATAACCATATTTTAATGTATATTTTGCAAAAACACAAACACTAAAATATTGGACCAATATAGGTCATTAAAATAAGGCTTCTTTCACTTTAATGTACAAACAAATCACCTAAGGATCTATTTTAAATGCAGATTCTGATCCAGTGGTTCTGGAGAGGAATCCAAGACTGCATTTTTCACAAGCTACTAGGTGATGTTGATGGTGTTGGTCCACAAAACCTATCCAGACCCCTTGCTTTGCAAATGAGAATTTGAGGATCAGAGAAGGGAAGTGTTTAGTCTGGGGTCACACAGCTAGTCGGAGGTAGGGCTGGGAGGTGACCCCAACTCTGTGGTCTTTCATTCTAGAGCTCGTTCAGTCATACACCAATGTCCTCCTTTCTCAGGCTTGGGATCAGGGGAGGCGGGGTGTCTGAAAGAAAAAACTCTCATTTTCCTTTTCCATCAAAGAAAATAAGACACACAAATACAAATATGCACACAAAGAGGGCAGGGGCTAAATGGTTGCCTCTCCCTCAGTTTCCCCCACAGAAAATGAAATGTGTTAAAGGGACAGTGGGAAAAATGTTCTGACTATAGTGAAACCTTTCTTTTTCTACCTCTTCAAAGACTCTTTTCTGTTCGGCCACTCCATACCTCCAAAACTTTCTGTACTTACTCTAAGTTTTCCCGAAGGTATCTCCTAAATTAAAAATTAATTTGTTGGGGGAAAGTTCAAAACAAGCTATTATTCTAAATCAATATTGAGAGAGAAGATAAGGGGTCTTTCTTCCAGTATCAGCAGGATGTTTTCTGTTCCTGAATGTCCTCTGCACAGGGCCTTTTCGATGGGTGAAGTGTTTGAAGGGCAGCACTCACAGCCTAAGTGCTGGGTTCAGAGCCTCCTCGCCTCCCACCACTCAGGATCACTCCCCTGCTTCCGAGGCTTGCAACTAACTGCACTTCACCATCTTAGCGTTGGAACAGCTCACTCCACAAATTGCTCAGCTGAGATCCAAGAGCACAGAGGATCCACAGAAAGCCCAGGGTCACATCTACCACCTTGTCACAAGTTTTCCAGGACTTTCTTAAAAGGTCAGAAAACATACTTTGAAGGCAAGGAAAATGGGCTGTTCAGACTGCCTGTTCAAGTCTCCCACTTGGTTAAAATTAACAAGTTTAGTGTAGATACTTTAGATTTTCTTGCCATGCCAGGAAAAAAAGAGGACAGAAAGTTAACACTTGAAGGCAAACTAATGTTGCCCCTCACAAAAGGAAGCCAACACAGCTTCAAAGCCACAGGAGCCTCTCAGCGGGGCTTCTGGTGGTTTCTAACAGGAGGAATGTAATCCATCAGCCCCCTGGAGCTCTGGCCTGGCTGCCAATCCTCCCACCAGAACCTTCCTGAACCAGCCTCCCAACCACAAACCCCCTTCCCCACACCACAGGGTCCCGACTTCCTCACTGTGCACCATTCAGGCCTCTGCACGCAGGCAGCCTCTCTGGGGGCTGTGAGATTCTTCCATCCCTCCAGGGCCCACAGCAAACTGAATGCTAATTCCTCTGGTTATTACTCTCTCCCCATCTTACTGTACCTCACCCCCACCACAGTCCCTCCTCAGAAGACAGGAGCCATGTCCTGGTCCCTGAGTATCTCTGGTGCCCAGCACAGTCCCTGGCAGGTACACAGGATTTACAAAATAGCAGGTATTATTATGATATAATATAAATATATTCCTTCCACTTATCCCCTCTTGCTCTCTGCTTCCTCCAGTGGGCTCCCTAAAAAAATAAAAAATAAAAATATTAAGGCTGGAAGGGGCAGTCAAGCCACATCAATTTACAGATGAGGAAATTAAGCCAGACCTTTGAGTAGTTCAGTCAGTGGTGGTCTAGTTAGTGGTCTGGCTGGAAGGAGCTGCTGTGGCCTTGAGGACTGTTCTGAGCTACCAGGCTCCTCTGGGGCAGTCAGCAGTGCACAGCCCGCCACCCCCAGTGAGAGCAGGAAGCTGGAAAAGCCAGTGTCTACTCCCCAGCCAGCACTGCACAATCCACAGCAGTTTGATTCTGATGGAGGCCAGTGTGGCCCTGAGGTTTCTCACCTATTCAGGGATGAGTTTCACCTGTGCGTGTACACCTTCCCGAGTGCACACAGCACCTGCCAGTGCTCCCTGAGCGTCATCTTCCCTCATCCTCACCAAAACACAATTGGCCTAGATACAATTAGCACCCACCATGGGCAAACTGGGGCTTCCAGGTTACCCAAGGTCAGAGGGAATTGAATGAGTTCAGCAGACTCTCAGGGTATTTTGATTGGCTTTCTTAGGGTCCCCGTTAGTCCTAAAAAGAGGTGACAGGAGCCAGGTGTGGTGGTGCATTACTGTAATCCCAGCAGCTCAGGAAACTGAGGCAGGAGGATTGTGATTTCAAAGCCAACCTCAGCAACCTAGTGAGGCCCTAAGCAACTCAGTGAGACCCTGTCTCAAAATAAAAAATAAAAAAGGCTGAGGATGCAGCTCTGTGGTTAAGAGCCCCTGGGTTCAATCCTTGGTACCAAAAAAAAAAATAAAAAAATAAAAAAAAGGAGGTAACTGGAGGAATCCCTTTGCTAGAGAACAAATGGGAGGTTCAGCCCCTGCCTCCAGTTTCACCCAGGACCCTACCCTGACCCCACTGCATTAGCAGCAGCTCTACCTAATCCCAGGTGCAACAGGAGAGATGGGATTCTTTCCCTTTGAACTGGCTTCTCTGGAGATTAGACTCCAGGAGGCTGCTACCCACCCCTAGAACAGGATGGCTGAGAGGGAGCTTCCCCACCGCGGGAAGCCCTACCAAGGGAGCATGGAGAGCACAATGCTGATGGCTCCAGCCGGATAGATGTATGCACATCAGTCATCAAGAAGGGCCCAGGAAGCAACTGCCACCCCTGTGCACTCTCTGCCAGTGCCGGGAAGGGCATCGGCACACATGGAAATTTAAAAACGCATCCTCAGTCCCTCCTGAGGACATTCCCTAGAGCAGGCACCGTGATCCCTGCACCCCTGTGTGTATCACCACTGTGTTCCCAGCCCCTAGCACTGTGCCCGGCACATAGTAGGTACCCAGCCTATTGTTTGGCTGACCAGCAAATGAACTTACACACACCAGAAGGATGCCTCACCGGACTTGAAAATGAGCCTCCAAACTGACTGTCCACTATTCTGTTAGGGAGAAGACCCTTCACCCGGGTTTTCCCATTCTATAGCCCCAAATGATAATACCATTCTCTGCAAATCTCACGAGATTTAGTCATTCACAGCACAGGACCCTGGGGCAATGCATAGAATGTAAAAAGGGAGCATTATTCTGGGTCATTTGACATTGATTGAGCACCTACCACCTACACAACACACAAAATTAGAGCTGCCACAGAATTCTGGGTTTGGGGAAGGAATACAGGTAGCCTGATATCAAGGAAGAGAGTACACAGGAAGTGCTAGGACCTGAAGCAACTTCTTTAGAAAGAGAAGAATCCTGGGCACCAAGTTTACCTCATAGTTCTTTCTTCTTCCAGAAAGAGGGTGGCCAATTCAACTGCATACTGTGGTTAATTTGCCCACAAAGACATTAGTGGAAAATAAATTCTCAGGCAAAGAACAGAGGAAGTTCTGTAACTTGCAAACTTCTATTTTCCTCTCATTCTCTATCTCTTTGCAAGAGGCAAGGAATGGGAACTGTCCTAACAATATCAACAAGTGACATTTCCAGGGTGCCATGGAGGTTGCAACGTCCTTTCACCTACATTTCTCACAGAATGTACATAACAATCCTCTGAGTTTTATTAGCCATTTTACAAATCAGGAAATGGAGTCCCAGAGATACTAAGCATGTTGCCCATGGTTACACAACAGACAAGGAGCAGGCCAGACCCAAACAGATGTTTTCCCTCAGACGGGGAATATGGCTCAGTGGTAGAATGTTCACTTCACATGCACAATGCCCTGGATTCAATCCCCAGTGCCACTAAAGAAGTAATTAAATAAATAAATAGATAGATAACCAAAAAAAGAGCCCCAGATATTGTCTTTCTCCAAATCATGTATTCTTTCCTCTGTGCAGGCCTGCCTCATCTACACCCTTGTGTGCTGCTCCCTCTTCCCATTTTCTGGATGCTTGGCTTTTTGCTAAGGAGGCCTAAGTTTCCTCATCTGTGAAATGCGTACAATAACAGAACCTACCTAAGCAAATTGGTGTGAGGATTAAATGATGCTTGAATATCACCTGGCACACAGTAAGTGCTCTATAAATGTTACTATTGGCAGCAGAAGCAGTTGCTACTGTGTAGTTAACTGAGGAAATTCTCCACTTCATGGTTTTTGTGCTCACTGCCCACCTCCTGACACAGGGTTCGACCCTTTCCTTCATGCAGCTCTCTACACAGAGTCACTGTATCTAGAAGCTTCCAGACCACCCTATGAAAGAGCACCAGCCCCACCTCCATCTCTCTCCCATCACAAATTCCCTAGCCTTCTTTATTTTCCTTCGCACTTACTATGACATAGAGCATACATTTCTCTATTTTCCCATTCCTCTGTGAGCGGGGTCTTTGTTTTGTTGATTTACCCTCAGCATCTAGGATAATGCTTGTCACATAAATATTTGTTGAGTAAATAAAGGAGCCCTCCCGGATCCACTCATCAACAAATGAAGACAAAATCTTGCCTGCTCTCTGACCCTTCAGTTTTAGGTAAGACTTTAAGGTCTTCCATAATCTTTAGGGACTAAGTGAGAATTCCCACAACAGAAGAGAAAACTGAGACCTCAGACTCCTCCAGGAAGAGCAGAGCAGTTTTTTGGGGAGGCACAGGCTGAGTTGGGTCCTGAACCCCACCGTCACCTGCATCTACACCTCCAGAAGTTACCCAGACGGGTCTCAACCTCCCTGAATTATTTTGGCCCTGGTGGAGCAGCTGAGATTCCCAGAGAAGAGCTAGCTTACAGAGAGGGGCCTGGGAAATGATTTTCAATCAGTTAGTCAAAAATCAAACTTCAGACTGCAGATTTTTGGGAACTCATGTGTCAGAATAAGCCCATCAACATTATTTGTAAAAGCATAATGGGCTATGGGGTAGTGCCTCCCAGGCACATTTTTTCCAGTGAGGCCTTCCCTGAAGTACCTTCTGACCCTTCTCCTCCATGCTGTTCCCTCCCAGAACTTCCCAGGACAGCCCCCCACCATGCTCTCCCAGCACCCCTTCATTTCTTTTATACTAAAATTTTTGTTTTGTGTTTTTGTTTGTTTTTGGGTTTGGGGTTTTTTTTTAGTTATACATGACAGTAGAATGTATTTTGGCAGAATACACATACTTAAAGTATAACTTATTCTATTAGATTCCCACTCTTGTGGTCGTACATAATGTGGAGTAACCCTGTCATGTATACAAATACAAGGCTAGGAAAGTGATGACCAATTAATTCTACTGGACTCCCTATTCCCCCCACCCCTCCCTTGGTTACCCCCTGTCCAATCCAATCTATTTCTATTATTCCCCTTCCCAAACTTCCCTGTTTGGGGTTAGCATCTACAAATCAGAAAGAACATTCCACCTTCGGTTTTTTGGGATCGACTTACTTCACTTAGCACGATATTCTCCAGTTCCATCCATTTACTGGCAAATATCATAATTTCATTCTTCTTTTGGGCCGACGAATAGTCCATTGTGTACATATACCACATTTTCTTTATCCATTCATTCGTTAAAGGAAACCTAGGTTGTTTCCATATCTTGGCTATTGTGAATTGAGCTGCTTTAAACATGGATGTGGTTGTATCACTATAGTATGATTTTTTTTTAAGTCCTTTGGGTATAGACCAAGGAATAGGATAATTGGGTCAAATGGTGGTTCCATTGCAAGTTTTCTGAGGAATCTCCATACTGCTTTCCATAGTAGTTGCACCAATTTGCAGTTCCACCAGTAATGTATGAGTGTACCTTTTCCCCACATCCTAGCCAACATTTATTGTTACTTGTATTCTTGATAACTGCCATTCTGACTGGAGTGAGATGGAATCTCAGTGTAGTTTTAATTTGCATTTCTCTAATTGCTAGAGATGTTGAACATGTTTTCATGTATTTTTTGACCATTCATATTTCTTCTTCTGTGAAGTGTTTGTTCATTTCCTTTGCACATTTATATTTTTTTATTTTTTTTAAGTTATTGATGGACATTCATTTTATGTGGTGCTGAGAATCAAACCCAGTGCCTCACACATGTCAGGCAAGCGCTCTGTCACTGAGCCACAACCCCAGCCTTCCTTTGCCCATTTATTGCTTGGGTTATTTATTCTTCTGGTGTTAAGTTTTTTTAATTTTTTGTATAGCCTGGAAATTAATGCCTTCTCTGAGGTACTGGTGGTGAAGATTTTCTCCCAATCTGTAGGATCTTTGTTCACGTTCTTGATTGTCTCATTTGCTGTGAAGAAGCTTATCAGTTTGATAACATCCCATTTATTGATTCTTGATTTTACTTATTGAGCCTTAGGACAAAACTCCACTCTAAATGAATCAAAGACCTAGGCAATAGACCAAAGACAGCACACTTACTAGAAGAAAAAGTAGTCCCAACTCTCTTAATATGTCAGCTTGGGAACCGAATTCCTCAGCAAGACTCCTAAAGCGCAAGAAGTAAAATCAAGAATCAATAAATGGGATGGAATCAAACTGAACAGTTTCTTCACCCCTTCATCTTTTTCATGCTCCCTACAAGGTCAGCCTCAGATCCCAGCTGAAGGTCCTGTGATCCCTGGCACCCAGCCCAGTGCCTGGCACCCAGCAACCAGCAACCTTGATGGGCATGCCAATCAAGGACCAGTTTGACTCACAGCAGCCAGGCAAGAATGAAACAGCCCAGGCTTCTCAGCTTCAGTCCCCAGGAAACCCAACACAAATCCCTTCTCTCTTCTTACATGAATGAAAGGGGTCCTGGCCTGATGCAGATGGTCAGGGGTTCTGGGGTTCTTAAGAGTCTCATAGGAAATCTAAAGACACTTGGGTTTCTCTGGTCATATTTGCATTCAGATGGCTTGCAAGTTCAAACCTTAGAGCATCCAAATAAAAGAAAGGGGAGAAAGCAATTGCTTCTCCCCAGGAGATGTTTCCCTAGTAAAGAGACCGCTTTCAAAATTCCTGAAGAAAGACAGGGGAGCAGAAGGGAGGGAGGAAGGGAGGATAAAGACGCTCAGGGTGGGGAGGAAGCACCCCACCTCCATTCTGAGCCTGCAGGCTCAGTCTCTTGACAGTATTTATCATACCTCTCAAAAAGAATAGTACACGTGGAAAAAAGAGGAAGAGGGGAACCCCCACACAGAAACCGAATCAAAAGAAAAGGACCCTGATTTACAGCAGCAAAACCCAGAGTGATCACAGCTTTCCTATGGCTCCCCTGCAAGCAGAATCCACTGGCAGGTCTAACTCACGGCCAACTGACTCTCTCCAGGTTGGAAAGAGATAGACTTGGGAAGAGGCAGCCTTGGGATGTTCAGTTGTTTAAAGATGCATTTTTAAATTCCTAGATAGCAGAGCAAAGTAAGCTAGGATTATCCCAACCTGTAAGAAGTAAGAGTCTATTCAGTTAACCACTGGGAGATTTTACTGGTTGGGGAGGTCGAGAACCAGACCCATGCGGCTGCGGTGCCACATGCCTGTAATCCCGGCAGCTTGGGAGGCTGAGGCAGGATTGCAGGTTCAAAGCCAGCCTCAATAATTTTGCAAGGCTGTAAGCAACCTAGTAAGACCCTGTCTCAAGATAAAAAGTAAAAAGGGCTTGGGATGTGGCTCAGTGGTTAAGCACCCATGGGTTCAATCCCTGATACAAAGAGAGAGAAAAAGAGAGACTGAGAGAAAGAACCAGGCCCAACCCTGGGGACCATCCAGCAGTGACAGAGAAGACATTACAAACAACCATTGCCCAGGTGCACATCCAATAAATGATAATGAATGATACTCAAAATACAAGGTGCCAAGTGAGCAAATGGGACCCCAATCTAGTCTGTAGAGTCTGAGAAGTGACATCTGAGCTAGAACAGGACTTCGGCTGAGGGTAGGGAGAGGTGTCCTATGGGAGAGACAGACAGTCCTGGAAGCCCCCAGCACAAAGGTGCCCAGTGAGACAGGAGGGGGAGCAGCAGGCAGCCGGGGAAGGCTCACCTGAAAGTCACACCAGAGAATTCTTGACCATATTTGTGGTTGTGCCCCCTCCCCTTGTCCCACTTCATTTCTTTAGGTAGAATTCTTTGGTTTTAATTTCCTGTTGAACCTGTAGATTTCCTTCCAGACACTGTGTCTCTCTGCCTCTCTCCCTCTTTTACATGTTCACATAGACATTTTCACTTTGATTTCTGCGTTTTCAGAAAAGCTCAGAAGCAGTCCATGGCAGCCCTGCCAGCAGAAGTGACCAGGTGTTCCAGCTGCACTAGATCTGCCCACTCAATAAAAGGAATCAAGTCAATATTAGATCGCTCTCTGTTAAGGTTTGAATGTGGTGTGTCCCCTCCAAAACTTAATGTTGACATTTGATTGCCACTGAGACAGTGTTGAGGCCTTCAAAGGGTAATTAAGTCTTTAAGAAGGTTTAATGCAATTCTCCCAGGAATGCCAGGCCTGTCCTCCTACTTTGCCTCTTCCACACATGACCACCTGGCCGTCTGCTTTCCTGCCCCAGAACCATGAGCAATAAATTTCTTTACTTTATAAGTCATCCAGTCTCAGGAATTCTGTCACAGCAACAGAAAATGCACTGAGTCTCTCAAACACCTCGCTTAGAATCCTTTAGTAATTTTCTCCTCTTTCATCCACAAAACTTACTATCCACACCTTCATTGTGGCACTTAATTACACTGAATTTAGCTTTCACCCAACATGAATTTAGTGATTTCCAAACAAACTAAGATGGGCTGGACCAGTAGTTAACTAACACAAGAGTTCCTTACCCAGAAAGGAACAAAATGGAAAGCAACTGGTTATGACCCTGGGGGAGTTCCTCAACATCTCTGAGCCTCTATTTTCTCTTGGGAATACCAGTATGCCCTCCTTTAAATGCACATGTATAAAAAATATTAGAGGTTCTCCCTGAATGGTAGGATTAGAGGTGATTTTTTTGTTATACATTTCTGATTTTTTTTAATAGATACATATTTTCTTATCAGAAAAAAAGAAAGGAAACTTTCCTCTTAGGTTAAAAAAGAAAGATCAAACTTCATTTTGCGGTGATGAACGAGGTAAGGGGTTTGCATGGCCAGGACACAGTAACCCCATGTTTGAGTCTATGGGCACACACAAGACCCAAGAGAAGTGAACAGGAGACTAGAGAGTTCTCAGGCCTAACCGTCGGGCAAGTCAGCTTCTCTCCCACATACTCACTTCTTTCTCTGGGCACAGATGTGACCAAGGCATCTCTCAGCCCCCCTACCCAGTAAGGACTGCACTTAAGTCCCAGGCAAAGTCGATGATTACCAGTGCCATAGTCAGCCTGGGAGGTGAGCATTAATGACATGGGCAGCCCCCACCCCACTCAACCAGGTTGGAGCACTTCCTTTTGTGAATTGAGGAAGGGACATTTCCCAGGAGGGAGCAAGGGGAAGGGGATTCAGGGCAATAATTCTGGAGAGACAAAATAATATGATTCCACTACAAATATAAAATGCCTTGCCAAGTGTATGGCTCCTGGGAGATGCTCAATAAATGATGGTGACTATTATTGCAAGGATCAAAATCTAGGTGTTGGGCTACATCAAAATAAGTGGGAGTGACATGTGTGGTCTGTGTGGTGATAACTGGCTGAAGATGAAGGTGAGGGGAAGGAAGGGCAGAGGCTACAGCAGGTCAGGGTCAGGGTGCTGCTGACCCTGGGGACACACTGGGGGCTGAGGAACAAGTGTGATTTCAGTGAGAAGAGATGGAACGAGGGACAAACATGACCTGGATGGGCTGAGGAAGTGGGCAGGAGCTAGAGACTCCCAGAGGCTGGAGACAGAAAAGCGGCCCTGAACACAGTGTCCCGGCCTACCATTCAGGGGGTATCAATCTTGCTTCCCTAACAGAAACAGTAAGCCTCCTTCAGGAGAAGATACTGCCATGTATTTCCCCTACATCCACTTTAATTGCTAAACAAATATTTAACCAAACGGAAGCCCCAGCGACTCCTTGGGAGTTCACACAGGAGGTATCACCTGGCAGGTGTGGGGGCTGTTCCTCCTGGGCCCTTCTGCCCTCCCCTTGGTTACACCAACACTCTGGTCTTAGATGGATTGACTGTTCTGATAATGTCATCCCATGAGTCTGGGGGAAGCCACTTTCACCCATGGCTTACCTTGGCCTAGAGACTTTATAAACCTGAGGCCTGAGGAAAAGATGTAGAAGAGTTATTTGTAAAATGCTTTGGTCATCTCATTGATACAGTTTTAGACCCAACACAATCATGAAATCCGGCAAGTAATTCTTAAAAAAAATATCAAGTCAGGTGTGGTGGCACGGGCCTATAGTCCAATCTACTCTTGAGGCTGAGTCAGGAGGATCAAAAGTTCAAGGCCAGCCTGAGAAACTTAAACAGACCCAGTCTTACAATAAAAACAAAAGGGCTGGGGATGTAGTTCAGTGGTAGTGTGTCCCGGGTTCAATTCCCAGTACCAAAAAAAGTCACCTTGCAGCCAGTATAGGAGGGTAACGCTTTATTCCCTGTGCCTGGTATTGTGGTTAGTCCATCTGCCCCTTTCCTCACTCCTCCCTGTCCCTGACCATGCTTGGGGCACAGTCCTGGACAGGGACTTAGAGACAAATGGAAAGAACAAACAGCAAGCTCAGCTCAGCTCTCCCTTCCTCAGTGGGAAAGAGAGACACTACCAGTTGTCCCCTGGGAGACCCCAACAGCAGGCTCTGCTCCAGGGAAAATTATCTGGCCACCGGCAAAGCTCTTGATTCCTTGATTTAGGGACACTAGATGTGAGAGGGGAGAGCACTATAAGCAACATAGAGAAAAAAGGGAAAATCACCAAAAGATTAAGGACATCATCAAAAATTGTCTCTGCTCATTATCAGCCTTTCATACTGCTTAATCTGAAACAGGTAATGGTAGGGAGTGCAAGATCCTATCACAGCCCACAAAGGTTCTCTGAAGGGAGAAGGAGGCAAGCAGTCACCACTTCCTTAAAGTGTACACATGAAGACTAGTGCCTGTCATGCACAGCCCAGGTGGGAAAAGAAAAGCAACCTATACCTGGGGAGGGGGTGAACACTATGCAAAAACTATCAAATACCTAGTGGGAGTGAAATCAGGTTGAGGGTGGTACAGCCTCTCTTGTGGAGAAAAAGCAGAAGTTGTTGCTTTCCTGGGCCCATGTCTAAATCCACAAGGAAATGGTGTCAGTCTCCCAGGAAGAACAGATAAGAGCCTTTCTTTCAAGGATGCCTAGGATTTGGAGCAGTGAGGTCCGTGTTTGTCTTATGATGTTTTCCTTTCTCAGAGCATAAGAAAGTCCCTGAGCTTAGAAACATTCACTTCATCATAACCTAAAACCTCCAGGTGCTAAGAAGACCACTTCAGACAGGCTTGTGTTATAAAATCAGGCCTAACAAGGTGTTGAGTTTCGGAAATTTTGACCTACCCCATGCTGTGAAAATTTCCAAGGAGGAAATGCCAGTCTCTGTTCATGGATGTAGCAGCAACCACACACCAACCAGAGACCCAGAGACCCAGGTCCCAGCCCTGTGCCAAGCACCTCCCAGTCCTTCCCGACCTGCAAAGGTAGGCACCATATGCCTCCCATTTTACAGTTGAGGAAAACCCATCTCCGAGAGGTTAAGGAATTTGCTGACCTGGCAAGGAAGTGATGAGCCTAGTTTGGGGTGAAGATCCATGTATCGTCAAAGCCCTGCCCTTTCTGCTTCCTCTACCTGCTGAAATCACCAGTCTCAGCCAACTCCTTGTTTTTTCAATAACTTCTCTCTATGTGCGAGTGAGTTTCTTTTTCTTTTTTTTCTTTCTTTTTTTTTTTTTCTCCTGGTATCAGGCATTGAACCCAGGGGCTCTTAACCACTAAGCCACATCCCTGGTTCTTTTTTAGTATTTTATTTGGAGACAGGGTCTCGCTGAGTTACTTAGAGACTTGCCAAATTGCTGAGGCTGGCTTTGAACTTTAGATCCTCCTGCCTCAGCCTTCCAAGCCCCTGGGATTACAGATATGCATCACCACACCTGGCACAAGTGAATTTCTTTAGGTCACAGGGATCCCATCTCCAGGTCCCACCTACAAATGCCTCTAAACTGCTTCAAAGATAATGGCTGATCTTGAAATTTCTGTGGGTAAAACAAGTGAGAACAGGCAAATTTGTTTGCTGGTGAAATATTACTGAAAACTGAATCCTAGAGGCACAAATTTCAAACACCAATAGTCCTTGAGAGTAAAAGACGCAATGGGTCTGAAGTCAAGCCCCAGCCACCTACTGAGTGGCCGAGGGTGAGCTGCAAGCTGATTTAAATAGGAAAAGACAAAGACAAAGAAAGAAACTCTATTTCAATGGGCTATTGGAAAATTAAAGTCAATACTATACATGAAATAATGATGCAGGCTGTAAAGCCCTGTACAAATGGAGGATCTAGTTATAATTATTTTGACTCAGTTACTTGGCTGGGATCTTATACAAAACTTTAATCATCAGATAGAATTATTTAAAAAAAAAAAAAAAAAGCAGAGATTAAGGACAAAGCCCTGGCCTCAGAATACCTACAGGTCTTTCCTGTTTAACTCTCTCTGTGTGGTTTTGGGCACAAACAACCTTCCTTGCACCTTCGTTTCCTTATCTGGAAAATGGGAATAACAGCTTGTGTCCCTCATCAGGTTGAACTGAAGACTATGTGAGTTAAAATACATCAAGAACATAGAGAACTGGGGGTGCTATTCCTTGGTAGAACATCTGCTTAGTGTGTGCAAGGCCCTGGGGCCCATCCCCAGCACCCACAAAACAAAACAAAAACTTAAACTAGTACTTGGCACACAGCACGCGTCGGTTATACCATTCTCTTGCAATTTCCATCAAGCAGGCAAATGTGGACTAGGACTTAGTAGCCTGCACTACATAACAAACTGCAGCAGCTGAGGGAAGACACAATTCCTCCCTTTGACAAGTTGTCCTCAAACACAGGACACCCTCTGGAGAGGAAGACAAGCCATTGTCAACCTCCCAGTAAAACCCTGCTTCCTTCTCCCCTACCCTTCCCCCTTCACATGCAAAAATCAAAGGGTTTCACGAAAAGCTTCTTTCTTTTCTTCCCTCTCCCATCCCTGGAGACCTGTTTAACTCCCCCGTGAAGGCCCATCTGAGAACCCAGGCCCATCTGGGCCAAGCCCCTGCAGACCAGAGCAACAAGGGGCAGAATCAGCCCTTTCTCAGTAGGATAGTGTCCAGCTCCTCTCCTCCTCTCCCATCTCTCCAAAAACCTCCCCAAGAATCCGCCCCAAAGACCTCTCCCTTCTCAGGATTCTGCATATATAATCACCAATTCTGCACTCACTGGCTGTATAATTATTTCACAAGTGCCTATTTTATTGCCCTTAAAAGGTAAATTCCCCAAGGGGTAAGGCCAGTCACAGTTCTTCTAGGATCCCCACAGTGCCGAGCACAATTCCAGAGGCAGGCTGAGGTCTGATTGCATAGAGGGAGCTGCTCCACAGTTAGAGGACAGACCCAACCTAGAGCCCCTATTTTATTTTTCAAATGCTGGTCCTGACCCACTAAACTGATCTCAAGGCATACTATGGTTTACAGACTTGAGCTAGTTAAGGGAACATTAGCAGCTACAACTGAAAATTCCCAAATCTCAGCCTTACCAATAAATGCTTGACTCTGGTTCATACTAAACCAGTGTGGCCCAGCCGGTGTGTTTCACCATGGTAGAATGATTAAGTGAAGGTCCCCAGTGCTTTCTATCTTGTGACATCTTCAACACATGACTTCTAAGGTTGCCAGGCCATCGGGGTACTTTTTTGTGGGTCAAGCCAACAAGCAACACTAAATACTTCCAACTCATTCCATTGGCTAGTGTTTGGACACATGGCCTCACTTAACTGAGAGGGAAATATCTTCATCTAGCCATGCGCCCCCAAGAAACAGAAACAGATTCACTGATCAGCTAGGAACTGCTGCCACAAATCTGCCATTTGAAAAACCGGTCAAGGCAATGACCATCGTTGTCTCTCCAGGGGAACTATGGGGCTATTGGTTCACAGTAAGAGCACAGAAAGTGTAAGATGAATGAATGAAGGAGGGAACATGCTGGCAGAGTTGCAGGAGGGCTGGTGTTCATGCCTGGGTGTCATGACTGGCTCCAACGCCACACCTGTGCAGTCTCTGCTTTCACACAAAGCCAGGCTGCAGGCAGGAGGAGACAACGCCAGAGCAACTGTCCTGGTGTCTGCCCTTCCACATAGGGATGCAACAGCTACTCAGTCTTTCAAAACCTATGTGTCATTGAAAAGCGGGGGTAAGAGCATGTGGCTTTGGCAGCAGATATATCCTAACCAGGCCTGTCACTGGCTAAATAGGGAAACAGGAGACTCCCTACATTGTGGCACAGTACAGAGCATTTTCATGAATTATTTTATACAGTCCCCATGATGAGACTGTAAAGGAGGCGCTCATGTTCTCCTTTGGACCCTCCAATTCCTTGAGAATTACCGTCTTCCTGCGCTGTGTTCCCATGGCACTTCTCCACAGCTCTTTCCTAACAGTCACTGGTGGGAAGGATGGTTGGAGGGTTGAGGTGACCCACCTGTCCATTGGTGCCCCATCACATTTTAAGGATGGTGGAACTTGAGAGTCAAAATACCCAGGTTCAAATCCCAAATCCAAGCTTAATAATTGCATGAGGCTGGCCAACACACCTCTCTGAGCCTTCATTTCCTCATCAGTTAAACCAAGACCCAAAGTCCAGCCCTCCAGAGGTTGTTCAGACATATAAATCTACAAAGAGTGATACTGGGCCCATCGGAGGTCCTCAAAAAAGTAAGAGTTTCTCTTCCTCTTTCCAAGAGACCAGGCATAATGTTTTATTCCCAGGCACTAACATCATATCTTGCACATAATAAACATATAATAAAGGTGAGTTGAAACACACTGAATAACAAGCTATACTGTTGAAAAACAAAAGTAAAAAACATGAACTCTACCTAGTCTTCACAGGTTCTTGTTCTCGCCCTTCCCCCTTCCCACACACTTCATTACTCTTCTCTCTTTGGGTAACATGAACTTTTTTTGTACTCAGAAATTTTAAATGGCTAACAGAGCACCTCAGGATTCTTTCCTCTGGCCATTATCCTTCTCTTTCAAGTTGTGCTCAGCAAGATTATTTGGATATTGGAGCTAAAACGGTCAGATTACAAGTGGAGGTCCCTGAAATGAAACATCCCCCATTGCAGGATTCTGGAATTACACCAAACACCAGGGAGGGGTTGCTCTTCCCCAAAGAGCTCTTGGCTCTGAAAAAAGCCTTTGTTTTAAGGCTCTGCAGAACTGCACTGTGGAATCTCCTCCCATGGGGTCCCCAGCACTGGTCTGAGGACTGCTCAGATCCAGAGTGTCTACGAGCTTCCTGTAAAACAAAACACTCAAGAGTCTCAAAATACCATAAAAAAATGCTACTCTCAGAGCCTCGGTTGCATCTCCCAGCATAATGATCCTTGATTTGGAGTCAAATGTTCTGATTTCTCCAGTAAGCCCTGGATTGTGACAACAGCTAACATGTCACACATTCACCAGGTCCCAGGCACTGTTGGGAGCTTTCTGTCCACGACATTCTCAAATTCTCCATAAAATCCCTGTAAGTCAGATATGATTGTTAACCCCATTTTACAGATAAGGAAACAGAGGCTCAGATGGTAAGTAACTTTGCCCAAGTAAGCAGCAAGCCTCAATGTAAACCCTATCAGGTTCAAAGCTCATTCTGTTACACCAGGCCACCTCTTTAAATGGCTATCAAAGAAGGTCCATTCTACATAGAAATCCTTAAAAAAATAAACAGTCTGGACTGGTGGATCTTTTAGGCTCCCTTTTTTTCTTCTCAAAAAAAAAAAAAAAAAAAAACCCTATGGTTTTATGGAGAAAAGAGGGGGGAAAAGGAAATGTAAAGAGGCCAAACATTATGAGACTTCGCTTATCAGTATTTAATAACAGTTTCTGGATCAAAACTCCATAGAACCTTATTTATGGACAGACAGTTACTGTTAAGCAGGGCCTTTTTATACAACCTTTTCATCTGAGGATGTTGTAGCCTTCTTCTGCCTTTCTATTAGTGAGAGATGGGGTGTGAAATTGGCTAGCTCTGCCAAGATTATCCCATTAAATTATCTGCCCTCTTCCAGTGTAATTCACTCAGGGCAACAGTTGAAGCCTCAGGCCCTGTGGATGTCCAGGCCCCGACATGGTGTGTGTGTTGGGGGGAGGTTCAGGTGGTGGGGCATCCCAGGGACATAACATCAATGCGCGTTTCTCTGCCTTACCAAAATAAAGTGGATGCCACAATTATCCCATTCCTAAACACACTGAAAACCCCAACTGAGCTTACTGCAACAAAGAGAGAGCCTTTTTACTGCTGTTTATTTTTATTTTGTATTCGTTAGCTTTTTAGATATTCCTGGCATGCAAGTCAGGCTCCGTGTAACAAGCAGCTGCATTTAGTTAAGGATTTTCGAAGAGTTCCCCCCTCCCCTCCCCCTCCAGCTCCAGAGAACTTTCTCAGACTCCTAGAAGACTATTCCTTTCTCTTCGTGTGTCCACAGAACAGTCTCTCCTGTCACAGCCGAAGCCCTTCTGTTTGAAAAAGAGGCCTCCAAGATTTGAGTGCTTCCCAGTTGGGGCTGGATCTGCCAGGATCTGGTCCTCACTGGAACTCTGAGCTGGCAATCTGCTCTCCCTCCAGAGAGCACTCCTATAAATCAATGTGCCCCCCCACCACCAAGTTATATACCGAGATGCAAATACAAAGGCACTTCATCAAAATATAGCTCATCACTAGTTGGAAGGAACTGCCAGACACACTCCTCAAACCGCATCAAAGTTACAGTTCATTACAAAAATGTAATTCCTCCAGATCCAGAAGCCCCGGCTATCCCAGGCGCTTCCAATCTATCTCCGAGTTACAGCAAGACTGGCTAAGTGAAGTGCAGCACCAGAAGGAAAATTGGAATAGGCTGCCTCCAAATCATTTCTTATATACTCCAGGTGATGGGAAAGAAAACTTGCCTTGAGTTCCCTTGGAAAACATGGGGAAACTACTAGTCTATACATTTAAAGAATATAAACTGTAAGAATTAACCTAGGAGAGACCGTCTATGACAGTAGTTAGCTAAAATAAATGCATCATCTATTAGGGCTTGTAAGCCCAGCAAAGCCACATCCTGGCTGTGTGACTTTAAGAAAATAACTTAACCTCTCTGCACTTACATTCACCTATCTTTAAATTGATCTGGTTGTGCCGTCTCCCTTATGGTGGTGCTATGAAGATTCAGTGAGTTAATACAGGTAAAAGGCTTAGAGCAGTTACTGGTCCACTGTAAGGATTATATCAAGTATTAAAAAAAAGTTGCACAAATAGGGGCATCTCAAAATGCTTGGGTTCAGGGACATGCCTCAATCTCAGTTGAGGTTACAGGGACTTAAAACCATTCCTCGGCTTCTTCCAGGCCCATTGAACAGTCTACCTGGAGAGAGGGAAAGTGGGAAGAGACAGAACTTCCATGGAATGGCTGACCTGGGCTAAGACCCTAAGGCCAACTGCAGATCCTACAGCCAACACTCAATTCCTTTTAACCTTCCTAGGCAACTAACTCTCTGCCCCAGCATCTAGGACACAGCAGTGGTCCTATCTTTGCAGTTATCTTGGAAAGTCTGATTATACCTATAAACATATAACCATCAAATCTACATGAATATTATTTTGGGGGGTTCACACATCCTCAATCTCAGGTACCCCACCTCTAAGCTAGTGCTCCTCTCCAGTACTTCACATGTATGGTTTCACTTAAATCTCAAAAAACTCCTGTGAGGCTCAGAGAGACTGATCAACATACCCACCACATGCAAGAGAAAAGATTCAAACCCAGGTCTGTCAAATGCCAAAGCCTGTGCTGGTAGCCATTAAGCTATAGTGTCAAGTTCCACTAAGCGCCTTCATATCAGAAGACTTGGCAGGTAAAGGGGAAAACCCTTGAAAATATGGTATGTTGCGTTTTTACTTTAAAAAAGGAGATCATAGCAGAATTTTACATACAACCAAAATAGTTATTGTCTGTTCATTCAACAAAAATCTAGGAAACACACTCTCTCTCTCTCTCTCTCTCTCTCTCTCTATATATATATATATATATATACACACACACACACACACACACACACACACATATATACACATATACATGCCATTTTATGTAGATAAACATTCACATCAATATACATATAGTCTACAAAGCATGTGGTTCTCCATTGAACACTGTGTGAAATTTTCAAAATATTTGAAGTGGGGGTAGGTGTTCATCATCAAACCATGGCCAAATCTGATGCTCATTTGGATGCAAGTAACATATTCAGAAACTTCAAAAGTCTAACTTGGCACCTATGTTCATCATGCAGAGGATGGAGGATGGGCAGAACAAAGCCGAGTTTTTAAAAGGACTCCTAATTAAATATCAGGCAGATTATTCCAGGCATCAGAGTAGTAAAACAGTCTATCAGGTATGATATTAAATTGGAAATTAAAGATTTCTAAAACAGTGCCAGAGGAAGCTTGACCACACACCCTTTATCCCGCCTCTGCATGGCTCCCCCTAGCCAGTAAGGTAGGATTTTCAGGCATCTCAACTAGAGAGGAGGCTTGCTGCCTTGGGCCTCAGTGTTTTCACCAGCAAAGCTGACAGTGTTATTGCCCTCGGGAGACTCCTATTCTAAAAGTAGACAGGACAGACTCCTATTCAAATGGCAAAGGAAGGCTTGCAAAATCACAGCAAACACAGTGGCAGGCCACCTCCCTCTGGCTTCAGGCAGCCAAACCACAGAACCAACAGGATTCTGAGAAAAGCTTAGACAGGTTCCTGAAGCCTTGAGCTCTTGGAGTAGAGATGGAACTTGGGCTCCCTAGAGAAGCTGAGATTTGAGTAGGTAAGAGGTACATGGGGAAAGCAAGAATGGATGTGCCAGAAACAATACATTTAAACATTTCTTCTCCTGGCCAATAAAATAGAAAAGTGGTGGGAGAAATGCTGAGCATTTTTTAAAATTAATAAGTGAGACTTATATCCTCTTTAGCTGATTTCCTGAACTACCTTAGCTACCTTACGAGCCTCGGATGACAGCACATTTGAAGCCCACTAGAAGTCTTAGCCCCAGAGAAAAGAGCAAACCTTCACAGCAATGGAAAGAAACTTATAAGACAACAAATAAGACAATACTAACAGGTTTGAGCTCATTGCTAGAGAGCAGAAAAAGGCAGAAAGAGGCAGAACTCTTCTTTAAAAAAAAAACAAAAAAAAAAAACTTTTTTAAGCCCTATGAACAGTAAAAGAAGACAAAATCTGAGCTGCTACCCGTAACAAAATTGTCTTAAACTCAACAAAATCATTACTTGGACATTTTATTTAAAGGCAGATTACCAAAAAAGGTGAAATCCTCCCTCCTCCTCTCCCTCCCTCCCGCCAGGGGCTATCATCTAAAAGCAATCACTGCTGAAAGGTTAAGTACAAAGCAAAGAAGTCCACACAGGAAACAACCAAATTAATTAAGGTCCCAAGAAGCTAGGAGTCCTACCTTAGATAGAATCCCCCTGGTTATCTCCGCCTCAATTTGCTGGGCAACTGGACTTGAGAAGGATGTTTAGGTTGGGTTGGCAGCTGGGCCCATTTTCTACTTTTCACCCAGGTGTTGTGGCACAGGGCCAGATGTTTGGCATCACCAAGCAAAACATCCATGTGACCAAACTGTTTACATTTCATTAGGATTTTCCATCAGGAAGAAGCACTCCCCGCTGATGTACATCTTCATTACAATTAGGAGCTGTATTTACCCTGAGGAGCTTCCAGATTAGCACAACCACACTACAGGATCAGTTTCAGAATCATCCTGTGAACGCTGCTCCCACTTCCCAAAATCATCTCTAAGAAATCAGAATTCACACACATCTTCCCTCCAGAGTTCTTTCTACCATCTAACATTATTAGCTGGGTTTTAGTAAAAACTAATTTTGCCGTCACCCTCTACGTAGTGAATGGAGCTTTTCCCCCTTAACTGCTAAGTAAGCCATAGTCTTTTCTTTACCTAAACACAGCGCCAACTTAAAAATGAGAGGTGCAAGATAAAGGGACTAAGTTATACCGACAGGTTGGGGAGCTGGGAGTGGGGGAGGGAAGAACCCGAGGGTTTCAGCACCACCTCCTCAAGGGATGCATGTTAAAAGTGAGGCCCAAGACCCCGGAGACTTTAATCAACTTTCCCCCTCCAACCTCCAAAGAATGAATCGGTTGTCTCCACAGGCGCAGCCGGGCTCTTCCCTCTCATTGTGTACGGGCTCAAACGCAGCAAGGATCCCAGCTTCCCGCAGCGAACTAAGACGCTCCGGCTGGCTGTGGAGTCTTTCTCTAACTGTTGCGATTGTCTTTGGAGATTACCAAAATCAAGTATGCTTTAGATGGCTTTTCCCCCCTCGACTGTAACACACACACACACACACACACACACACACACACGTGCACACCCAGAACACTTTGGAGTCTCAGGTCCCTCTGACAGCACATTTTGCACAAAGTGGCAGCGGCGGCAGCAGCGTACACGTTTCGGCCTCCATGGTGACCCTCGGGAGGGCCGGAGGGCCAGGGCGGTGGAGATGCACGGCCGCGGGAGCCCCAGCAGCACAGGGCTTTTGTTTGCGCTGGTTCGCGGACCGCCTGGGCTCTCACAGGCACCTCTGAATATGCAAACCCCTCGCGGACCGCTGGATAAATTGCCTGAACATCGGTTTGGGCGCTCTAGGAGTCCAGGAGGAGATGGGGAGACGACCAGCGCGGAAGTGCCCCGATCACCCCACGATCCTCAAAGCTTCCTGTCAGCACTGACAACCGATGCACGGTGTGAAGGAGCAAATCCCCGGGCGCACCCCGTACTCGCCGCGGGGCTCCAGGGCCAATCATCGCCTGAACTCCCCCGCGGCCCGAGGCGCGCTGGCAAGATCCCCGGCGAGTAGCCGGTCGCCTCCGCCGAGGCGGGCGCGGCGCTTGCCGAGTGCCCAGCGCGCTGCTGGTGGACTGAGGGGCGCTGGGGGTCGGAGCGGGCGTTTCTTACCTTGAGCAGCAGCCCCGCGCGCGGCCAGCAGCAGCGCGGCCAGCAGCAGCAGCAGCGGCTGGCGCGTCCCGCGGCGGCGCGGCCGGTGCATTCCTCCTCTCGCTGCGGCGGCGGCGGCGGCTCTCCGGCGGCGCGCAGAACATCCACGGGCTCTCCCCAGGCTCCCGGCCACCTCGTCCGGGCCGCTTGAGATCGCAGGATGCCGGGGGCGTTTGCAAAGCTCTTTGTCCCTCTAACCTACTCCCTCGCCTCCGCCGGGCCGTCTCCGGACCCCGTGAGCGCGGTCCTTCCCCAGCCCTCTGGCTTCAGCCTCGCCTCGGCCGACCGCTCAGTTCCGAGCTGAGAGGATCACTATCGTGGACAGCAAGTCTCCTCCGCACGGACTCGAGAAGAGCGTACCCTGCGCCCGGGGCGGCCGTCCCGGAGCCCCCTCGGTGGAGGCTGTGGCGGCTCCTCCCGCTCTCCGCGCTCCCTCTCTCGCTCAACTTGTCACTTTCCACCAACTCTCTATCCCAGCGCCCCAGCCCCGACCAATGGCAGACGCGGGCGCAGGCCAGCGACCCAGCGCCCTCTGCTGCCCCCTCTTAATACCCACACCCTCCCGGACTTCCAGAAAGTGGAAGTTGCTGCCGCGCCTCCCGCACGCCCACCCCTTCCCTTCCCCACACAGCTCAACCCTGCCACCGGACCGAGACCCCAGGAACCCTCGAGATCATTTGACAGATGGGGAAAACCGAGGCTCAGGAAGGCTTGCCCAGGCTCTGAAACCATTCCGTGTCTTAATGACTCAAGAGACCCAGATTCTAGCAGTCAAACCTCTGAGGCTGTTAGCTATGTGACCTCTGGTAATAGAACATATATTGATATCGTACAATATCCCTTTTGATTTCTTCTTTGCCCCAAAGTTACTTAAGAGAGAGTTCTTACACAAGAGATTTATGTGTGCCCCTTTTGTTTTTAATTTCTAGTTTCACTGCATTGAAATCAATGTCATCTGAACTGCTGCTTCCTTTGGGAGATTTAACTAGGATTTCCCTGTGGTCAGTTTTGTCAATGCCCCCTGTCCTCTTGAGAAAAGATGTTTCTCTGTCTTTAGAATATGATCTTCAGAATTAGATCGTTTTATATTCATTATATTATTGAGAACTTCTATAGCTTTGCTTATTTTTTCTCGTCCCTGGGTTCTGCCATGGACTGAAGGGATCACTAATGTTTCCTAGTAGTAATTCACTTCTCCTGGATTAGCTTTATGAATTTTGTAATTCATAAATACTCTTGATGGTTTGATAAAAACACTTGTCAGTCTTGCCCTAGAGGTACACAAAGGAATACACAATCTACCAATAATCCCACAGCCACTTTCTAAATACCTCCAGTTTGCCTGGTGACTTATATGCACTTATTCATAAATCTTGCATTGACACTTTAAAAAATGAAAAATTGCTGACTTCTTTGTCTTTTATACATGTTATCCCCATAACACAGTTTTAGAAATTGAGATGCAAAAAATAGTGTAAATGACTTGTCCACAGTCATTATAGACAATACTCCGACTCTTTCCAACAAGGAGGCTAAAAATTCTTAACCAGAGCTGGCATATCAGAAGCACTTATTAAGGCAGGGGACCAGGGGCATTGCCGCTGCAATAACCTTTAAGATTCAGCTTTAGAAACAAAATTTTAAAAAATAAAAAAGGTTCAGCTTTAGGATTTTATACTGTGCAATCACTTCATTGAGGGCAAGGACTCTGTCTCAGTTGTCCCAGTATCCTGGGTGCTTCAAACAGTACCTGGAACACATAAGAGCTGGATCAGTGAACAAAGGTTAGACCACCATTTGCGGAATATTTTTTCTCTGATCAATTTGTCCTATTTGTTGGTGGGGGATGGGGGTCCTGTGTGCTTTGGCACCAAAGAAAGCAGGTCTCTGAAAGCTGAGACATTAGAAGGGAGAGAAAGGTGGCTCAAAGTATGTCCCAGCAGATCCAGGACTATACTCCTAGCCCTGAGCATTTAGGCAGGTGAATGACTAACCCATGTGGGACAAACAATTGCTTATTCTTCTCTAAGACTTCAGGGCAGGAGCCTCCCCAGCTGCCTTGGTAGCCTTCCCCTTTCTATCACTCTGACCTGAGGTCAAGAAATGATAGACAGAGGGGCCTTGGGTCAACTAGTTCATCACCCATATAGGTCTGTCCTCCAAGTTTCTCTGCCTGAGCCTCCTTCAGTTCTGCCTCAATTATTCCACTCACTTGCCTGAGGAACTTGCCGCACAAGGTTCTCTTGTTGGGAAGCTTTCTTTGTCAGCCCCAGCACACCATGACCCAGAAATTAGAAGAAAGTCAGTTACCCTGCACAGTGCTGGCAGGCCTCCCTCCATTAAGGCACAGCACACCATTGCCAGACAAGGAGCCTTTCCCATCCACCCCTGCCCCCAGCCCCTGCAGGTAACTGCTAGGCCAGGTATCTTAGGTAACAGACGCCTGCCACTGCTGAGTATACAGAACTTAATGGCACTTTTATCAGCACTTAAACCTTCCAGGAACTTAATCACAGAATCACAAACGTGAGGAATGTGAGAGTTAGAAAGGGCCTTGGAAATTAACTAGTACCGGCTCCATGGACATTTTATACAAGAGAAAGGAGGGACTTGGGAGGTAAAACTTCTTTGTCCAAGGTCACAAAGCTGCCCAGAGTCAAAACTGGGACCTAGAGCAACCATACCAGACTTTCCTACTCATCCCAGATTTAGTACACTAGTTCCCAAAGAACAGGTTAGAAAAGACACTTCCTGTTTTGTTTTGTTTAAAAAAAAAAAACAAAAAAAAAAAGAGGAAAGGAAAAGTGTGGGGGGACCAGTGGCAGTGCCAAGGAAGTACTCATGCAAATTCAGTGAATGCCAGGCTGCACTGACTTAGGAACGCAGGCGGGGGGAGTCAGGCTGCCTGGGCTCATGCTCAGCATCTCTGTTTTCTGCTGTGTTGCCATGGACAAATATTTTTTCCCCTCTGGGCTTCATTTTCTCCTCTGCAAAATGGTGATGATGATGATAATAATAGTACCAGTTCATCCAGTGCAGTTAAAGCAAACTTTCTAAGTAAACCAAACCAACTAAACCCTAAAAATAGCCTTAATCTGGCTTCAATTGCAAACACAGGTGAAACCTACCTTGAGTCATAACTGTAAATATAAGCTGAACTTAACATTTGAAATAAATATTTATATTGGCAGAAATAAAACTTAGCCCCATCATAAACAGTTGATTAACCTATGATTATGTGACTGGGGGCTTTCCAACAAAGTACTTTAAAAGGACAATTTTGTAATTACAAACCAATCAATTTCTTTATTTTGCCTCTTCATTTTCCCAGTAAATACTTGCCTCTCACATTTTTGTTATTGGAAAACTAAGCCTCTTTTGGTCTCGTGTTCCCCAATTCTTGAACTGCTTCTTACTCAAACACTTTAAAATTTTATTGTGCCTCAGTTTACTTTTTTTTTTTTTTTTTTGAGGAACCAGGGATTGACCTCGGGGACACTGGGCCCTTGAGCCCTATTTTGTATTTTATTTAGAGACAGGGTCTCACTGAGTTGCTTAGGGCCTCGCTAAGTTGCTGAGGCTGGCTTTGAACTCGCGATCCTCCTGACTCAGCCTCCCAAGTCGCTTGGATTACAGGCGTGCGCCACTACGCCCGGCCTCAGTTTACTTTTGTAAGAGTAGTTAGTATTAATTATGAGTTAACTCCTAAAGTAGTTGTTTGTTGTTGTTTTTGGGGTTTTTTTTTTTTTTTTTTTTTTGCAGTGCCGAGGATTAAACCCAGGGCCTTGTGCTTGTGAGGCAGGCACTCTACGAACTGAGCTAGATCCCCAGCCCCATAAGGGAGTTTTATGAGTATTTACCACAGAGTAGGCACTTAATAAGTGTTAGATATTATTGGTATTATTTACATAAGTAAACTTACTTAAGACATCAAAACCCCTCTGAAAATGATCTTTTCCCCAATTTTTACAGAAGAAGAAATGAAGTTAAGAAACTTACCTATATATCAAATTAAGTCAAAAAGTTGGTACCCCAGCCCACATTAAATCTCTTCACACTACACCTTCCCACCTCACTCAGTGGTAGCACATGAGGAAAGCTACAATTTAAAATGTTCCTCCCATAGCCAAGCAAGGGTCACACATGTAACCCAAGCTCCTCAAGAGGCTAAGGCAGGAAGATCGCTTAAGTTCAAGGCTAGCCTGAGCAACAGAGTGAGACCCTATCTCAAATAAATAAATAAATAATAACTGGGGATATAGCACAGTGGTAAAGCACCCTGGATTTGCTCCCCAGATCTCAAAATAAATAAATGGAGAAAGTAATAAATAAACACTTTAGTATTAGACACAACTGACCAGATAACCTGACCATTTATTCAACTATTTTATAGTGTAATATTCTCATCTGTACAAAAAAAATAGAGAATGTTAGGACAATTTATAAAGTCATTTTTAGTATAAAATGATCCATTTTATATCTTGAATATAAAGTTCTCAGAGCAGCATTTGGCTTGGTACTTATTCAATAAATTGTTACTCTTATTATTTTTCCTCTAAATTAGTCCTACATTATGGGGTGGGACAGGGGGCATTTATTTTGTGTAATCATAGAGCCTGAATTTCTAGTGCAATCTTGATTTCATATATTTTTATCCATTAGCCTCCAATGTTCATTTGTACATGTGAATAAAAGAAGATGAAAGCCAAAGTGATTCATATCATCATTGGAAATGCATAAACAAGAAATTCAAGAATAGTAAAGGATTGTTAGTAAAGCTAATACCAAGACATTGCACACTATGACACTTCCAAAAGAAGACATAGAAGAAAAGGATAGGAACCTTGAATTTGACACAAATTTCTTAAAGAAGCCATTAAAGCTATGAAATAAAAATAATGACAAGGGGCTGGGGTTGTGGCTCAGTGGTAATGCACCTGCCTAGCATGCATTAGGCACTGGGTTTGATCCTCAGCACCACATAAAAAATAAATAAATAAAATAAAAGCATTGTATCCATCCAACTAAACAGTATTTAAAAAAATAAATAAATAAAAATAAAAATAATGACAAGTTGGACTTCTTCAAAATTAAAATCTTTTGCCTTTAAAAAGACATTGTCATTCATCTGTTGAAGGGCATCTAGGTTGGTTCCATAATCTAGAAGATGGTGGAATGAGACAGACATCATTATCCTAGGTACACATATGATTACATGAATGGTGTGAATCTACATCATGTACAACCACAGAAATGAAAATTTGTACCTCATTTGTGTACAATGAATCAAAATGCAGTCTGTGAAAATAAATAAATAAATAAATAAAGACTTTATCATGAAAATAAAAAGCTAAGTGACAGACTGGGAGAAAATATAGCAAAGCATCTGTCTGACTGAGAACTTGCACCTAGACTACATGAAGAATTCTTACAACTCAATGACAAGAAGACTAACAATCTGACCTTTAAAATGGGCAAAATCTTTAGCAAACATTTTATCAACAAAGATACATGAATGGTAAAGAAACACGTGGAAAGATGCATGACAACATTAATGATCAGGGAAATGCAAATTAAAACCACAATTAGACACCACTACAAGCCTAAGAGAGTAGCTAAAGTTTAAACAATGAACCATATCAAACTGTAGCAAGATCCAGAGCAACTGGAACTTTCATACATTACTGATTGGAATATAAAATGGTGCATCTGCTTTGGAAACAGTTCTGCAGTTGAAAGCTAAATCTATATCTACTTTATGATCCAGCCATCCCAATCTTAACTATTTACCCAAAGAACATGAAAGCATATGTCCACACAAAGACTTACATGTGAAAATTCATATCAGCTTTATTTATTTATTTATTTATTTATTTATTTTTGGTACTGGGAATTGAACTCAGGGGCACTCCATCACTGAGCCACATCCCCAGCCCTATTTTGTATTTTATTTAGAGACAGGGTCTCACTGAGTTGCTTAGAGCCTGGCTAAGTTGCTGAAGCTGGCTTTGAACTCACGATCCTCCTGTCTCAGCCTCTCAGGTGCTGGGATTACAGGTGTGCCCCACCATGCCCAGCTATCAGCTTTATTTATAATGGCCAAATTTTTCATCAACCCAACTGTCCATCAACAAATGAATAGTAGACTCTGGTATGTTCATATAATGAAATGCAACTCAACAATAAAAAGGAATAATTTATTAATATACATAAAAAATGGATGAGTAGAAAAATAATTATTCTGAGTAACAGAAACTAGATTTTTTGAAAAGAATATAACTACACAAGTTTATTTATATAGAATTTTAGAAAATGCAAACTAACCTGTAGTGACAAAAAACTGATCAACATTTATCTGGGTCAGGCAAATAGAAGGATGGATGATAAATGGGTATAAACACATTCATTATCTTGATTGTGGTGATGGTTTCATAGGTATATACATATGTTAAGACATAGGAGTTTGGGTCCAATCAGGAGATAAAAACCACATAGGAAATTAAGCAGGAGAAATTTAATAGAAAAAATTATTAACTGTGATAAAAGCCCAAGCACAAAAATCTAGGGAAACTATATGGTATCCTAGGGAAGAGGAAGATCACTTTAAGAATGACATACTTAGAAAGGAGTCAGACTTCATAGGAAAAGGTGCGGTTCAGCTCACTGGATAGCAGAGAAGATTGCTGGTCTTGATGGGCGGAAGTTTTGGAGTGCGGGCAGGAGATCAGCAACTCACGGTATGAGCATGCAGTGGGAGTTTGGGCATTGATGTGAGCAGGAGGTCTTCAGAGCATGTGGGCAGTGAAAGGATTGCAAAGAAACCAGCAGCTCTTTTTTTTTGTTTTTGTTTTTGTTTTGGAACCAGGGATTGAACTCAGGGACACTCGGCCACTGAGTCACTCCCCAACCCTATTTTGTATTTTATTTAGAGACAGGGTCTCACTGAGTTACTTAGGGCCTCGCTAAGTTGCTGAGGCTGGCTTTGAACTCTCGATCCTCCTGTCTCAGCCTCCCAAGTGCTGGGATTACAGGTGTGCGCCACCGCGCCCGGCTTCGGCAGCTCTTTATGTCCCTCTCTGCCCCTGGGAGCTACAAGTTGGCTGTCGGGACTTATGAAAGGAGCAGCTACCTGGTATATGACCCTCCAGGCCACGGATGACAGACAGCATGCAAGTCACATGGTTTCCATACTGAAAAGGCTGTGAGAAAAATTATCAGGACAAAACTAGAAGATTGCAGAAAGAGTAGAATCTCTCTACTCTCTGGGTCTGGGACTGGAGCAGCCTCCACCAGATATTCTCACACCCACCGTACTTGGCCCAGAAATTTAAAAAAGAAGTAGGTGTGGGAAGTGGGGTGGATTATGGGAGGGCACCAGCATCCCTAGGAAGCTCACTCGTGACTCTCCTCTGTAGGCCAGAGTTGAAAGTAGGAGATGGGGTTATAAAACTGGGATTACAGAGAGTAATGAGGATGGTAATATTTCAAAATAAAGGCCGGCTGGAAATACTTAACTGAAGAAGCAGCAATTATTGTGATGAGCAGTGAGGTTAGAAGGGAGGGCAGCCAGGGTAGCCTGGCTCACAGAGTTATGGAGATGGTTAATACAACACAGCATCCCTAGAGTCAAAGACAATGGAGATGCAGGCAGCCAACAAGGGCATGGTCCAAACCATTCAGCCAAAAGAAATCAAGGATGGACAATCAGGAGGGCAGCTTCCCCAGGAAAAAAATCATGATAACTTCTGGCTGTAGTCCAGAATCAGTTTTCTGAACACATGAACTGCATGGCAGGCCAGATCCTCAGGAACAAAGTCTCTACCCCAATGCAGCAAGTATGGAAAAGAATAAGCTCTTCAGTAGAACCAAACTATGGTCCAAGCTGTTGCTTTGGCCCATATGACCAGGATACCTTTGCTATTAGGGGATGTTTGTGGTATGAAGAGTGTAGAATAAATGGGAATCTTCAAGAGGACAATCACAGAATACACAGCGAGGGTTCAGTGAGGCCACACCATGTGTAGTGAAAAATGATTCACTACTCAAAAAACAGCATCTCCCTCATGATGATCAGGGCAAATTATTCCTGCTAAGATGGTAACTCTTTTATTTGGCTTATTGGTCTCCTGGCATGAGAAATCTGAAGTAACTAGACAGCAGCTATAGCTTTAAAATTTAATGGGAGTCTTATCATAAACCTAATGGGAAAGTTCCTTCTGTGGGAGCCAAGTCCAAGGTTATGAAGAGGGGGAGCACAAATTCCCTATGTGCTGTGCTCAAGAGATACACGTGGGTGAAATACCTAAAGACACAGTTCCAAAGTAAAAGTACAAAAACAGATACTGTAATTAAATAATTACAAATGGTAATTATTTAAGAGCTAGGTGGTTTTATTACCATCAGACAAAATAGTTTCAAAACAAAGAGCATCCATAGAGATAAAGAGGGATATTTCATAAGAATAAAAGAGTTAATACATCAAGAGCACACAAAAATCCTGAATTTCTGCATGTTTCTGTGTATATTCCTAATAATAGAGCTTGAAAATATATAGGAAGATATATAGGAATATATAGAAATTGACAAAACTAAAGAAGAGAAAATGAACCACCTTAGTTGGAGATGTAATTATTTCTGAGTAATTAATAAGAACATACAAAATTAACAAAGACACATAAGATGTGAGCATTACTTGATTTCATGTTTATGGAATATTATGTCCCAAAACTAAAGAGTACACATTCTATTCAAGCACTTACAGACCATTCATCAAGACAGACCACATAGCAGGCAATAAAATGAGTCAGTAAATTTCAAAAGACTGAACTCAGATGATATATATTCTGACCACAAGTCATGTAAACTAGAAATCAATAATAAAATGATATATAGAAAATTCATGTGCTTTTGGGAATGAATCAATACTTCAATAACCCTAGGATCAAAGAAGAATTCTCGAGGGAAATTAGAAAGTACCTTGAACTAAATGGCAAATAAAACAACATTTTAAAATTTGGAGGAGCACAGCTAAAGTGGTATGAAGAAGAAATTCATAATTTTAAATGTTTACATTCAAAAAAAAAGAAAGATCTAAAACCGTCACCTAAGCATCCACAGGAGGATGCTAGAGAAGCAAGAACAAAGTAAACCCAAAGATGCTAACAAGGAAAATTAAATTAAATTAAACAGAAAATGAATAAATAGCAAAAATCAGCAAAGCCAAAGATTTGTATTTTGAAAACATCAATAGCTTTGGTAAAGCCTAGTGGTATTGATTTTTTAAAAAAAAATAGGTCAACCTTCACAAACTCTCAACATCAAAAATGAGAGAGAAAATATAATCAGCTAAAGGCTCATGAATAACTTTATGTCAATACATTAAACAGTGACGATGATATGGAAAAATTCCTTTAAAAATGCAACTCACCACAACTGATAGAACAAATAGAAGGCCTAAATAACAATGTACATAAAAAACAAAATGGAATTCTTATTTAAAACTTTTCCACAATAAAACCCCACACCCAAGTGACTTTTCAGGTGAATTCTATCAACTATTAAAGGAAGAAATAAATCCAATATGACACAAATTCTTTTACAAAATAGAAGAGGAGGGAGCACCTCCTAACTCATCACATAAGCTACCATGGCCCTGAGAGCAAAACCTGATAAGAGACATTTCAATAAAAATAATATTTAAACCAATATTCCTCATATATTAGAAACAAACACCTTAAAAATATTGGCAAATTAAATCCAGCAATATAAAAAGGATAAAATATTATGACTATATTGGTTTCATTCTAGTAATGTCAACTTACTTTGACATTCTAAAATTAATCAGTGTAATTCACAAATGTAATCAATGTAATTAATAGATTTAAAAAGAAAAATCATCTAATGAATGCAATAGCTGCAGAAAAAGAACTTGAAAAAATCCAACACCCCCTATGAGTTGCTTTAAATTTTCATAAAACTAGAAATAAAAAAGAAACTCAATTTGATAAAAAGCATCTAAGGAAAGCCTCCATAATGGAGAAATATCAAATATATTCCCCTAACCTGGGGGTGAGGCAAGGAGGCAGGCTCTGCCATTTCTAATTAATGTCACACAGGAGCTTCCAGTCATGTCATAAGGCATTTAAGAGAAACAAAGCCCATAAATATTGGGAAAGGAGTATAACCGTATCTACTTGGAGGTAACATGATGGTGGACATAGAGAACCTAAAAGAATATAAATATTTTTAAAACTCCACTACCCTGGGGAATGAAATTGATCAAAGTACATTTATGTGCAAGTATGAATATGTAACAACAAAGCCCACTATTATGTGTAATTATAATTTACCAATATAAAAAAAAAAACTTTAAAATGTCACTACCAAACTTGATAGGTGAATTTTTTTTTTTTTTGTGGTGCTGGGGATTGACCCCAGGGCCCTGTGTATGCAAGGCAAGTCCCCTACCAACTGAGCTATATCCCCAGCCCCTAAGAGGTGAATTTAGCCAGATCTCAGAATATATGATCAATATACAAAAATTCATTGTTCGTCTATATATTAGCAATGAATAGTACCAAAAGTATAAGAACCTACGAATTAATTTTATGTAAAACATTTGTTAAAACTCTACACTAAACACTAAAGCAATTATTGAAAGAAATTGAAGACAGCTTAATAAATAGAGAACTATATCATGCTCACAGATTGAAAGACTCTATTCTATAAACATGGCAAAAAAAAATTTATTGATGAAACAGAGTACAGAGGCCAGACATAGACATATATACCTATACAGACAGCTGATTTTTCTAAGCACCAATAAATTTCAATGAAAAAAAAGAAAAATCTAACAAACAATGCTGGGCAAAGTGGCACTTTGATCTTACCTTATATTATAAACAAAAATTAACTTGAGATGAATTGAAGCTTAAAGGTAAAAGATAATGCTACCAGAGAATAAAATGTGAATATCTTTCTAATTGGGGTTGGGTAACGATTTTTTAGGACACAGTAAGCAATGACTGTAAAAGAAATATTGGTAAATTGGAATGCAATGAAATTAAAATCTTATTTTCATCAAATAACATGGTTAAGAAAATGAAAAGACAAGCCATCGACTGGAAGAACATATCATATGACATAACACATATCTAAATTATGTAAAGAACAGGAGTGGGGATATAGCTCAGTTGGTAGAGTGCTTGCCTCACAAGCACAAAGGCCCTGGGTTCAATCCCCAGCACCGCAAAAAAAAAGGAGAGAAATTCTGAATCTATTTACTTATTTTTTTTTTTTGCAGTGCTGGGGATCGAACCCAGGACCTTGCGCTTATGAGGCAAGTACTCTAGCCACTGAGCTATATCCCCAGCCCATAAGTAAATAAGTAAATAAATAAATAAATTATGTAAAGAACTCCTAAAGGCAATAACAAAATGACAAACAACTCAGTGTTTTAAATGGGCAAAAATTTAGACATATATTTCAAAAAAGAGGATGTATAAAGGTAAATGGTCAATAAACTCAAGAAAAAATGCTCAACATCATTAATCAACAGGGAACCGAAAACTGAAATTACAGTGAGTCCCCATTTCTACCAAGTAGAATGACTAAAATTAGAGACTAAAATACCAAATGTAACCCCAAATGGGAGTTGGATTTTTTCATTGGGTTTCTCAGACATTGCTGGTGAGAGGGGAAAATGTTTCAACCACCAGGGTGAACTCTTCAGAAGCTTCTTATAAAGCTAAACATCTTATGATCCAGCAAATTCCCTCTGAGATAATTATCCAAAGGAAATAATCTGAAATTTGTACACCAGTGCTCATGGCAGCTTTATTCATAGCAGCAAATGTTGGGAATAACCCAAATTTCCACCAACAGGAGAAATAATAAATAAAATTCATCTTATGAAATACTATTCATTGACAAAAAGTAACAAATGACTTAATGAATGAATCTCAAAAAGCTTGCTCAGAGAAGTCAGACATGGAACATCACTTACTGTAAGGTTCCATTTTTATGACTTGCAAGGATAGATAAAAAGTCTTCTATGGTTAGAAATTATATTAATGGTTAACTCTAGAAGAGGAGGTGAAGAGGAACAGGAAGGAAATTTCCCAGGTTATGAAAATGCTACATATCCTAATTGGGTAGTAATTCCATTTTCCAAAATCCACTACAAACTATACACTTTAAGATACGTGCCTTTTACAACACATATTTATACTTCAACAATTTTTTTTTAAAATTTATAGCAGAAAACAAATGAAAAGACTTGGGGAGTGGGGAAGTACCAGAGCTAAGTCAAATCATTGCTTTCCAGATTTAAATTCCTTCAAAACTTCCCCAGATTGTTAAACCTCACCTTCATGGCTGAAGTCAAAATACTAACTACAGTGATCCTTCCAGAATTCCCAGGTTCGTACCAGCTCCACTGCAGAGTAGCTCCCTTCTGAGGGAGGTTCAATATATAATATAATAAATGCAATATTTGTAGAATTACCAAAACTTAGAATTGTAAAGGGTCATAGAAGGCATCTTGTTGTGTGGTGGTAGGTCTACTTGTTCACAGCAGCAAGGTAGGGGATGTAATGAATGAGGCCAGCCCAGTGGGACCCCAGCAAAGTTGGAACACAGCTTAGGTTCAGGGCAGTACCATCTGTGGGATGCAGGCCTGTATTCCCAGCACTTCTGTTTTTGTTGCAGTGCTGGGCTTGAACCCAGAGCCTTGTGCTTATGAGGCAGGCACTCTACCAACTGAGCTATATCCCAAGCCCTCACACTGCTGTTTTTAAGAGAAACTGGAAATTCCAATTTTCTACCTGAAATCTTTTTTTTAAAAAAAATATTTTTAGTTGTAGATGAACACAATACCTTTATCTTATTTATTTTTATGTGGTGCTGAGGATCAAGCTCAGTGCCTCACACATGCTAGGCAAGTGCTCTACCACTGAGCCACAACCCCAGCCCCTTCCTGAAATCTTTCAACGTTAAAATTAGCAGCTGAGCATCCCTAATCCAAAAATTCAAAATCTGAGCATCCCTAATCCAAAAATTCAAAATCTGAAAACTTCAAAATCAGAAACTTCAAAAAGTTAAGGATCAAGAATGCTTAACCAGTAAATCTATGCAAATATTCCGAAATCCAGAGAACTCCAAAATCTGAAACCATTGTGGTCCACACATTTTAGATAAAGGATATTTGAACTGTAATTTAAAATTGTGTAGAATTATGTATAAAAATTATATAGAAAAGATAGGAGAGAACTTTTGTAATAGTGGAGTAGACAATTATTTCTTAATAATACTAAAAGCACAATCAATAAATTTGACTTTGTAAAAATTAGAAACTCCTGCTCTTCAAAGGACACTGCTGTAAGAACCATAAGACAGGCCACAGACTGGCAAAGAATATTTGTGAGTCATGAGTCATACTTTTTCCTTCTTTTCTCTCTCTCTCTCTTTTTCTCTCTCTCTCCCTCCCTCCCTCCTCCCTCTCTCTCTCTTTTTTTTTTTGAACCAGGGATTGAACTCAGGGACACTTGGCCATTGAGCCACATCCCCAGCCCTATTTTGTATTTTATTTAGAGACAGGGTCTCACTGAGTTGCTAAGGGCCTCGCTAAGTTGCTGAGGCTGGCTTTGAACTCGCGATCCTCCTGACTCAGCCTCCCAAGTCGCTTGGATTACAGGCGTGCACCACCATACCCGGCCCTCTCTCTCTTTTTCCTGATAGTTGTAGATGGACAGAATGCCTTTATTTTGTTAATTTTTATGCAGTGCCAAGGATGGAACCCAGTGCCTCACAAGTGCTAAGCAAGTGCTCTGCCATTGAGGTACAGCCCCAGCCCACAAGTCATGTTTCTGATAAAGGACTTCATTTTAGTCAGCTTTTTCACTGCTGTGACTAAAAGGACCTGACCAGAACAATTGTAGAGCAGGAAAAGTTTATCTGAGGGCTCATGGTTTCAGAGGTCTCAGTCCACAGACAGCAAGCTCCATTCCTGGTGGCTCAAGGTGAGGCAGAACACCATGGCTGAAGAGTGTGGTGAAGGGAAGCAGTTCACATGATGATCAAGAAGCACAGAGAGAAAAACTTCATTCTCCAGATATAAGATATGTACCCCATAGTCATGCCCCCAATAAACAACTGCCTCTAGTCACACCCCATCTGCCTCCAATTTCCAGTTAGTTCCATCAGGGATTAATTCACTGATTGGATCAATGTTATAACCCAATTATTTCTCCTCCAAACCTTCTTGCATTGTCTCACACCTGAGCTTCTGGGGGACACCTAACATACAAACCATAACAGACTTGTATCCAAGGACATTCAAAACTCATAGTAAGAAAACAACAAAAAATGAGTATAAATGGGCTGCAGCTATAGCTCAGTGGCAGAGCACATGCCTAGCCTGCTCAAAGCCCTGGGTTCAAATACCAGCATCCTAAAAAAATAAATAAAATAAAATATCAAATGACTCAGATGTATCGCCAAAGAAGATACCTAGATGACAAATCAGTGCATGAAATGATGTTCAACATCACTGGTCACTTGAATTTCAAATTAAAACCCTAAGGTACCACCATCTACCTATTAGAAAGGAAATTTTAAAAACTGCTCACCCAACTGTGAAAGATGGGAAGAAACTAGAATTCTCACTGGTGGGAAGCCATTACCACTCTTGGGCTTTAGCCATAGAGAAATGAAAGTGTATGAACATACAAAGACTTTCACATGAAGGGTCATGGCAGCTATATTTGTAATAGCCCCAACCTGGAATAACCCAGATCTCCACCAACAGGTGAAGGAATAAACAAACTATGGTACACCCATATGGTGGAACACTAATCAGCAGTCAAAAGAAAGGAACTAACAATGTGCACCCCAATGTGGACAGAAAGAAAAAGAGTTCACCGAGTGAAAGAAGCCAGACCAAAAAAAGTATATCCTGTATGATTCCATTTATATAAAATGTTAAGGAATGCAAACAAATGTGCAGTGAAAGAAAGCAGATCCATTGTTACCTGGGGACAAGGAGCTCACAGACAAGGATGGATTACCAAGGGGCATGAGGAAACTCTTGGGGTTGATGGATGTGCTCATTATCTTGAATTTGTTGATTGTTTTCATGGGTGTGCTCCTGTCGAAAATTATCAGATTGTACACTTAAAATAGGTGCTCCTTATGTCAGCTATACTTCAATAACTGATTTCTAAGTGCTTTTTTTCCTTCTTAACTTTTTTTTTTCCCCCTTGGACATTCTGGGGATGGAACTCAGGACCTCACATATGCTAGGAAAATGCTGTACCACTCAGCCACATCTCAACCTAATAACCTGTTTGTTTGTTAAAAAAGGAAAAAAGTTATTTAGGCCCAACCAAACACTGCTGAACTAAGTATAGTTCTCGAAATACCAATTGGCCACCTCCATTCAAGTCTTATGCCTCCCCTTTGCATCAAGAAAACTGAGACATGGAGAGAGAGAGTGGCTTACCCAGGTCAGATTCTATCTATAAACTCTTATGTTCAGAGACCTGATAAGAAAAGGCCAAAATGTTATTGTTATTGTTGTTGTTGATGATGATGATGATTTAAATGGATTATGGCTTCTTATCTATTTTGAGAATTGCTTTCACAATGAAAAACAGTATTAAAGGTCAAAGATCTGATCTGAGTCTCGACTCTTTCACCAATTAGTTCTATCATCTTAATCAGTTTCCTTAAAATTTGCAAAATCTCCATTTTTTTCATCTCTACACTTAAGATTATCTACCTCGTAAAGGCTTCTTGAAGATTAAATAAAATGTGACATGGTCAAGTAAGTTCACAGTAAGAATTAGCAGGTGAGATGAAAGGTGGGCTATGTAGTATGAACTGAAAAATTATAAATGATGGAGAATTGGAAGGTTTTCCCTAGGTCCCAGAGGAAGGTAGCATTGGTACACCCAATCTTGTAGAGGATATTGGAAAAAAGAGCCCTTCTGTTGGGTCTAGGGGAGGGGGCTTCTCTTTTCAAAAGCCTAAAGACAGCAGGTTGGTGGTCATATTTGGCTTTCTGAAGTATTGAGACTCTCAGTACATACTGTTGTAAGAAATTTAAGCCACCATTTAAACTTTGAGAAATTTCACAAGATAGTCTGAATTTCCTGCTTATTTTTTGGAGAAAAAAGTTGATATGGCAACACTGAGGTTTCATTGAGCAAGGGCAGGGGAGAGCTGAAGCTGAAGAGCAGGAGCCCCTTCAGATGGGGTGGGTCCCCTCAGATCCCCCACATCCCCATTGTTCCTCTATACCCTGACTGCAGACTGGCCCCACTCATAACATGAACCTGGCCCCTGTAGACATTTATATTTGTACCCTGTGTTTCCCACTATTCTGCCTCAATAGTTAAACATCATTTCCAGAGAACCAACCATGTCTATGATTTGTCATCTAGGAAAGCTGATTAACTACCCCAACATTCAAATAGCCATTCAACAGAATTGACCCCCTCTTGGCTGCATGTGTAAGCAGTTTCCACACCCACCAATGAGACAGAAATCTGGCAATCTTCCAGCAGGTTTGGGCAATGTAGATATTCAATCTGGATTTTTTTTGGATACCAGAGCCTATTTATTTTGAAGATCCTGGCTCTCAAGCGATTTAACAACTTGACGTTCTGCCTTGATCAAATTTACCTGCATTGCTTCCATAGACTTGTGCTCCAATAGCTGCAACTTTAAGTAATTTCATAACCACCTAAATTTCCTAAGGAAACATGGGTGTAAAAACCAACACTTCCCAGGACATTGAAATAGCTTCACATTAAACCTTAAGCAAATTCATGAAATAAACACACAAAACATAGGACAAATGAGAAAGGGGAAAACCAACAGTGATAACATGTAAAAACATTTTTACATGCAAAAACTACAGAAGTGCCTATGATTAGTGAGTATGGATCATTTTTGGCTCTGAGACAGTTCCTCAAAGCACACAAATATAAGTTAAAACGTATGCTTCAGACCTTGGAGTACATCTGCTCTTGATCTTCTGTCAATACAAAATATTTTTCCTCTTTCAACCTAAACATTAAATCAGGAAGCCTGCAATGAAACAATCCGAGCTAAAAACATTTTTGAAAATCAGAATGTAGAAACAGTTAAGTCTTCTCATTCATCCCTCCTCATAACTACAAAGTACAAAGAATAATGTGAATTTTTTGGTATGCTGATTCTACTGGAATTATAAAACATTGCCATTATAAAACATAGGTCACTCTGAGAATAATTGCCCAAGATAGTTTCAGGCAGCTATAGAAGTGTCACCCATGGGACAGAATTGGCTGATTCTCTGTATCTTGTTTTTATAAACAGTGAAATATTTGCAGTTAACATTATCATGGATTTTCTTCCCCTAAAGAATCCACTACATACAACCCATTTTATAATTTTTCTAAATAATGGAGTTAAAGATCTATTGTCTGGCACAATCTGTAAACATTGTCAAGTCAAGAAGGGAGCACTCCAAAATTCAACAATCATTTCAAGGAAACATGTTAAATTTTTAAAATAAACACAGGTACCACCAGACCCCAAGCAGAAATTGGTATCAGGGTACAGAAATGTTTCTGTTTCCCTTTTCTTGTCTGACCCAGAGGCCACCATTTATTCCAGACTTCCTTATCTCTCTAATAAATGCCAGATTTTATTGACACATTTCATCTGCTTCTTGCCATAGACACCAAAAACTCTGGAATGTGAGTGTCTTTTCCAGCCACCATTATCTTCACACATTTACAGAGATCACTATTATAATTCTCCCAGGCTCTTGACTTTATTTTCCAAACACAGACCCATAACAGACTTAGTGCATCTGTTTCCCTCCCCATAGAGGAGAATTTGTGATTACTCTGCTTTTCCCCTCAGAGAAATGCACTCCACACAGGTGACACAAGTCTTTCTTCGACAAACTCCCAAAGAGATTCAGATTTGTTCTCCATAATCAGCCAGGAAGCTGCATTCAGAGACCGTTTTAAAAGGGGAGATGGAATGGGGAATTCTTTAAAAACTACAATGGAGAGGAATTCTGTTAGGGAAAATAGAAAAACACTTACAGGATCGTCCACAAGAAATTACCCAGAAATGGGTCTGTAAAATTTATGCACAGAATACCATAGTTTGAACAAAAAGTACTTGGAGCTTTTCCTCTTGGATGCTGTTCCTTTTTTAATTTTAAATCTCATTGAACTCTGAGTTCTAGGGCTAAGGAAATAGCTCAGTTGGTAGAGTGCCTGCCTTGCATACACAAGGCCTTGGGTTCAATCCCCAGCACCGCCAAAACAAAACAAAAAAAAACCTCTGAGTTCTAGATTCATAACAATATTAGCAACTATTGTCCTGATAAGGTTTTTCATCTCTCTGCAGCTTTCCAGACCAGTTCAAAGAATCCCTGGGCTAGAGGGAATTATTTGGATTCCTGTTTACGGCTGAAGAAACTGAAGAAGAGAAGCAACTAGAGAAGCAAAGAGTTTCCCACTGAGATGCAGAGTCTGTTTGAGGGGCTCCATCCTCAGGGTTTCAGAGTTCAAACGCCCACTCAGAGCCCTACCACAAGGGAATGCGTAGCCTTCTAAATCTAGCACGAAGGGCTGGATTTTGTCATTCTCTCTCTGTAATGCAGTAGAGCAGATTTGCAGGGCAGGCTCAGCATCAACGGAAAAATATGGTCAGATGGTAGCTATCTCCAAATAGTCTTTATTATCCATAATTGAATATGATATACGTAATACAGCCATTCCGTGTTGCCACAGGCACCAGTTAAACCTTTGGTGCCAGATACATCTAAATCCTTCCATTTTACAGTGTGTTTGATAGCAGCTTGTTCTCACAATCTCAAAAGAAATCATCTGGGTACAGTTGAACTACAGACTGAATTCCTCTTGGAAGATGATGTGACTGAGTAGAGACTGAAAAAGCTTCTTGCCAACAAAAAACAAAAAAAACCCAGCTATGCTTCTTGGGCTTCTAAGTTTATAAAAATTTCCAGTTTTATAACTGGAAATACGGGAATTTTATTTCATGTGCAGAAAAAAAACTCATAATGTTGATTTATTAGTCTTACTGAAGGCAACCAAGGGAACCAGAAAAAGATTAGTTACAAAGCCTGGATAACAGATTGCTAGTCTTGGTAAGTAATAATAATAATATCAAATCATAGTAGCTACCATTTAGTGACCACTTTATCTGCATTTTCTCATTGAATTCATACACAATTCTTTGAGTTCAGTATTTTTGCTTCCGTTTTACAGATGAGAAAATTGAAGCTTGGAAGGGCCAAGTAACTGGCTCATGATTACATTTAGTGCCTGTGTGGTTAACAAGCAAGTTCTTTGGAATTGGGGTGAGTTGGGAGTCCAAAAAACATTTACCAGTAGTAGGGTGATCAACCATCCTGATTTGCTCAGGAACTTGGCAGTTTCCTGGGAGGTGGGAATTTCAGTGCCAACCAGGATGGTTAGTCACTCTATAAATAGGGTATCCTTCAAGAAAGTACCTCCCCTCTCTGGACCGCAGAGGAATTTGGACCCAAATGATGTCTAAAGTTCAGGGAAGTGCTGAAATCTGGTTTCCTTCTCTGCAAAATGACACAGGGTCATTTAATAATAACTGGAGGAGTCTGCAGTGCGGTCTTTGCTCTTTCCTTCTTTATTTTATTTTTTTGATACCAGGAATTAAACCCAGGGGCACTCAAACACTGAGCCACATCCCCAGCCCTTTTTTATATTTTATTTAGAGACAGGGTCTCACTGAGTTGCTTAGGTCCTCCCTAAATTGCTGAGGCTGGCTTTGAACTCACAATCCTCCTGCCTCAGCCTCCAGAGCTGCTGGGATTACAGGCATGGGCCACCGTGCCTGGCCTCTTTCCTTCTTTGTGATTGCAGTTTTTAATGGACTTCTGTGGTTTATTCTGGAGGCACCCCTGAGGAAATCTACACAGAATTGACACAGTGACATCAGCATCCTTACACCAATAGCTCTGCCATTGTAGAGGGCTCTTCACACTCGACCTCTCTGTGTCCCCACCAAAATGGAGACAATAAATAACAGCAGTCCATACAGGGTTAGTGGGAATCAAATTAGGTCAAAGTTATGAAAGTGCTTCTGTAAACTGCAGAGAAATTAAATTTTTTTTCTTATGGTCATATTTTATCTTCAAAACAATCCTGGGCAGCAGGCAGAACAGGCATATGAGTTCTTTTTATAGATGAGGAGATGGAGCTCAAGTCAAAGAACAAATCAGTAGTCCATGCGTCCTTTTACTCACTCACTCACTTACTTACTCATTCACTCACAAACTCATTCCTGTATTTGTCTAATGTGTAGTTATTGAGTACCTATCATGCCAGACACTTGTGCCAATTACTGGGGACACAATAGGTGAGCAAAAGCCCAGTCCTTGCTTTGGAGAGCTTGTAGTCTAGAAGTCACAGAGGGATTAGATATGATGGAGACTTCTAGGCGGCCTCCAAGTTTCATGGAGGTAACAGTTTCTGGCTGGAATATGGCCACCCAGGCAGGGACTATAATTCCCAGACCTCTTTGCATCTAAGTGTGGCAATGCAACTAAGTGTGAGCAGAAGTGAGATATGGCTGACTTCTAAAATTGCTTTTTGCCTCATGGCTGTAATAGTGCAAACTGGTCTGGTCTACCTTCTAAATATAATTAGCAGTTTTGGAAGTCATGCATTAAAGATGGCCAACCTGGGCTGGGGATATAGCTCAGTTGGTAGTGTGCTTGCCTACCAAGCACAAAGCCCTGGGTTCAATCCCCAGCACCACAAAAAAATTTTTTAAAAAGATGGCCAAGCTGCCCTCAGTCTAGTTCCCTGAATTCACATGGAGTAGAACCACCTGCCAGCCCAAAACACTCACTGCAGAGTGTTCTCTGAGAAACAGCATCACTATTCTTGAAAACATTCTATATTGGTGTCTCTTTGCAATACCGGCTACTGCTACCATAGCACCAATTACACTGTTGGAGAGAATGAGCATAACTCAAGCCACCAACCAAAAATCAACATTAGAAAAACTTTTTTGCTGTTCAACACGAAGGCACCATTTATACTAATAGACCTGAATTAATTTCCTATTGCTGCCTTAACAAATTACCACAAACTTAGTGGCTTAAAACAGCACCAATGTAGTATTTTATAGTTCAGGAAGACAGTGTCTAAAAAGGGTCAACAGAGTAGTTTTACTTCTGGAAGATCTAGGTGAGCCTCCTTTTCTTGGCTTTTCTTTTCTTTTCTTTTTTCTTTTTTTCTTTTTTTTTTTCTGATTGAACCCAGGGCCTTGTGCTTGCAAGGCAAGCACTCTACCAACTGAGCTATATCCCCAGCCCTTCTTGGCTTTTCTGTCTTCCAGATGCTGCTCGCTTTCCTTCACCCATGGCCTCATATTTCTCTGATATCTGCTTCCATTGTTGCACCTCTTTATTTGATTCTGAACCCCTGCATCTCTCTTAGGAAGGCAGTTGTCATGGGCCCATCCAGATAATCCGGGATGATCTTCCTATCTCAAGATCCTTAATTTAATCACAGCTGTCAAAGTCCCTTTTGTCATGTAATGTCGTGTATTCACTGGTTGCAGGGTTAGAATGCAGACACCTTGGGGGCCACTGTTCCGCCTGCCATAGTTCCCATGAGCCCTGTGGCACTGACTTTCTGTAGTGCATGTGGCCTGGACAAATTTTAGTCTTCATTCTTTACAGATCCAGAGAAGCAGTGTGGACATCAACAGAGTTTTAGTGGACAGACTGTATAATGCTCCAGTACTGATAATTCATCAGCAGCTGAATCCTTCTTGCTCTATTCTGAAATAGTAAAAATAATAAAATTTGAAACTTGTGCTATGCATAAGGACTTTGCTTAGTTCCTTTTTTTATTTTGATTCATTGTACACAAATGGAGTACAACTATCGTCTCTCTGGTTGTACCTGAAGTGGAGTCACACCATTTGCATGTTCACATATGTACGTAGGGTAATGATGCTTGTCTCATTCTGTTATCTTTCCTTCCCCCGCCCCCTCCCCACTCCTCATTTCCATCTATGCCTAATTCTGTACACACTCTTTTCACTTTCATCACCACCCTATGAGCTAAGTAATATAGTTCCATTTTGCAAATGAGGCAGCAGAGAATAAGTAATCCATCAACTATCACACAGTAGAGAGAGAATTTGACCCTGTGCTGCTTTATCCCAGAGCTGGGAATAAAACTCCTGGGGGAAGTGATTATTTCCCAATCAATTCAGCATACATATAAGATAGACTTCAGTGACCAGCAAATGCCCTTATCAAAGAGTCATAGGATTTGGCAATTAGAAGGTGTGCCAGCATGTCCAGCAGTGTACAAGCTTAGGGGTCAGTGGCTGGCACTGATGGCATCTCCTTGGATGAGATGACACTCAGGACGAGGGACAGCAGCTGGTCCTTTGTTGAATCACCCTCCAACAGAAAGTACTTCCTTACATCGACTTTCTATCCATTTCCCTATAATGCTCATCTTCTGGAGCAGGCTTTGGGGCCAAGAAGAATAAATATAATTGTATGAACCTGGCAGTTCTTCAGATATTTTTTAGATAACAATTATTGTGCCCAGCCTCCGCAGTCAACCTCTCTGTCGTGATCTTTAGATCTATTGCTATCCTGACAGTAGAAAGGGCATAAGTTTAGGAGCCAGTTCTATCATTTTCAAGGAGAGTGATCTTGGGTAAGTTTCGTCCCTTAGAAAAAGAGAGAGAGAAAAATTAAAACTACCTTTCAGGGTTGGAATAAAGATTAACTGAGTTGGGTGCAGTGGTGCATGTCTGTAATCACAGCAACTGAGGAGGCTGAGGCAAGAGGATCACAAGTTCAAGGCCAGCCACAGCAACTAAGTGAAGCCCTAAGCAACTTGGCAAAACCCTGTCTTGAAATAAAAAATAAAGAGAGCTGGGGATGTGGCTCAGTGGTAAAGCACCTGAGTTCAATCCATAGTACCAAAAAAAAAAAAAAAAAAAAAAAAAAAGATTCGCTAAGCCTGCGCAACGGAAACCTCATCTCAGTGTGCAGACTTGGAGACTCTCACAGAGGTGAGTCCCTTCAGTGCCCCATCAGCAGCCACTAGTCACACTCCATCTGGTCAATACAGGGTTTAATCATGACATCCAGGAGCAGGCCTTCCTACGCATCTGACCATAAATACAAAATACAACGAAGTTACCCTAGTCTTCACTTTGAGAGTTTTAAGAAACTTCTTCCAGCCCCTGAACTAGTTTGTGGCAGAGTCAGGACTAGGAAGCAACTCTGAGACACACCGTATTAATCGGAGTTCTCCACAGGGAAACAGAACCTAGAGAATACACAGATCTATAGGAGGAGATTTATTATGGGAGGTGTGATTACGGATTAATGTGATGACGGAGGCTGAGAAATCCCACAATGTGCTATCTGCAAGCAGGAGAACCAAAAAAAGCCCGTGATGTGATTCTGTCCATGTCCAAATACCTGAGAACCTGGGGCAGCAGCAGAGGAGAGTACTGGTCTAAGTCCCAGAGCCTGATAATTTGAGAGCAGGGGCTTCGATGTCCATGGGCAAGAGAAGATGGGCATCCCAGGTCAAGAGGAGAGAGAGCAAGCATGATTCTCCTTCGCCTCAGTGGACTAGATAATGCCCATCCACATGGTGAGGGTGGATCTTTTTTATTCAGCCTACTTATTCAAATCTCTTCTAGAAACGCCATCACAGACACACACAGAAATAAAGTTTTACCAGCTATCTATCGGGATGTGTTTTAGTTGAGTCAGGGTGACACATGAAATTAACCATTATGCACACTGAGAATGAAATTCTTTTTAGACAATCCCATAGCAATATTGTTTCTTATTGAGCTTATACAATGAAAACCCCAAAGTCATTTCTGTGTAGACAATTCTTGCCTATGCTGCATTGATTTTTTTTTTTCTTTTCTTTCTTTCTTTTTTTTTTTTTTTTTTTTTTTTGAACCTTGAAACTTTTGCACTTTTGCATTGATCCCTATGGGATTTATTTATTTATTTATTTCTCTCCTTCCCCCCTTTTTACAAATACATACCATTGAGCGACACCCACAGCCCCACAGCACCCGCCCCCAGATTTCTTCTTCAGTAATTCCCTCTCCCACATCATACCTGCGCTCAGAGCAGACAACACTAGCCTGAAGAGCTCTATAGCACCATCTTTTTCTCTCTGTTCACATCACATCATGCATCCTCTAATGATGAGTCAAAGATGGGGAGATAGAAATCTGTCTGCCATCTTTTCCACTTTTCAGCTGCTCTTTAAAACTCTTCCACAAGGAAGAAAATGCAAACCGTGAACACCCATGATGGTTATAAGGGAATGTGCACGTGCCTTTTCCAAGTCTTTCCAAACTCTAATTCCACAGATTTGAGAGGAGTAGCAGTTTTACAAATGGATCCACGTCATGAGAAGGGTATCCTAAAATCCAACTCTGAAAATGTCAGAAAACCAGCCCAGGAAAGTACCAGAAGCACTGGACTGGAAGGGTGGAAGATTTGCTTTTAAAACCTAACCCTAAGCCGGGCGTGGTGGCGCACGCCTGTAATCCAAGCGACTTGGGAGGCTGAGTCAGGAGGATCGTGAGTTCAAAGCCAGCCTCAGCAATTTAGCGAGGCCCTAAGCAACTCAGTGAGACCCTGTCTCTAAATAAAATACAAAATAGGGCTGGGGATGTGGCTCAGTGGCTGAGTGTCCCTGAGTTCAATCCCTGGTTCCAAAAAAATAAAAAAAAATAAAAATAAACCTAACCCTGTTACTAAATAGCCATGAGGGTGGAGTAAATTTTGTTTTTAAATTTATTAAGATTGAGCCTTCCTTCTATGACATGAAAGGAGTTGGGCAAAGGAAAATTTTAACATGTTAAATAATAACAGCACTATGCATATTTTATTTATTGTCTCCTTCATTTTGCCAATGAGGAACTGGGAAACTGAGGCTGAATGTGAATGCCAGCGGAAGGACTTGAACCTGGATCTTTTGGCCTCAGGCACAGGCTTCTGTACTTCACTATACTCCCTGCCTCCCAGATCTCAGATCCTATATTTTCCTGGAAATGAGGTTTGTACTTATGTAGTGTCCAGAATACACAAGAGGCTCTCTGCAGAACGTTTTCGTTTGTTTGGGAGTAATTTACAGTTTATGCAGTCTACATGAAAGGCTGCAAGATAGAATGATTAAGAGCATGGACTTTAGAATCATTAACTAGCTATGTGACCTCAGGCAAGTCAACACCTCTGAGCCTCACTTTTCTCATTTGGACCTGGAAGTAATTTAGAAAATGGAAGTAATGATAGTACTTTCTAGGAATGTTGTCAGGCTTGCAGGAGATAGTGCATGTCAAGCATTTGGCTTGCTGCCTGGCATAAAATAGGGCTGAAGAAGGTCCAGTTACTGTTTCTCTTAGGTAGGTTGTGCTTGCAATGAGAGGTAACATAACTTGGTACTTAAAGGTGTGGAATATGTGGGTTCAAATCCCAGCTCTGCCACATGCTAGCTGTTTACCCTGGGCAAGTCACTTACCCTCTCTGTGCTTCAGTGTTCTTATCTTCAAAAGGCGGGATGATTGTAACAGCACCTACCTCATAAGAATGCTGTGAGAAAATGAACTGATGCGTTTAAGGTGCTCAGATGGTGCTTGGCATATAAGAAGCCCTCATGCATGCCAGCAATTGAGATCATCTCTTCTTCCCTTCTGCAAATCCAAGTCCACAGTTGTAGATAGTTCAAGACCACTTTGGAATATATCCCCACTTATTTCAAATCCATGGCAAAGGTCTCCTCACTCCTGACTCAGGGGTGTAGATCTCATCCACTCTGAGCATGATGCAATTGTCCTTACTGATTTACCGATTGCTGGTGGCAGGGGTCCTTTCTGGAACAAACAGCCCACTAGCAAAGGCCCCAGCCAGCTCTGGACAGCAAGGATTGGCGAGGCTACTTACCCGGTGTCCTCAGAGGCTTGTGCTGCAGGGCCCCAAAGAGTAGAGTTATGATTTAGGAACCCCTGACCTCCTCAGGGTGTGGTGCTTGCTGAGTGACAGTGGGAGGCAGGGGCCTCTTCAAGGCTCCTCGAGAGACAGCTGACCAGAGAATGAGTGAGGTACTGCACAGAGTTACAATTCCAAGGCCATGGCTCCCATTCAGAGCAATCAGGTGAGCTCCCCTCACAGCCTGTCCTGTGGCTCTGCCGGCTCCCACTTCTGGTTCCTGCTTAGAAAGCATGTTTTCACTCTGCAAAGGCCCCCAGCACACCAGGGAATGCTAAGCTCATTTCCTCAGCCTGGCAGACACTAAGCATCCTTACAGACACGTGTGTTTCCATCATCAAAGAGCACAGGAGGGAACATTCTGGGGCATCTGGTTTTAAGGAAGCCCTAGTCAACCATGCCAATTAAAAACTCACCTCCTTACTGAGGTAGGGGCTTAGCATGCTCATCTTCCGATGCTGGAAATCATCACTGACGAAACCCGGTGCCACCAACCCCTGAAGTTACCAGGGGTTGAGCAAAACCATCCTCCTGAAACACTTTATCCTCAGAAGCTAAAAGTAAAGCTGACTTTTATGTAAAGAATATAATTGAATATAATTATAATTTAATTAATTAAATATAATTAAAGATATATTTCATATAAGTATGACATAATTAATGAAACTGAATTCATAGTGTGAATGGATTTTTTTTTACATAAAGCACAGGATTTGGCAGCAACTGTGCACTGAGAGCTGTCCATCCCGCCACTGTCAGAGATGTTTCTATGGGAAAGTTTCAGAAATGTTGGGCCTTAGTCATGGTGGGAAATGCAAGAGGGAGGACAGCATCATCCAGAGGCCAGAGTGCTGAGTGGGGGGTCCAGAGAGCTGCATGTGGGCTCAGTCTCTGTCACCTACTCGCTGGGTGACCTCAGCTCAGCCTGGAGGTCCCACAGGAATGGTGCTTCCCAGGGCTGCTGAGAAAATCAACTGAGACAGTGCCGGTGAAACGAGCCTTCGAACGGCAGTTTTGCACAAATATGAGTTATTATGATTCAGCCTTGTTGTTTTTGGAAAGCTTGTTTCGTTTTATATATCACATGGATCCTCCACCCTGCCTCCCGCTCCAATAGGCAGATCAAAAGTGTTTGCCTTTCCCTTCGGAGTGAGGAACCTCTGATCTGACAAAAGGCAATGAAGTCACCCAGCCTGCTCTCGCCCAGTGTCGTGTCTGGGACGTTGGACAAGCACACTCCCCGCAAAGCAGGCGGCCCAGCCCTCGCCACCCAATCTGGGGGGCATTTAGTCACCACTGTCTGAGTCTCATTATGCAGGTCTCCAGACAAGAAGGGGAGGAAGTGCAAAGCAGAGGGTCAGTGTCTGAAATGTTAGAGGAGCAGGCGTCTCTGAGTGTATGGGAATGCTAGGAAACTTAATAGTACTCCAAGGGGAGGGGACTTTGCATCATGTCAAAGTCATTGGAGGTGATCAGTGAGCATGGAGCTTCACAGAGGTGGACTCACCTAGCAGGAGGGCTTCCACTCTCTTCTGCTCTGATGCAAGCATGCAGGGGGCCCTGTAGTACCTCAGTCTGTGTGCCCACTGGGACTGAAGACCCCGACCAGGACCTCAGAGACCAGATTCCGTGTGCTGATAGAGCGGGCAGTTTGAATCTGAGCAAGGGTTCTGCAAGGGAGCACCAGAGTTTGGAACTGGAGAGTGGGGCTGGATAAGGCACCAATTAGTTGCTACCTCTATTTAGTGAGCACTTAATACATCCTAAGAAAACATTGAATCTTTACAATAACCCTAAAATACATCCCCATTTATGCACAAAGAAACTGCAACTTGATGAGTTACATGACTTTTCCAAGGGCACGGAGCTAGTGTGAGACCAAGGTACAATTTGAATTCAGACCTGTTCAATTCCAGATCACTTGATTCTGAACTCTTCTTTTGGGTGGTAGGTAACTGGGGATTGAACCCATAGACATTTTACCACTAAGCTGCATCCCCAGTCCTTTTTATTTTTTTATTTAGATACAGGGTCTCCCTAAGTTCTGAAGCTGGCTTTGAACTCATGATCCTTCTGACTCAGACTCAGGAGTCGCTGGGATGACAGGCATGTGTCATGTACCTGGCGCCTGATTTGATTCTAAACTCTCCATTATGCCCTTCTCTAAACAGGAAGTGGAGCCATGATTGGGAATTGATGGAAATCAGATCAAAATACAAGCGTGACTGGGAACAGGGAGGAAAGTCTGGATTCCTGAAGGGTTGCTGACACACTCTTTTGAGCTAGGTGAACACAAGCAGGGTTTCCTCTGTACATTTGTCCTGTAAGCATTGGCCAAGTAGGTAAGGCATGGCCTGACTGCAGACCTTCTGTGTAGGTGGGTGAGAGTGAGCTGCAGCCACACTTAGAAGCAAAGGCAAAGGTAGCAAGCAGGGCATAGGAGAGAGGGCATGGTAGAGAGAACCTACTTCCTGTCACTGATGAGATCTGCCTTGGGTGCTTTTATCAGTTACCTATTATCACAAAATGCTGCATAACAAACCACCCCAACACTTAGAGGCTTTAAACCACAGCCGTTATTTCTCAGGAATCTCTTGGGTTGGCTGAGCAACTATGCTGATCCGGGATGGACTCCGATGATGTCATCTGAGCTTGCTCACACGTCTGCCAATAGTTGGAGGGGCTGTTAGAGAGGGCTCATGGAGGATGGCCTCTGCAGGGAATGCTCTGCTCTGCTCCACACAGTGTCTCAGCTCCCGACAGGCTGGTTAATCACTACTGCATTGAAAAGGCAGAGGGGCAAGAGAGAGAGCAGACGTGCCCAAGAACTCTTGTTCTTAGAACTAACCAAGAGGTCTCAGTTCAAGCCCGTGGGCTTGCAGCTGACATCACATCTCTTCTGCCATATTCTACTGGCTAAAGTCAGTTACAAGACAGTCCAGATTCAGAAGCAGGACATGCAGACTCCATATCTTAATGGAGCTGCTGGCAAAATTACACTGTAAAGTGCTAGAAGAAATTCAACAAACACTTGTTCAGTCAGTATGCCGCAGAACTCAATCCCAGTCCCAAAGGTGGATGAGAGGCAGCAGCACTTCCCAACATTCTAGACCATTCCTGTTTCCCTGACAAAACCCCTTTGGCCATTGACTGCCAGTTCCTTGCCCAGTCTTACTGGGTCTTATTGGCACTGGACTCGGGGAGGGAGAGATACAGTGGCCCCGAATTAGACAGATAAGAGAACAGTTCTGGCTTCTTTCTTCAGACTGTTTACCCATGGGCTCCATCTCTAAACTTTTTATAACCAACGAAGTTTCATTAGAAAGTGTACTTAAACTTTCTCAGTGAGCCATCAGCCCAGCCACACAAGCACGAGAATGCTGACAAATTCCAGGAGACAGATGTTCATTTACTTAGTTAAAGTTTTACTAATACTTCTGCCCCCCTGCTAATACTGTTTGTGATCTGCGTTTAAGACATGAAAACTCCACAGTTCCTTTCTTACAATATGGCTGAGATCATAGACTCCCCAGAGATACACCTTTGAAATCCCTTACATATGAAATTATTGGCATGATATTTGGCATTTTCATGCCAAGAACCGACTGTTGCAACATGTTGGAAAGAGCAGGGGGCTTAGAATCAGAAAACTTGGCTGGTGCAGAAACCCCTAGAGCATGATGGTCAGGCACACGCTCTGATGTCAGACTGCCTGGATTTGAGTTCTGGCTCCATTATCTATGCTGGATTTCCTTTGGCAGGTTACTTAACCTCTCTGTGTTTTAATTTGCCCATCTATAAAATAGGGTACAAGTGCTCTTCTCACAGAGATACCATGATTCAAATACAAGGCTGAGAAAAATGCCTGCACAGACTATATTCTATCCAAGTGTAGCCTATCATTACAGGCTCTAACTCTTGCTGTCTGGAGGACCTTGGGCAAATTACTTAACCTCTCTGGTCCCAAATATCACCATCTATAAAATGGAAACAATATTACCTGTCAAGCTTACAGTATCCACCTTAATGGGTTCTTGGACTTCAGATCTCAGATGGGCTTTCCTGCTCCTGTAAGTGTCTTGGAACCAGGCTTTGGCTCAGGCTAACCCACTAAGACAGGATGGTTGAAAGGGAAGAGCTGGATCACATCATTTTACTGAGTTCTTTCCCTTCCTTCCCTGTCTCTTGGATTCAGCGCTAGCTTGCTCCTCTGTTCACACCAGGCGCAAGGCTCTCGTGGAATCTGCTGCCTGGGAAGCCAGCGGCAAGGCAGGAGTCCTTCACACTCCCCTCCAGCTCCCGTTCTATCAGAGAAATTTATTTCAGTGTCATTTGGTTTTTCATTATCCCCATCTTCACTTTCACCTTCCTACCTCTCTTCATCCTTCCTGCCTCTGCCTTTTCTTTCCTCTCCCTCTCCCGCTGCATTAGTTAACTTTCCGTTACTGTGACAAAATACCTGGGAAAATCAACTTAGAAAATTTTATTTGGGCTCATGGTTTCAGAGGTTCCTGTCCATGGTCAGGAGGCTGCATTGCTTCTGGGCCTGCAGGGAGGCAGAAGGGCACAGAGGAGCAAAACTTCTAGCCTCTGGCAGCCAGGAAACAGAAAGAGAAAGGGGCCAGAGCCAAGAAGTACTGTTCCAGGGCATGCCCCCAGTGACCTGTTTCCTCCAACTGGGCCCCATCAACTAGTTTCCACCACCTCCCAATAATGCCTTCAGTTATGATCCCATCGATGGACCAGTGCATTCATGAGATTGGAGCCCTCGTGATCCAATCACTTCCCAGGAGCCCGACCTCCGAGCAATGCTGCACTGGGGACCAAGCCTTTAACACATGAGTCTTTGGGGGACACTTTATGTCCAAACCCTAACACCCTCCTCCCTTCTTTCCCTCCCCTCCCCCCTCTTTCTCATTTTTCCAGGGGCAGCTTAAGCATTTTATGTGTTCTTTCTTTTACTACAAAGCATAGAAATTCACCTTGCCTCCAGCACCGTATCAAGATACTTTGGCAAACAAAGACCATCCCTTCTCTAGGAAGGTACCCATGAATATCAACTGTGAAAGTAAATCTCATTTATCTTTTTACACATAAAACTATCCCTGTGCCCTTGTCTGTCAATTCCTAAGAGTAGAGACCATGTGTCCACAGAGAACATGAAAGATCTTCAGTCAATATAGAGTAAATGGAAAACTGAGGTCCCCTGGAGCGAATGAAGACTCAGCTCAGGTTCTCACTCTGCCATTTCCTTGTTGAGGGTCTTAGATAAATTACTTCATCTCTGGGACCCTGGGACCCTCTCCCCATCCTAACCCCAATCTATAAAATCAGGATCATAGTGCCTATGTCTCACGGGACTTCCCTGGGGACTACTCACAGTGTGCTAAGCATGGCATCTAGCACATTTCCAGTTGTTAGCGGGGGGTTTAAGTCCATAAACGTAGCCCTCATTACGATTTCAGGCTGTCATTTCTCAAGAAATGGAAAAGGTTAATAGAAACTAAATGAAAATGAATGTTTAGAGTTGTAATCACTCAAACAGACCCTAATAATTTTAAACTTTGTTTAAAAAGGTCTTTCTACACACATTTGTTGTCCTGCTGTGGGGGACACATAAATAAACACATCTTCACGCCTCCATCTGTGGGTGACATAGATTTGCCATGAGAGAAGCAGTTTCATTGTTCCATGGTGAAGTATCCCCACAGGAATTTTGGTGAAGCCTCATATTTGAAATGACTGTTGGTTTCATATGTCCCTGGCATCTGAATCCAATACCCGTCTCTCCCAATGGGCACCAGAGATGGCTCTCTTCATGCCTGCATTTGACTGCTGGGAAGGATGAGCACCTAATTTCTGGGGTGTCCAACATTCCCAGGTTGACCTCTGCTCCGGTTGCCCTTTGAGAAGTGTGCCTGATTCATCAACCACCACAGAAGCCTCTCTGCAGTTCTCTTCTTTGGACCTCAAATTTCTATCTCTTTCTGACTGACATGTTTGAAGTTCTCTTTTTTAAGAAGTTCTTCCTGGCATTGAATGAATACCTTTAAGGGCCATTCACTCCAGTATAATTTCTTATGTGTACCCACTGGGGGAGATGGTAATTTTGAAATATAATGAACCCAAGGAACTTTCTCCTCCATAAAATTGCAGCAGGCTTTAAAAGATGCAAATATCTAAACTGAGCTCAGTGGGATCTCCAGAATGAAGTCTCACAGCATTCATTCTGGGTGAAAATCAAAAGCTGAGGCTCCCCTCCTTCTTGGGCTTCCCATGGTGAAATTTGTATGTCATGTAGCCCATATTTGAAGTGAGACCATCCTCAGATACCCTTCAAACTGGATGCAAAGTCACCCAGCTGTTTTCACATGATATGGGGACAAAGAAACAAAGAGGGAATGATTTATGTTTATGTAGCTGATAATGATGGTAATGAATGGGTAGATGTGTGAGAAGGCAGGTTAGCTTAAAGAGGCCAGGTGGTGGCAGATAGTTCCAGGCACACAGGGAGGTGCCAGTCAATGCTGCTATCTGTGATGTGAAAGACCCAGGGTACAAAAGCATATGCACCCCATCGCTAGCCTTATGAAAAATAAGCAAAGCATGTACAATAAAAAGTGCTAGAAAACACACAGAAATATCAAGAATATCTGTGTTTGGGCACGGGAATTCTTTCAGTATTTTTTTTTTTCATTTTCCTTTCATAAGCAAGTATTATGTGTATCATGAAAACAGCATAAGGCATTATTAAGTTTCGAAAGATTTTCTTTTTTTTTTTTTTTGGTATCAGGAATTGAGCCCAGGGGCATTTAACCACTAAGCAACATCCCCAGTTCTTTTTTCATTTCTTATTTTGAGATGGTCTCACTAACTTGCTTAGGGCCTTGCTAAGTTGCTGAGGCTAGCTTTGAACTTGTGATCCCCCTGCCTCAGCCTCCCAAAGCGCTGGGATTACAGATGTGCACCACCACACCTGGCTTGAAAGATCTTTTTGAGAAACTCTACTTTGGCCAGATGTGGTAGCACAGACCTGTAATTCCAGCGACTCCAGAGGCTGAGGCAGGAGAATCACAAGTTTGAGGTCAGCCTCAGCAATTTAGCAAGACACTGTCCCAAAATAAAAAAAAACAGAAAGGGTTGGTGACATCTCTCAGTGAGAGAGCACCCCTGGATTCAATACTCAGTACTGCAGGGGGAGGGGGAGGACTCTACTTTATCTCAACCTTTATGAATCAAATACTTTCCAGACCTCTGAAATGTTCTGAGACATGTGGAAAATTTTAGGAAAACTGACAAGGGAACATCGTCTCACAATAACACTAATCACTTTCTTTCCTTCTTTTTCCTTTCTTCTCTCTCACTGTCTTGCAAGTAAAACTAAATCAATGATTTGCGGCTGTGAAAGCTGTCGTGTTTCTTTCTTCCATAATTTTTCCTACCAAATATCCCATTGCCAAAGCTGCCGTTGCAAAATGAAAACATACAAACACTTAGAAGTTTGTTATTATTTTGTTAAGCAAAACAAAAATGAATTTATTTTAAAAGCAACCAGACTTGTATGGGTCACTTTTTTTCTAAAGCTCCTTTTATACACCAGCAGATTTAGTAGCCAGAAACTGCTAGAATTCTCTTTCCAGAATCAGGCAACGTAAAGGCATTGACCTCAGTTTAACTCCCGACCTCCCCAGCTAGTGAATTAAGTAAACAAAAAAATCCCACAACTAAAGCTTGATTTTATGCCCCAGCTGTGTAACAGGATGTGGATGCTTTAAAATAAATAACCCAACAACAAATGCAACCACGCCACCAACTCCCAAGCACCAGGGTGTGGCCCCATGGCTCCTTCCCAAAGCGCTCCTCCAATAAATCTCTAGGGAATGTGACTCAGAGTTCCTTGTGGATGGAGTCAAGCTGGATCACCTGGTAGGAGTTAGAAGCTCTGACTCAGGTGGCCAGTGGGTATGGACCCGGCCCAGGCCGGTGAAGCAGGTAACTTCTTGACTAAGGAGAATATTGCTACATGGAAGGCATACTCCTGATATTTTGTAGTGAAAGAAGAAAGGGAGCTAATACAGCAGGTCAGTCCTCTCACCTCCGTTATCCCATCTCCTCTGCACAACAACCTTGTGAGGTGAGGATTTTTGTGCCCATTCTCCAGGCAAGGGAACTGAGGCCCCAAGAAGCAAAATGACTAGAATGAGAATCACCCAAAAAGTTATTTACAGAACCAAAAATAAAATCCAGATCCCCATGGCCACTGCATCCACTGTAGCTCAGTGAGGCATGGCCTGGTGTGGGGGATACATTCCAGGAATCTCCTATGTTAGGAATCCTATGACCTGTTTTTTTGTTTGTTTGTTTTGTTTTTGTTTTAATAAATATTTCTTCCTTTTTAAAAATTTTTCAATAAATCTTTTATTTTATTTATTTATGGTGCTGAGTATCGAACCCAGGGCCTCACGCATGCCAGGCAAGCACTTTACCCCTGAGCCACAAGCTCCAGCCCCTCTGACCTGATCTTTACTCAAAAATTTTAGGACTCCCACATGACCAGGTGATGAAGAGGGTTTCTGAGTAACTTAAGAAAAGCTGGAATTCTTTTTTTAAATGGCACCTCTGCTGACAGCGGTGCCTTCCATCAGCTCATCACCATAGCAACAGCACCTTCCCTGTGGCAGAGCTGGTGATCAGGTCTCCAGAGATGATTCTATCTTGTCTCTGAATCTCGTCACCCGATAGCACAGGAGCCAGCATTTCTGGCCTAATCCTCAAATAGCCACGGCTCCCTCAGCAGGCTTGATTTCAGCCTGGAGGGTTATGAGGTTAGAAGATAATGAGTAAATATTTTTGGACCAATTCCTCATAAAAGAACCGGGAGGCCTGGGAGAGGGCTGCCCCCAATCTAAGCCATTACTGGCTGGACAGCAGTCAGTCCTGAGGCTGGTACCAGGCCACAGTAACAGGGCTGTTCACTGCCAACTTATCTGCTCCTCAACACAGGGTTAAAAAGCAGAAAATGTTGTTTAAAAAATATATATATCGTGAGGAAATATTTTCAGTATTACCAGTCACTTGAAGGCTATTTATTAGATTTGTCAATGCTAAAGCCTTTGCCTTAACTACTACAAAACCCAGGCTCTGAATCTGGACAGGACTTAAAGTTGGGCACTAATCATTTTTGGAGTGATGAAGATAGAACCCAGGGTCTTGTGCTTGCAAGGCAAATCCTCTACCAACTGATCTATATCCCCAGCCCTCAAGGAGAGATTTAATTGTTGTTGTTGTTGTTGTGTTATTTGTTTTTTGGTCATACTGGGAATTGAACCCAGGTCCCTGCACATATTTGGCAAGAACTCTACCACTGGGCTACATCCCCAGCCTAAGATTTAGTTCTTTTCAAAGAGAAAGAGCAGAGGGGAAAATAGATGTAAGCATGTATGGCCCTCAACAGGCCCTGGTTCCTACAGCTGAAAGGCTGATTCTGGAAGCAGGCCTCGACTTCATATGAAAATGACCCCTTCACGTTGGCTCCAATTTCCTTTTGGTCGCAATTATCTATTATTATATTATTACCAGAGTACAGAACTCTAGAGGATAGAGAACATATACACAGCACCACTAATCCTATCACCAACCAATAACAATATTTTAGAGGATTTTGTCCCCCTTTGAGTCTTCTTGCCTCTTTATGAAAGAATGAGCTTCATTCATCTATTCAACAAGTATTTATTGAGCAACTACTATGTGTTGAACACTGCTTTATTTTCATTGTGGTAGTCATGGTTAAACATAATTTTCCCCTCATTTTGACTGAACAATATAAACAGCTTATATCTGTAGCATTAGAAAGGACAAAGACAACAGAAAAGCACTAAATCTCCATCCTAAATCCTGACAGGACGTCCCAGGAGCCTCTTGGACATCCATTAACACAGGATCTGATGTCTGGATGTTTCTTGTTCACCTGGTCCAGTAGAGTACGCTGCTTTAGCTGCTTGGGGACAGTGCTGGTCACTTACCTCTGGGCAGGAACACAGCCCCAGTCACACATGGGTCCTCTACAAGGAAGAAACGTCTTCATCTGATAGAAGCAGGCCTTTCCCCTCCATGTGACCCATCCTCTCACCTCCACTGTCCGGAGGCACGGGACACCTGGAGGCCATTCGCTATTTGTCATAGAAAGGAGCACAACATTTCTGCCACTGGAGCCCTTGAAAGAAACAAGATGGCAGCCCTATTGCGCTGATCTTGCTGCCTGGGACAGTCAGCCTGGAGCCACACTGGCTCTCCCTCACAAAAGCCACCTATCTTCATGGGAACCTGCCAATCAGCCTGGAGTGCCAGGAGCGTCTACCACCTTCCAGGAACTCAGACACCCTCTCTCTTCACAGCTCTGCACTTCACCCTCTCAGGTCTCTAAGCTGCTCTCCTCACAAGTTCACCAGCTCTCCTGACCGGAGCCACCAGAGAGAACTTGAGTTGATAGGAGGTGGAGAAACATGGGTCCGCCAGACTCCCAGAGGCCTCCTCATGGCTCAGAGAGGCTTACTGAAGATGAGGCAGGAAACGGGGGCTCTGCACCTCCTTCCCCATTCGTTACTCATGGTGACTCTCTCAATATCCCTTGTTTTTGGAATAAAAACAGCACAGGTGAAGTTCAATAAAATAATCGTACCAATAATCCCAACAGGCTGGGGATGTAGCTTAGTGGTGGAGCCCTTGCCTCTCATGCACAAGGTCCTGGGTTCAGTCCTCAGCACCACAAAACAATAATGATGATGATGATGATATCACCATCACCGATACTCAAAATTTCTTGATGAGGACAATAAACCAGGAATTGTACTAGATCCTTATGTGGATCATCTCATTAATCCTTGGAATGAATTGGCTATTGTTCCTGATCTTACATGTGAGGAAATTTAGGCTTAGAGAGGCTACGGGACTTGCCCAAGGTCACATAGCTACTGAATGGAGGAGGTGGAATGTGGACCCAGAGGTCTCACTCCAGAGCAGAGTTCCCAACCACTGTTCTATGCCACCTCCCACGCCATTTACTCAGTATCTACTATGTACCGGGTCTTGCCCTGGGCCTTTGATATGGCTTTCCCTGGACCTTAACAACCCTGCAGGGAGGTAGAATCACCTGGTAGTAAGGAACCTTCTGGAGTCAAAGTCAAATGAACTTCACCTGAAATCTTTTAGATTCGGCCAAGGCACCCACCTTGGGTTTTGTGCCTTTCTCCTGCTCTGCCTTAATATGCTGAATTGAACATGGATACTGGGGTGGGATACACCTGTGCTTAAATCTCGACTCTTCCACCAAGCAGCTTTCTGATCTCAAGCCTCAGGTTGTTCATTCATAAAACAGAGGTAAATAAAGTCTTCCTAACAGGGCAACTGGAGTTAACTGAGATAATGCAGGTGAAGCACAATACCTGGTAATAAAAGGCAAAGGTTGGTAGAAATGAATAAGTATGACAAACATGATATATATTGAAGACTTTTTGGCTCCAAACGCCAGGATCTCTTCTGCTTTCCAGGTACATGGTACTATGGTTCTTCTGGGGTCATTACATATGTCTCAGTGATAAATCCAGAATTCCTAATTCAAAAAACTTTTTTTTTTTTTTTTTGGTGCTGGGTCCTCCCCATGCTAGGCAAGTGCTCTACCCCTGAGCTATATCCCCAGCCCCAAATTCTGTCTTTTGAAATTCTTGTTATAGAGCACACCTGCCATGCTGAGGAGCATGGGCCTTTTCTAACTTTTCATAAAGGATAAACTTTTTTTGTAGCCTGCTAGTCACAATCTTGCTGCAGAAGTTCAATAAATTGGGCTCATGATGTGTTAGAAGTGAATTTAGCGATACTTAATCCAACATTCCTCAATCTCTAAGGAAGAAAGGGTATTATGGGTTTTGCTCTTTGCCAACTTGTTCCTTTAAAAGCCCTTTGAGTCATACTGAGCATTTACAAAATGAGGATGATAATAGACCTATTCAATTTGCCTGATGATAAGCTTCCTTTATTAAGGAAAAATATTCAGTGATACTTGTTAAAGAACAGTAAAATGCCGGGTGTGGTGGCGCACGCCTGTAATCCAAGCGATTTGGGAGGCTGAGTCAGGAGGATCGCGAGTTCAAAGCCAGCCTCAGTGACTTAGCAAGGCCCTAAGCAACTCAGTGAGACCCTGTCTCTAAATAAAATACAAAATAGGGCTGGGGATGTGGCTCAGTGGTGGAGTGCCCCCGGGGTCAACCCCCCGTACCACCAAAAAAAAAAAAAAAAAACAACAGTAAGAAAGACTATTCAGGATTATTGTTACAGGTAGAGGGAGCACCATAATGGAATTTTTCAGAGGGAGACAGAAACTGGGATCAATTCCAAATTCAGCAAGAACATTTGGGACTTCATGGCCAAGGAGCAGAGTGGGAGTCGGTAGATAGAAAAAAACTAAGAGGTAGTAGCATCAGGGATAAGGAAGAGTCTGGCTAAATAGACCTACCAAGGTTCCGGTCTGGGGGTTGGCAGAAGACATGGAACTTGATCGGACTTGAGGGTGGGGGTTCAGGCTCAAACTGGATTTACAAGGAAGTGTTCAGATGGGCAGAGGGAGAGTCCAGAAGCCTGACCAAAGTTTAGTCAAGCAAAGAATCCTTGTCACCTAACACTGCTCTCTCGCTCTCTCTCTCTCTCTCTTTCTCTCTCTTCCTCAATTTCCACAAAACAGATCTCTTTTGTTGTTATTTTGTTTTCCCCAGAGGTACTCTCAGGAGGGAAGCAAACTGGTTGAACCAGCACACAAATTTCAGGGTTATTTGCATTAAAAAGGAAGTATAAAATTTGCAAAAAGTTGGGCATTGGTAGGAGCATTTTGAACCACGGACAGTGGCAATGCAGAAGCAACCATTGCTCTGGTGCAGTCAGACCGACCTTAGGAAATAAAACTGACCTGCAAGTTAGCTCCTAGCTGTGGTGGGAAGGAAAGTGCTGGGCCTGGCACCAGCTAACCTGCCTCTGAATTTCAGCCTCACCATCTATTGGCTGGTACCCTCAGGACGAGTGAATTGATTCCTCTAAGCCTCAGTTTCTCTTTCTGTAAAAAAAAAAAGAGGGGGCAGAAATAATACCCACCACTAAAGCAACCGTGAGTACCAGAGAAAGCAATGGATATGCAAACACTTTGAAAACTGGGGTAGCTACAGAGATGCAAGATGCTGTTGGGAATGTTAATAATTAAAAACTGGGTGGTTGTTGTTGTTACACTTAATACTAATGTAACCTCAGTTTGGGTTTAATTCCTGGTAAAAAGCCCTTTCCAGAATGGCATCTAGCTTTGGTCTGTGGTGAGAGAGTTTAATGGTGAATATTTATGTATGGGTGGCCAGCAATGTCCCCAGATGTGTCTAAGCCAACAGTCATCAGCTCAGTGTCTGTCCCTTCTCTCTGAAAAACAGAAAACCAGGTTTTAACAAATGTCATCCACTTGTCTTGTTTGAAGAGTGGCAAGGAAGCCAGTAGGGCCAGAGAGGATGAGCGAGGGAAAAGATGTCTAGAAAATGGATCAGAGAAGCAACAAGAGCCAAGGGCTGATCAAGCCATTAGGAGGGTGCATTCTCCCTCTGAGAGGGAGGGAGGCCACTGGGGGACGCTGCACAGATAGTGAGATGTTCTCCCGGCGGCCAGGGAGGAGACTGGGAATACTCCTGACCAGGGCATGGTGGCTTGGACCAGGGAATTAGTGGTGCAGTTGGTGAAAAGGGGCAAGTATCCAGATAAAAGAAGGGATGTGTAGGAAAGAATGGGGTCAAGGATCCCTCAAGATTTTGGCCTGAACAACTGGAAAGAATGCCATAGAGCAGGTCTTGGGAAAACCGATAGATCTGCTTGTGGTCTTGTTTTGCTTTTAAAATATTTCATAAAATTATACTTTTGAGTGTTATTAATGAATTTTTCCAATATGTGATTCTTTAAAAAAGCACACATACACATAATCCACATTGTAATTTTTGTAGCAATTTCTCATCCATTAGTTCATTGAATCACTTAAAGCAACCTTGTGAGGTTGTGGCTACTGCCCCCCACTGTGTCAGTTAGAGCTTGGATTCCGAAGAGAAGCAGATTCCCTCTGCTGGAGAACACGGGATTATAATGTACAAATTAGGCCTCATGCAATGGTCTGGGCTGCTGGAGAAGTTTCTGTTGGATGTTGGACTCAAACTTTCCAGTCAGCCAGACTGGAAATGAGGAAGGAAAGGTGGGTATAAATTGATGGGGTGCAGCCGGGCATGGTGGCACACATCTGTAATCCCAGCACTTGGGAGGCTGAGGCAGGAGGATTGTAAATTCAAAGCCAGCCTCAGCAACTTAGTGAGGCCCTAAGCAACTCAGTGAGACCCTGTCTCTAAATAAAATACAAAATAGGGCTGGGGGTGTGGCTCAGTGGTGGAGTGCCCCTGGGTTCAATCCCCAGTACAAAAAAAAAAAAAAAAAAATTTGATGGGGTGCAAGGAGAAACCAGAAGCCATCTGAAAAAGACAAACTGGATCTTGCATCTGCCTCCCACCACCTCCAGCAGCAAAGCTGGGAATGACCTGGAGAGAAGCTATCCCTTTTGAGAAGCTCTCCCTTTGCCTGCAATACACACACCCTGGACAAGGACTTGGAAAAGCTACAGGATGTAGCAGGAGCTGAAGCCGCCATGGGCCTGGGTTCAGCCCCCACCAACAAGCAGCTAGCAGATCAGTGTCCCGCCACCGCGCCGGCTGTAGCATAATGATGGTGCTTCTTCATTGACCTTCCAACTCCAGCACAAATTTGTCTCGTGACCAGCTTGAAATCACGTCCACACAGGAAAGGGAGTTCTGGAAAACATGATTCCAGCTTAGCTAAGTAGGCCTGGTATAAACTACCATACCTACTTTATAGATGAAGAAAATGAAGATCCAGAGAAGTGAAGGGACTCACCCACTGTCTTGCAGACACGTGTAGCAGACTCCGTATTAGGACTCAGTGTTAGGAATGGTCTCGAATGTCCCTCAATGGCTCACGCGTGGAAGGCTAGGTCCCCACCTGGTGGTGCTCTTGGGAGTTGGTGGAAACTGTAGGAGGTGGGACCTACATGGAGGAAGTAGGGGTCTGGGGTGGTGCTCTGTGTGGGGATAATTGTCCCTGGTTCCTTTTACCTCTCTTCCCCTCCTCACACCTCCCCCTTCTTTTCCCTCCATTCTCTCCCCCACCCACACCCTCTCTCTGCATCTCTCTGCTTCCTGGCTGCCCAGAGTTGAAAGCTTCCCTTTGCCACACCCTTCCAACAGGATGTTCAGCTTCACCAAAGGCCCAAGGCAATGAAATCAGCCAACCATGGGTTGAAACCTCTGAAACCATGAGTCAAAAAAAAAAAAAAAAATTCAACCCTTTAGGTTGATTTTCTGAGGTATTTTGTCACGGTGCTGAAGGCTGACTAACACACCCAGGTTGGCTGACTTCAGTTAACATTTTTTGAAAGTTTGCTATGTGCCTGACATCAAATCACCTCATCCGTAATGACACTATGGAGTTGAGTATATCATCTCTCATTTAGAGATAAAGATATTGAGCTTAAAAAGATAAAGTCAACATCACTCAGCTGTGGAAAGATAAAACCGAGATTCAAATACAGGTTGGTCAGACACCAGCCCCATGTTCCACCCGCCTGGTGTGAGGTCATTCTCCCCACTAGCCCCGGGTATCATAGAGTCCCAGAGGGGGGATCAGAAGGTCCCAGAGTGGGGGATCAGAAGATGGCTCAGCTAAAAAAGACTTTGGTCCCCTAGTTTCTCCTTCATAGTCTGTGATGCTGTCCCCTCTCGGGGACAATGTAAGCACACGGGGTGTGGGGGGGATGCCTGATTACTGCCCTCAGGAGCTGTACTGAAGGGGACATTCTACACATGACATGGAAAAAGTACCAGCGCACAGGCCCTGCCCTGGGCGAAGCCACCTAGCTCTCAGTCAGAGGAACCAGAAGTAGGAAAGGCAAGCAAATGCCTTCCTTTGTACTGAGAAATTCACCATCATTGCAGAGAGACCAGGAAGTAGAGGTACAGCCACATCACTAGGTGTGGACAAGGGAAGGCGTATAGTTTTTGTAATGAAACCTAAGATTTGTGACTTTATAGTTATCAAACAGCTCTAAGTTCATTTAGGTATTATAATAGTAATGATATTTATAATCATAGTCAATATTACTTATTGTAATTATTTGCTTATTTTGTGCCAGGCACTTTCTAAGCTTTTCACATAAAATAGTTCAGTTAACCCGCCCGACAAGCAGAGATGGCAGGAAGTATCCTTGTCCCCACTTTACATAGGGGGGAAAGGGAGGCACAGAAAGGTTAGGTAACTTGCCCACAATTGCAGGCTGCTCCCGAGCCTAACCTCACCAATGGCATAGGGAAGAGAAAGGAAGGGAAGGTGGCAGGATTATGATTCCCATTTTGGAATCATAATCCAAAGGAAACTGAGGCTGGGATAGTTTAATAAGTTGCTTAAACCCCCTTGCCAAGCCCAGACTCGAAACCAGAGCCATTGAGCTCCAAGACCTATGGTCTTTCAGTTCTTCCACTCAGCCTTGTTAAGTTAGTGGCACATTCAACATTTGAAACCAAGTCTTCTAACAGCTACTGAAGCCCAACCGCATGTGCCCCTGGTTTGCTACAAAGACTTGTTGCTGTGAATACCCAGGTGGGCAATTGGATCACGGAGGTCAGCCCAGAAGTCAGAAGCCATCTGCCTGGTGAACAGAGGGTCCTCTCACATTTGCAGGCAGGAGAGGACCAGCCTTGACCTCCCCACCTTGAAACCAGGAGAACAAACATAGTTTGCTTCTGGAGATTAGGTGACCCCAGCGCCAGTCTGTGGCCATAATTATAGTCACCACAGGGTACAGTCCCTTGGAGGCAACAGTGTAATCACCCATCTGTGATTCAACAAGCTCATTTTCCCAGCATCAATTTATTAGGCATCCCCCCATGTGCACACATCGGGGGAGGTCCTACACTAGGGAGCACACACAGAGTTCCGGCCTTCAGTGACTTTAGTGGGTACCTGGGAAAACTTTAGTCCCCTCCCACACCTCCCAACACACATATCTAAATAGGATCCAGAAATAGCCCCAGGAACCAGGGGAAGCCTGTAGAAAAATGGCTGATCAAAGTTTCTTTCATCATTCACTCAACTGAAGATGTGTTGAGTTCCTCTTATTGGTCAGACACTGTGCTAGGACCTCTGGATGTGGATCACACAGTCTTCCTAATACTCCTGTATTAGGCAGGTATTATTTTCTTTATTTTACAGGTAAGAAAACTGAGGCACATGGAAGAAAATGACTCGTTCAAGATCATCCCGTGAGATAGCATTAATGATTCTAAAACCCAGATCTTGACTTACACTTTTTCTAAGCACATCATCATAGAAAGGAACTCATAAGATGTTTGAATAACATTCATAAGCTAAATAAAGATACAGAAAGGAACAGGAAAATCAGTGGGAAGTGACGAAAGCCTTTCACCTACACACAATGCACATGTGACAAAGATGGGAAGCTGCCCATCAAGAGTCCCTGCTCCCTTTCCGTAGGAAGCTGACTGCCACTTAGTGGGAAGTCACTGCCACACCAAGATCTCCCTCTGCTTGCCTCTTGGTGTGGCCAGGTGACTTCTTGTCACCAATGAAATGAGAGCAGACGTGATGCATGTCCCCTCTGGACCAGAGTGTGTCCTTTTCCACTCCTGCTTTCCCACACAACTGGCTGAAAGCAGAGGATCTTTCAAACACTGGCCCCCACGTCCCTGTTTGAAGAAGAGCAGCTTGACATACAGAAACACTTGAACTTGAAGTTAGCAAGACCTGAACTTCTACTCTGTTGATTCATTATACCTTTGGGGGTGTTGTTACAACATCTAGGATTACCTTCGCTGAATATGGCAGTTGTGGAACGTAATTTATCCCACCTTACAGAGCCAGGTACATTACAAGTCAACCAGCCTTCAAATGGGTACCTACAGGTTAACCGTCCTGTCTGAGAACTGGAAAGGCCTGGGGGCAGAGGCGAGGTCTTGGCTGGGCTGGGAGTGCCTCCAGGGCTGAAACCCACGTCCTTGCCCTCTACATCCTTGCCATCTAGCAAGCGACCAGCTTGAGGCAGACACTCAATGTGTGATCCAACAGGAGAAGGTCCAGGTCCTCCCTGCCACCCGAATGCAGTGAAGGCTGCAAGGCTGAAACTCAGTGGCAAACACCCTGCCATCAGAAATGCAGAGCATTCCTGAAACATGTAGGGAGAATCTGAGCTAAACCCAGCCCATGAGACCAGATGAACACCCACAGATGGCAAAGCAGAAATATTTTGCTTAAAGCAGAGTGACACTTAGAATACAAAAGTTGAGCTGGGTGTGGTGGCACATGCCTATAATTTCAGCAGCTAGGGAGGCTGAGGCAGGAGGATCACAAGTTTGAGGGAAGCCTCAGCAACTTAGTGAGGCCCTAAGCAATTTAGTGAGATCCTGTCTCTAAATAAATAAATGGGCTGAGGATGTGGCTCAGTGGTTAAGAGCCTCTGGGTTCAATCCCCAGTACCAACAAATAAATAAATATACAATTTTTTTTAATTGAAATCTCCCAATAAAATACCCTTGTGAAAGCCCCACCAGGAAGATTCCGACCTGATGAATCGGAGTGTTTGGATCCCTCTTCTAATCCATGACCATCACTTGGATTCCCAAGAGGTTTTTCTGGCTAGGAAGTTTTATGGGGAAGGCCTTGGAATACCCTGAGGGAGGGTTGATGGTAAATGTTTTAACAGGGTACAGTAGCCAAAATTTGATACTTGATGTAGAAAGAAACCCAGATGGAGGCTGAGATGTCAGGAAATGCAATTTTCTACTTTACCTGGGGAAAAGATTTTCCCTGAATTCAAGAATCTACAGTGATCTGGCCTCACAGGGACTCTGGTTAGAAGTCTCAACACAAAAGGATCTTTCTCCACTTTAGGGAGGGAAAGCTGGACCATTATCTCTGGGGCCGCTCAGCTACTGGACTAAGTTTCGGCAGGCTTCAAATTCTTCAGCCAAGAAAGAAACTCGTCATTTGAAAACTCATGAGCTGCACTAGATGACCAGAGCTATGCAGATATTATTTTTGTATCATGGGTAATTCAAAGATAATTATCTTCGCAGCAACTATGAAAAGCAGGGTCTTTACTATCACTTTACAAATCTGTCAACTGATGCCTGCCAGTCGCTGGTTGGGGAATGGCAAACCCTGGTTTCAAGTCCAGGTCTAAATGGATGATGCCAAAACCACGATGCACTATACATATCATTCAGGTCACAGCCCTCCTTGCTCCAGATCCAACAAGCATCCCAGCACATCACCATTGCTCAGAGGAAATGGAAAGACATTTTTGCTTAAACGACCACAGGGCCTATACCTTAGAATTTTGCTTTGCTGAAGGGACAGAGATAAACCATCTCTAATTGAAAAGGTCGGGAGGTGCCATATGGGCTCACCCCCTCAGAAGCCCTTGCTTTGGGGCCTCATCTATTCAGCTGCCACCACCAAAAGCAATAACAGATCCCCTCTGTTTTGCCTCCATTCTTAGGAGCACAGTACTAACTGTTCTGTAACCTTCATTTACGATGAGGTGCCTGAAATACAACACTGTCAGCAGTTGAGAGCACAAAACTGATTTTAACACATTATAGTACCTTTGGGGATTTAAACCCCGTGGAAATGGGTTGCACGCAGGTACAGGGCTTTGCTATAGACTTCAGCCAGCAGAGTGGGACATATAAAGCCGCCTTTGCATTCCAACCTGTTCTACCTCTAAGCCCAGTCAGACCATTTCCCCAATCCCCAGTGCTGGGGATGCCAAACTCATTCTGGCTGGAAACCAAGTACCGCTTCCTGAGTTCAGACCGAAATTGTTTGTTCCAGAAACTCTTGACATGCCTGTGTCACCTGCCTCCCTTTCTGGGCCCCTCCAAATTCCTCTCTCCCTGGGCCAGCTGTGCTTGTTCTTCACCCAACCCCCTTACACCCCCCAAAAGATCTCCCCTACCTTTTTTTTTTCTGCCTTTGCTCTACAGTAATTTTTACATTTTTACAGTTCTCAGGTGTTTAAAATGCCTGCTTATCTCAAAAGTATGACAAAAAGATCATCCATGATCCGCTTGTCCCCAGCTTGTTCATTCACAGGCACAGCTATGGATCTGGTGCCATCGTGCTAAGACACTGCTTTAGTGGTTGCTATATTCCATGTGGTTGGGATGGCAAATGGGTCTCATCTCTCGCTCTGACTCTGGCCAATCTGCCTGAGATGCTGACTTGAAAAAGAACCCAGGCTCAGTAAGTAGGTTGTGCTGTAAGCAACCAGTGGTTTCTGCACACATCCAGGGGAGAAGGGATCATGGGAGTACACAGACACACATGCTTCACTCCAGTGTTAATGCTCATGGTATATTGTCTGAAAACACAGCCTCCCCAAATCCCCACATCCCTGGACAGGCATAAAGATCAGGTCTGCTCTCCCTCCAAAGAGGCTTGGCTGCCCTTTTGTTTGGATTTAACCAGTGAAATGCAGTGGAAATGATACTGTGACTTCCAGTCCTTAAGAGACCCTGCAGACTGGCCAAGCATGGTGCCACATGCCTGTCATCCTAGCAATTCAGGAGACTGAGACAAGAGGATCACAAGTTTGAGGTCAGCCTTGGCAACATAGCAAGATCTTTGGCAACTTAGTGATCCCTGCCTAAAACTATAAAATGAAAAGGTCTAGGGATATATAGGTCAGTGGAGAAGTACCCCTGGATTCAATCCCCTAAACCAAGGAAAAAGAGAAACAGACAGACAGACAGACTCTGCAGATTTTATTTACTCTTGAGTTTCAGATAAAATATAAAGAAGTTCAGATGACAAGACATCTCATGGGGTATGGGGCATGATCCAGTCAGCCCTAGATGTTCCAGCCATCCCAGTGAGGCAGCAGACTTGGGAAACCATGAATGAAACTGGGTGTCATGCCACATCCCCAGCTGAATGCCCCTACACAAATGACCTGGTCAAGACCACATGCATCTGAAGAATTGTCTAGCAGAGCCCAGCCAATCCACAGAATCACAAGAGATAATAAATTTGGTCTTAAATCACAACTTTTTGTTATACAGCAATGGATAATAATACACTTTTGTCTTTTTTTAATTAATTAATTAATGTGGTGCTGAGGATTGAACCCAGGGCCTCACACATGCTAGGCAAGTGCTCTACCACTGAGCCCCAGCCCCAGCCATACACTTGTATCTTGATAGCTGATTTTCTTAATTTCCACTTTAGATCATCAACCTTTTATATAACATCTTCTTTGACTCTTTTCCATCCAGAAGGAAACTATGACTCTTCTTTGTGTGCCCTTGACTCCTTTCTTTTCATTGTACATATTGGTTGCAGGTCTGTCCCTCCTACTGCACTGGAGACTGCTGGGGGTTGCTGTCTGGGTTCATTCATGTTTGTGTCACCAACTCTATAAGAGAGTGTCTGGCGTAGTGGTAAAAGCTTAATGGGATTTTTTTTTTCAGCATGGAGGATTGAACCCCGAGCCTTGTGAATGCTGGACAAGCATTCTCTCACTGAGCTGCATCTCCAGCCCTTTTATTAATTATTATTATTTTTTTTTTGGTACTGGGGATTGAACCCAGGGGCATTCCACCACTGAGCCACATCCCCAGCCCTATTTTGTATTATATTTAGAGACAGGGTCTCACTGAGTTGCTTAGGGCCTTGCTAAGTTGCTGAGGCTGGCTTTGAACTTGAGATTCTCCTGCCTCAGCCTCCCGAGTCGCTGGGATTACAGGCATGCACCTCCATGACCAACCTCTATAAACGTTTGATGAATGAATGAATTGAACATTGCATGAGTCTTCACTTTGTCTATAATATCACCTCCCTCCCCCATCCAATGTATCGGCATATCTGTCTCATTTTCTCAAGTTGCTTATTAGCAAGAACTTCTACTACCACATCCAAACTAGCAACTTCTTTTACCTATCCCTTAGCCTTTTTATTTTCTTTCATAGCACAAATAAACATCTGACAATTTATACACATATGTATTGTTTGTCCTTCCCCAATGGAATATAAGTTCATGATATCAGGGACTTTTTAAATTTACTGCTGTGCCCTAGTACCTAAAGCAATGCTTGGCACCTGGTGTGTGCTCTACAAATATTCAATGCTTTGCACCTAGTAGGTGTTCAACAAATATTCATTGGGTGAATAAGTACATGAACATATGTTTCATAATAAGAACATCAAACTTTGGTAATGTTTCCACTTTTAATTTGGACTCTTACATTTCATGTTTTATGGTTGGCATGATCACTATGCACCAATTTCCAGTCCTCCCCTCTTTCCTGGGCACACTGCAAACTGCTCTCCCCAGCAATCTTGTGGTTGAATATGGCCATGTGACTCAGCCACAGGGCTCTGAGGGGAAGTGACAGGAAGTACTTCTGGGTTGAAGCACAGCTGAGAGTGTGGTGGCCTCCACTAGCTCCTGCCCTCCCTTGTGTTGAGGTGATGGAGCCACCAAATCAAAGGAGTCTGGGATCGCCAAGCCACTGTATGGAGAACAGCTGTCTTGGAGAGCCGCCCACAACCACAGGGGACACTACATGAGTCAGAAATAAACTTTTGTTAAGTTAAGCCACTGAGATTTTAGAGTGAACTGTTATAAAACACAACCTAACCCAACCTGATCCAAAAAAACTTAATTGGTTGGAATTTCTGTACACTTGAGAAACAGAAGAGGCAAATGCAGAGGAAAAAGGAAAGAATGAGATCTTTCCATCACCCAAATACTGATTTACCATTTCCAAGTAGAAAGGTGTCAACTCTGAGCCAGGCCTGGTTCCAGGTATAGAGCTGGGCCCTGAGGGAACAGGGAGGGATCTGACTCCGACTCTTTTCACGGAGCTCACAGGCCAGTGAGAGGGACAGGCATGCTATTGACACACAATGGATACCACAGGGTTACAGTTACTCTGCATGCAAAGTGCTGTGGGACACTTCCTTCTGAATGGTTAGATCCTGTTTCCATGTTAAGATCACTCTGGGTTCAGCCAGGCAGGGTCACTCCTAGAATACTCCCAAGTGTGAGACTAGGTCAGACTGGATAGGTGTTGGCTAAAGATGGCAAATGAAGAAAGGGGAACACATGCTGGTTCCTCCTTCCCAGCGTGGGAGTCTTCTCCTGACTCTGCAGGTGCTCCCTTAGGCCTGCCCTCTAAAATCAGAGTCCAAAACAGGTGACATTTGTCCTGCCTGCTTTTCCATTGAGTCAGCCAGCTCACCTTTGGAAGCAGAAAGGAGAAGAATATAATTCAATAGACAAATACACAACCATGACAAAAGACAGCACTTATGAATCTCGAGGCTACTAAGAGTCAGACCTGTTAGACACATTCTCTTTAATCCTTAAAACACCTCTGCTTCATGAGAAGATCTAGCCCCATCTATAGATGAAGAACTTTAAGATCAGAAAGGTTAGGTACCTGGCTCAAAGTCACACTAAAAGTAAACTATGCTACTTGCCAATGGCTCCTAGGCATCTCTGCAGCAAGGGCCTCCTTTTCTAATTCCTGCCCTTGTGACTATATTTTGACTTTGATATCTAAATTCTTCTGCCTGCTCCTGACACTTTGAGTTATTGTTTCCTTCCTATGTGTTTGCAAGGACAAAGTAAGAACTCCCAGCTACCTGCCTTTTAATAAGAAAGATATGGTCATGGCCGTAGGAATCTGATCAGCTGATTGCAAGGATCTCACAAATCCCAGTTACATCTTTCCTCACCAACCTCATATTACTGCCTATGCAGGAGGGAACAGGTTATGGCTCTGAAGAGCCACCAAGGATAATTCTGAAGCAGATGCAGTGATGGTCAGGTGTCTCCTAGATCTCCTGTTCCTGAGACTGGAGACTCTTACCACATCCTTATATGGGTTGGTTTTATAGTTTCTTGAGAACCAAATCCTTCAATGTGACTCCTTGCCTTTTATTCAATTGGTCAGCCCAAGCATGTGATCCAATTGCTTCTCCAATCAGGATCGAGTAAGGAGGAAGGGGAGTCCACCACTGGGTTCATGACCCAGAAAGTCAGAGAGCTGCTACCATTGCAGCCGTGGTTAGCAAACAGCCTAGGAAAGCACAAGGAATCAGAAGGCAAGCATCAGTCAAAGGACAGAAGATCTTCAGAAACAGGATTTTCAATTTTCAACTTCTACGGAGACATCACTAGCTCAAGAACCAGAATGTTTTCTTGGTCACAAATTCAACTTTATTAAGGTAAGGGCAAGAAAGACATGATGTTCTAAGAGTTTCCAAGGACAAATGCCAGTAATGTGTTTGTGAATGTGTGGGTTAAAGTAGGTCTTACCTACCATTATAATGAGCCAAGATTTGTGCCCAAATCACCCTTACTCCAAAATCCACACAAAACCATGCATTCTCCATGTGATATGCTGAGAATGATAAAATGCTTATTCTTCAAAACTGTGTCACAGGTTCCTGGGTTTTCATCGGAACCCTTTGAGGTCAATGATTTAACCAGTTATCTTAACCTATCTTGACTTATTATAACAAAATGCCTGATGCTAGATAATATAAACAGAAAAGAGGTTTATTTGGCCCATGATTTGGTGGCTGAAAAGTCTGAACAGAATGACATCAGCATTTGGTGAGGATCCCCTGGTTGCACTACAGCAACATGGATAGCATCACATTGCAGGAGTGCATGTAAGAGAGTTCATGAGACCAAGAAGGGTCAGGCTCACTCTTTAATAACAACCAACTAGTGAAGAAACTAATGCATTCATGAAAGATCTAACTTGAAAGACCTAACCCATCTTTCAGTATCAGCATTAATCCCCTCACAAGGTTGGTCATGATCCACTCACCTTCCTCTAGGACCCACCTCTTAAAGACCTCTCCATTTCTCAACACTGCAACACTGGGGACCAAATTTCTAGTATTTGAAACTTTGGGGAACAAATGATATCCAAATCATAGCACCAGTGATCTTCAGTCTTTGGTTTTGACTACAAACAAATTACTGTGTCATAGACATAGAGTGAAAGGCAGGGATGGTTCCTTGCACTCAAGTTCTCTGATTCATGGTTACCATACCTTGATCTGCTTTCCTCTACCATGCCCTTCCACCATGATGTTCTGCCTCAAACAGGGCTTGGGCCCAAAGCAATGGAGTCAGCCAACCATGGACTGAACTTCTGAAACCATGAGCCAAAATAAACTTTTCCTTCTCTAAGTTGTTCTTGTTGGGTATATTAGTCACAGCAGGGCAAAGCTGACTAACACAGAAATTAGTACTGGGAGTGGGGCTGTTATTGTGACTTACCTGACCATGTGGTTCAGAAGCAATTGGAATTAATTTGTGGGAGGAGTTTGGAAAAGTTTGGAGATTCAGACTGGAGAAGCTTTAGAATATGGTAAGAAGAACTTAATTCTAGTGAAAGTTCAGAATGCAAATAGGACTATAGACAGTAAAACTTCAGAGGGGAAGGAGAAATTGGAGTAGAGTTCATTCCTGTTACATTCTGGCAAAGAAGTTGACATTTTGCATGTCCTGAGACTTTTTGTGAGGCTGAATTGAAAGGTGATGGACTAATGAACCTGGTGGAGGAAAACTTAAGGCAGCACAGAATTCAGTGGGTGACATGGATATTGCTGGTGGCTCTTAGTCAAATTTACTGTGATAATCAGGAGCAGAAATCAGTGAAAAGTTTTGAAAAATTTGAAATTTGCATGAAGTGCATGTAAAACTAGGACCAAAAAAGATGTGGCCATTGAAGAGATTAGAGCTACTAAAGAGATGCTAAGCACTTTTTGTTACATGGAGACAATAGGAAAGAAGACTTGAGGGCAAATCAGGAATTGACAGGACCATACTTATCACAGGCTCAGGGTGTAAAACTAAAAATTTCTTTGAGAAGAAATCATGGGGGCATCCTGCTTGCACAGGGGGGCCTAGAAAGTTGTTTAACTGTGTTCAGCTGCCCAGCCATTCAGAGGCTGCTGCAGCTGTGACCCCAGAAGTTCTTGTTATTGCTTGAGTCAGAGGAAAACCTTGGCATTGTTCCCATAGTGCAGGTTCTGCAGAAATGCAAGGTGCTGAAGTTAGGGGGGTCATGAAAGTTTCCACTGAGATTTCAGAGGAAGACTTGGGAGGCCAGGCAAAATATATCAGGGTTGGAATCCCTGAAGGCAGCCCCTGAGAGGGCAGTTAATGAAGATGTGTAAGGAAAGCTAAAGTTTCAGTGGAGACATCCAAGATGAAGAGATGTCAGTAACATGGAATGTCTACTGAGGAAAGTTGCAGAAATCAGGCAGAAAGAAGCCAAGAGAAAGGTCTTGTGGGCTGCAACCAGCAAGGCCATTGTGGGTGGAGCTACATAAGCCATTTGGAGAAAACATCATGATGTCATGTGCCCCAGATGGTCTTGCTTTGATTCCATCCCTGTGCCCAATTTCTCCCTTTTGGCATGGAAATGTTTGCTCTGTGTCATCATATATATATACATACATATACATATACACATGAGGCTGAATTGAAAAGTGATGGACTAATGAACCTGGTGGAGGAAAAATAAGATATATATATATATATATATATATCTTATATAGAGAGAGATATAATTGATATATATATATCACTTATATCTCACTTGCTTTTGATCTTTACAGGGGCTCACAGCCAAGAGTTTGCCTTGAGTCAGATGAAATTTTTGACTTGGACTTTTGGGCAGTGCTGGAACTATTTAAACTGTGGGAACTCTTCTAAATATATTAAATGTATTTGTATTAAGAAACGGGCATGAGCTTTTGGAGGCTGGGGGAAGAATGTCATGGTCTGGATATGA